>CM067066.1:2113164-2500664 GCA_033980235.1 Diadema setosum
CATATTCATGAATAAAGCTTATCAGTATTCATATATTAGTCGTCTTGGAGCTCCACTACTCCACAATTCACTATAGATGATGCTTATTCCTTCATACGTTACCGGTATATGCATTTGCATTTACTTTGTATCAACCTTTCGTATCATTGTGCCAGAAAAAAACAAACAAACAAACACACACACACACACAAAACATTGCAAAAAAAAAAAAAAACTAGACTCCACAATATGCACTCCACACTGTAAGCCATACAATCCGTTGCAAAAAAAAAAAAAAAAAAATGTAAGTCTCCACAGCTCCACAGTAGTATGAAATGTACTTAAGCCCACTTGCGTTACTGTCACGCCCATTCACAAGCTAAACGTATCTGTGTCATACATTTAATCTTTGCATATGATGCTGATTTAATTTACCCTTTCATATCATCGTGTAAAATCATACGACTCCACAACAAAGTTACACTCCACACCAGGCATACCATCAGTTGCAAAGAGTCACTCTCCACAGCTCCACAGCTCCATAGCTCCACAGCTTTTCATGTGTATTTACATAAATACATAATCATACATATTCATGGTTAAGCTCATTAATATTCATACGTTAGGTCATCTTGAAGCTCCACAGCTCCACAATTTATTATTGATAATGTTCATTTCTTCGCACCTTACTGTTATACGCATTTGCATAATTATATTCACATCAACTGTATACGTGCAAAAATCATAGACTCCACAACATACACTCCACACTAGCCATGTTGCAAGAGAGTCACTCCCGCTCCACAACTCCACAACTCCATAGCTCCACCGCGTACGCATAGTTTATACAATGTTAACATAATTGCATAATCATACATATTCATAAATTAAGCTCACTAATATGATATGCTAGGTCATAGAGCTCCACTGCTCCACAATTCATTATTGCTATTGCCACACCCATTCACAGGCTATTATATCTCACACTCATACATAATGCATGTACATTTACATAAACACATATTCATACATATTCATGATCATTACTATTCATGAGCTCATTAATATTCATTAGCTGTGGAGCTCCACCGCTCCACAGCTCCACTGCTCCACGAGGTGCGAACGGGTACATGTATATACTACTTCAGACCATGAAAACAACTTCAGATTCGAATTCCTTGACCCAGAAAACCTCTTAACCTGACTTTTCAAATGATTGTAACCCTTCTATGTTTTTAAATGCAAGTGACCTTTAAACCAATATGGCGGCCATATTGGATTTTGCCAATATGGCCGCCCCAGAGGGCGCCCTTATTGGCGCCCATCAAAAATCGAAATAGTATGGTTTGGGCTAAATGTGTGCCAAATTTTGGTGCTTTTGGAAAAATTTGAACCAAAAATCCCTCGCGCCCCCACTAATCGTGGGACGCACAAGAACATGCATCATGTTATTTCACAATGTTCTCACCATGGCAGGGGGAATCCCCCCCCCCCCCCCGCTCGCTCCGCTCGTTCGAGCTCGGTCGCGTTCATGATATTCGGTGTAATAATTAATACAAGATGTCCATTTAAATGGTACCATTTTATTGCCAAATTGTTTAATAATAATCAACATCAAAATATATTACTACCTTAAACAAGTGGGACTGTTTCAATTCGACAAAACGTGCAAAAACATGCATGAAATTGCACCATGTACAACATCAAAATGAAAGGTTCGCGCCATGGTAGGGGGAATCCCCCCCCCCCGCACCATCCCCCCCCCCCCCCCCCTCGCTTGCTCCGTTCGCTCGGGTTCGGTCGCTTCGCTCCCTCGCATCTACCCCCCCCCCCACCCTCCCGCCAGGATCAAATCCTGGCTTCACCGGTTATAGGCCCAACTATGCCAAGGGCCCAAGTAGGCCTACACAGTGATGTCGCACATGCGGAGCAAGAGCTGAGATACCACGGTTAAGTCATTCAATGATCTATGAATATTTCTTTATCTTATTTGTTTTTTGATAGGAAAAATCCAAAATTTCACCAAAAGTTTGCACCAGATTGCCGAATTTCAAGTCTGAAAATGCAAAATTTTCCTCGTGTCGGAGGGGGGTATCCCCCTCCCACACACTCCCCCCGCTCCGTTGCTCGGCTCCCTTGGACAGACATTCCAACTCCAAGTTGCTCCCTCACCAAGCATCATTAAAATGGAACGATGCCCCTGGAGATGATGGCTTTATTGACTTAAATCAAGAAAATTGAAAAATACAATAGCTACGTGAAAACATCTACTGCATTATTACATACAAAGAAATGGAGATCCATCTTACCATTCTATTGATTTTATTTGGGCATTATTCAGGGCGAAGCTACGTTTTTGAAAAGGGGGGGGGGTGTCAAAATCGCCTGTCAGTCAAGAAGAAATAAAATCAAAAGACAAATAGAAACAGCAACAAAATAGTCTTACTATCTTTAAGGTCTAATTTTCCGCCGAAAGTCGGCTGACAAGCAATAAAAAAGCAAACATACTGCATGAACAAAAAGTCGTCACACTTTTGCTGCCACTTAATTCCCTCCAACTTTATATTTCATGCAAAAGAGTGGGGGATGCAAACATTTGTTCCCTTTAAAGTGTGCGTGTGTGTGTGTGTGGGGGGGGGGGGCATGCAGCCCCCACCAAGCTTCTCTCTCTCTCTCCCCCCCCCCCCCCCCATCCCCCACAAGGCTGCGCCGGTCCGGTTATGGCCTTGTCAATTGTATTCGTGGTGATGACTATCGCCGACCATCCTCCCTACTCCTCAGTACGGATTTACGTCGTTGGTATAAATCCATGTGTTTCAGAAAAAAAAAAAAACTATGCAGTTTATGCTTACCCCACAAGACAAAGAGACTAATTTCACCTTCCACGTACTCGCACACTCCTTTACAGTCAAAAATACTGTATTGTTTTTACCGGACCCAAATTCTGGAATGCTCTTCCCGCAAATGTTCTAATATGTTTACATTTAAACAAAAATTAAGATCAATGTTACTTAATGAATATAACTTGCCTGATTAGAATTTTTTAATATGCTATCTGCAGTATCCTCATTCAATGTATGACGCATCAACCTGCAGTGTGTGATCGATTTACCTCTGGTTTATTATCCCATTATATAATCCCTACATCAGTATTTACATTTTGAAGTCGTTATGGACTTGATTCTAGATATGTGCTCGTATACTTGTGTATCTATATGCTATGTTTTCACTGAGTTCTTATTCTGTGGTTTCTTGTTTTTCCTTTTTCTTTTTCCTCCTCTTTTCTTTCTTCTTCCCTTTGTACCTTGATATAAATATTTTAGCTTCCATATAGTTTCGTCATTATTACTGTGTGTCCTATCTCCATTGATTGCATAGCAAATTTACATTGGTAATTTTTTCCTGGAACCTGCGCTTACAAACTTTGCTTTTGCGGTTCCATCATATTTCACACGTTATAGACAATTGTCTTATGTACATGCTGACACAGTTTCTATTCATGACCCGACTTATATCATATTTTGTATCTTGCATGTTTGTATTCTTTTTGCGATGTATCTTGATGTCAAGTGAAATATGAAAATAAACGTGCTGGAACTGTTCACTGTTTCTCGAGTGTAAGACCAGTGCCGTTTCAGTTATTCAATTCAAGTATTCAATTCAATACGAATACCGCGAACCAATGCGGGCTGTTGAGATAAGATACAATATCTTTCACAATCAGGATCGGGATTGGACCCGAATGGGAAAATTATAGTTCAGCTGACAATTGATTTTATTGTTTCGTTAACTTCTGCAGAGCGATTATAGGCCTACTATCCACAACCATCGATGATAGCTAAGGGTTGGCAGGTTTATAGGATGATGACAACGTGACCTGTGCAGTATTGCGAATGACGATTACGTTATCATCAGAGAGAAAGTATCACCTAGGTCAGCCACAACTTCAGATTGGCCCTCCATTCATTCAACCTAAAGAAATTACTAGATTATTGAATCGACATGCTCGGCCTTCCCCTCCCCTTCCCCCCCCCCCCCCAAAAAAAAAGAAAGATTAAGACAAATGCTTTCGCCTTCCTTTGAAATACATGAAGAAAATATGATGAAATGGGAGATAAAAAAAAGAGGATGGAATCTTTTTGAATGCTAACATGATATACGCTCAATATAAAAAAGTTGGCCGAACTGATAGTACTGCTTATATGTTTGAATTCATATCTGCATAGTATGTATCTTATGCCTTTTTATTTTAAAATGTCGTTATCTCATGGGGTATTGAAAGTTTGGTAGGTTTGGCTTGATTTATTGTTTTATTTAACAGTATTTAACAAAACCGATATACACACTCCCCTAAAATAATCTCACTTAACGAAAAAAATAAGTTTTAAGCAAAATCAATTCGCAGGGATATTGCTACAATTATTGACAAACTTCTATGTGGAAAATAATGAAAGTGATCTTTATAGTCATGTAGGAGTGACAATGGTCACTTTTCAAAAGTCACAAAGGTTACTTTTGTGGGGTATATGTGAAACATTCTGCTTCCGGTGAATGTTTTAGAGGTGTTGTTATTTCATGATTCATTGTACCACCACTCCCTTATTCAATATCAAGAGTATAGTTTTGCAGTTTTTACTCCATCTTTAAAGTTTACATGCTTACTCAATGAAGACACAACTACTCTTTCTTATTCTAACTCGACATGGGTTGCTAGATCTTGGCTGCATTATCTGACAACAATCCTAAACTAAATGGATTTTGCAGTTTAATGAGAGTTGACACAGCTATTTTCCTCACAAAAAACAAAACATGAAAAGCGTCACAGTTGATGTGAAGGGGTCGAAGTGATGGATGATGAAACAGCAACAGCGATTAATCATTATCCAATACACAAGAAACAGCATACGTGACACCCCCCCCCCCCCCGAAAAAAAATAAGACCGTAATATACTTTTAAAAAGTAACCAAATTTGCCTCTGATGTGTGCTCACTCATCCACGATTCAGGAAATCATTCTCATTTTTGTACTGACGTTAGTCAATACGTGCAGACATAACATTGCCATTTTATTTTTGCTCCTTTTTATTTTCGTTAAAAAAAAAAATATCCCAAATTTTATTACGGGGAACTATTGTGTGTGTGTGTGTCTGTCTGTCTGTCTGTCTGTGTAATGGTAATATGATAATACTGATATTATCTCATAAAAATATCTAATTATTTATGATAGAACTTCATTTCATGAAATTATAAACAAATAGATGTTATACCTTACGAATAATGCTAATAAAGTGCATATACACAATTATACAATGTACCATTTGGAAATGATCATCTAAAGATGCAGGCTACCACCTCGCGGAATACAAAATATATACGATCTGGCAGTAAAATAATGGCAAATGTCTATATATAAATATAAATAAGTATATATATATATATATATATATATATATATATATATATAGTGAAAACTTTGAGCAAAGAAAATGGGCTTTCATCGGGATTCGAACCCGAGACCTCCGGATTACTAGACCGGTGCTCTACAGACTGAGCTGTTGAAAGCCTTAGTTCGGTGTTCGTCCCAAACCCTTAATTCTCTTTGCTCGTGTGGTCAGAAGCTTTTTTTTTTTTTTTTTTTTTTTTTTTTGGGGGGGGGGGGGGGGCTATTTGTTTCGGGTCAGTTTTCCCTTCCTTGTTTCAATAGATATGTCATAAGGTGCGAAAATTATATATATATATCTTATATATATATATATATATATATATATATATATATATATATATATGAAGGATTTACAATTGCCAATTTTCGCACCTTATGACATTCTTTCCCTTTATAATAGAACACACCAGGATGATCTAAGAAACCAGATTCTTTCATGTCATCTCAAAGCCTGGTAAATTTCCTTTCAGGAAATGTATGGTTTGGTGCCTGTTGGGTGACTTTTGACTGATATTTTGCATTTGACAAGGACTTAAAACGTAAAAATAAGGTAAAAACGCTATTTTCACAATAATTTTTGTTTTTCAAAACAATTATGTGCCTTTTGTATGGTACGTGGCATCTAATATCTGACCGTGTTCTGGATCTGACATATCATGGGTATTTACCACAAAACTATAAAAACTTTATGAGCACGTATGAAATTACAGAGAACAATTGAAATATCAATGCCCTAAATTGACGAACGTCCGTGATCGCGGCTTTTATTTCTATAGCTGCTGCAAATTCCACTTTGTTGTCCCAACTGTATACGAAAATTTGGTGTTTCACCTAATGTACATATCCTGCAAAAATTGTACGTCTACTGACTGTACATGGGACGTAACATTCTTTTATGCAAGATTATACTCAGTTTTCGTCACGGAAGTGCGTCCGCTATTTATGCCTACTAATAGAGATCGTATCAGAACATTAAATGTTATTGGCGATATTGTTCTGAGTCGTAATCAACTAAGATCTAGCCACACGATAATATGTATGTTTTGAGTTTCTGTCCATCCCTTGTCAAATGCGAACCGAAATGACATTTTTAGCCTAACCTCCGAGAAAAAACAGAACGTCTGTGATTATTAAACCTATTAAGCCCAAGCTATTTTGACCCCTCGCAGGCCGAAGGGGGGGGGGGGGGGGGGGCACATTGTGCCCCCCCCCCCCCTATATAACTTTTTTATTATTTGATGTATCATCGTCATATTTGGCACGTGGGTAGAGTAACTCATACTCAACATGACCGTACATTTGAATTTTCACAAGGTCACCCATGGAGGGCGCTATTTCCGAAATATAAAGAAATACATAGGAAATATGCTAAAAACATGATTTTCTGTATAATTTCTTTATCCCCATTGTATATGTCTTATTATAGACCAATCATTTTCATATTTGCCACAAATGATAAGCAAGTGGAATTTTGTTATTTTTATGTTTGAAATTTTTCAAGGTCACCACATGGGGGCGCTATTCATATCAACATAGTGATACATTATGAGACTAAATGTTTGGGATGGGTACATGTATAGTTATGGCATTTCATATTTGCATAATACTGGAATTTTGAGATTGCAAATTGATAATATGATAAACTAATGATATACTCAGTAAGAGGCATAACTTGGGTGAAGGAATCAAAATAACTCAAAATATAAGGGAAACCTTCAGAAAATATTATTGTTCAGGTATCTCTATTATATCTATTGTTTTATGCCTTTGTCACATAAAAACAAAGGAAATAATAAGAAAAACGTTCCAGGACCATAATTACTTCAAATTTTGCTCCTTCAACAAATTTCAGCCAAGAAACACCCATTTCATACACTGTAATGCTGTTAAATGAAATGGGAACAGAAAAAAGATGCAAAATCTGACTGACATGGTTGTCAGCTTATAAATGCCATGGCAACCAGCAACATCAAATATAGCTAAATTATGTATCAACATGTTTGCAATAAGATTTTAGGAAAGTCACCAAATTTGGTTGAAATCAGATTAAGGGCGAAGGAGTGGCAAACGAAAATCTGGTAGGGGGCACAATGTGCCCCCCTTGGGCTTTATAGGGTTAAAACGTTATTGAGTGGGGCACCATCTTGCTTTGATAGCGAAGGTATGCATTTTACCTTTGGCTCTCTAGCCGAGGAGCTGCATGTCATGTTTAGAGCGGACTGGGGCTCGTCTGCAGTTTTTGGAACATAACGATTCACCGAAAACCAATTTTCTCTGAAAATTCACCCTCTAATCCCTCTCTGAGCAATATAAATGCTGAAAGAGTGTCAAATTTCTTATAATTTGCATTGACAACACCTTTTCAATTTTTTGAAAGAGTTAGGAAGGCCACGTACTCTCCGTCGATTAGTTACCCGTCCTGGAACATGACCCTGTGTAGTAGTATACAAAACGAACGTCCGTGACAATAATCAGCGAACGTTCGTGACGAATGCAATCCGACCGATAGGGATAACTTGTTTCGAAAGTGTCCTTATATTCTTTAAATCTTTTAGCTCCAATAGCGACAAATAAAGTTTTACAAAATAAGCAATGAGCTTAGAGCAGTAGTTTCAGAATTTTAAAGGCGGTATTTGATCGTGATGAACAGGCAGCTAAGAATTTACTCGCAAATTTATGCTTGTTTTTCCTCTAATTACATAAAAACAAGGAAAATGGAATTTTGCGTGATCTGTAATTTCTGTGCATTTAAATTTCTTTCTGATGAGGTTTTGGAGACAATTTGCACTGTTATAGGTTCTGAAAATTTCGCTCACGGACGTTCGGTCGGAGAAAGGAAATTTCTGATAATTATAAATATATCACTGTATACATTAAGTTAATGTTACTTGAAAATATTACCAAATCACTGAGTTTCTCATAACCAAAAGTGAATAACGTTCAGCATTCGATTTACCTGTAATAACAAAAGGAAAACGTTTTGCTCACGGATGTTCGTTGGTAGAATAAGTCCATGGATTACATAGTAGGAGATAGAAGAACAGTGCCACTTTTTAGTGACAGATGCTCCTCGTGTATATCTTTTGAGTAAGGTAGCTGCCATCCAGTTTGGGTCTCCATCACGGACGTTCGCTGTTATTGTCATAATATTTTATGCCTTGATACATTCTCATTTTTCTCTTCACAACGATTTTTCTCTCATTCCCTAGTAGCCTGAACATGCTGCGACCAAACAGAAAAGTGCTCCGTAGTAACATTCAGAATATATTGACACAAAAAGGATGAAATGAAGGAAGAAGTCTGTAATGGGCATGATTGTGTCAAGAAGAAACGTACAAGTTTCAAAAGGACGTGGAAGCAGCTGAATGAAAATGAGAAGAAACAGAGAAGGGATCGAGCTCCAACACACACAGAAAAGAATTGCCCGTGCAGTCCCGTTATACCAAATTCCTCTGGAGGAGCTTTTTTGTTTGTTTGTTTGTTTGTTTATTTTTTGTTCATCGAAATGTCGTCATAAGCGAACAAAAATAATGCATTATACGATTTATTGTCTGATGAAAACACGCAAATTTTCCGTTTATGATGACATGGTGTTTTTTTATACTCGTCAATGAAAAGCAATGTTACTTTGCAATTCTGTCCGAGATGTTTTTTTTTTTTTTACCTTTAAGAGACAGAGAGATCTTCAAGTTGTTTGTGCTTTTGTGCTTACTTTGAAAACACATTTTAAAAAAGTGATGATTTCATAACAGGATTACACTCTTCAAAGGAAAAGGGTTAATCAACATCTAAAAGGGGCGAGGAGTGACAGCGTTTTTGAAATGTTGTATTCACCCTTTTATCCAGCTGAATCCAACAGTTAGATGTGCTAGATACAGCAAGAAAAGGGGTGAATACAACAAACGCTGTCACTCCTCGCCCCTTTTAAAACGCTGATTTACCCTTTTCTTTTTAAGAGTGTAAGGTCGCACTTTGATGCGTTCGCTCTTTTCAGAGACTCGTTACTCCGAATGTCCGAGTGAATCTTAACGTCACTCCAAAATGAGTGAAAATGTTCATTTTCACTCAAAATTCACTCCATTTTCACTCAAAATTCACTCTTTTTTGTATTCACTCCTTTAAGAGTGAATATTTTTACTCGATTTTTTTTTTTTTTTAGAGAGTAGTTATTTCAGGATTTTTCTTATTAAAAATGTTCTTATTCCGAAAGTTTGTTAATCCGAAAATGAATTATTAAGATTCACTATCCTTTAGGTCCGCATTCTTCTAAAAGTGGAATGGGCCTTATTTTAGTTTAGGTGAAAGCGATTATTATGAGGTTTTGAAATCTGGGGGATTTGTTTGTTAGTTTGATTCTCCACATTTGGATAAACGAACCAGATTTTTCATGTTCCAATTAACAATCCTTTCGATTAACCTTCGGAGATTCCTATGATTTACCGAATAATATAGCTTCATAACTATACGAACCTTAACCAATTTTCGGATTGACAAACCGTATGAATAGCGATCCTCCGAAATGACGCGCTTATACAAAATGTTTGTTCAATATAACGAACAATATTGTATAATATCGGAGTCGCAAACATCCATCCAAGTTATATGGACTTACTGTGTCTTGTTATGACGATGACGAAACTTCGGAGTATCGGACCGTATATCATTTCTGAATAAATATATATCGTATTCGATAACGGAGCACATTTCTTTTGTTTTTCTATGTCAATTCTTAATTGTCATATTTTGCTGTGACCATGTTCGTTATAAGCAAATTTTGCATTGTAGACCATAGATAACAAATTTAGGAGCTAAATCTTTACTTCATGACTCAAATTTATTTTATTCGCGGATGACTCAAATTTATTTTTTTCGCACAATAATCCTCTTACTCTTGTAAATACAATAAACTCTGAATTAGAAAAAGTCGCCGAATGGATAAAGGCAAATAAATTATCTCTCAATCTTCAAAAAACAAAATATATGTTTTTTAGCAACTGTATAGAGAAACCACCTGTTGACATTGTTTTTGATGGGACTCCACTGGAAATTGTTTCCCATATTAAATTTCTGGGAATAACAGTTGATAATAAGCTTTCATGGAAATTCCATATTGATAGTATAATATACTATCAATTTAACCTTGTTGATTATACCAATATTTCGTGAAATAATTTTACATATTATGTAAAATTATTTCACGAAATATTGGTATAATCAACAAGGTTAAATTTTGTCTTCCTTTGTCGTCCCTTATTACATTATATTCATCTCTCATATTGCCATACTTAAATTATGGTATTCTTGCTTGGGGAAACACATATCAAACATTCTTAGATAAATTACTTTTATTACAAAAGAAGTCACTACGTATTACATTTCATACTGCATTTCTGTCTCATACTGACCCGTTATTTTTTTAAAACAAAATATTGAAAATCAAGGATTTGTATCTGTATAACCTAGGACAATTTATGTTTAATTATGATAAAAAAAATCTTCCAAATATATTTGAAACAATGTTTCCAAGAAATCAGTCCGTCCACAATTACCCAACAAGGCGTTCGAATGAGTTTCATTTGCCCTTTTTCAGAACTCTTCTGGCTCAGAACACCTTTATTTATGATGGGCCAAAGTTTTGGAACTCACTTCCTAATGATATTGTAACAGTACGAACTTTGAATTCTTTCAAGAATAAATTGAAATTATTTTTATTGAAATCTTATAACATATTACCGAACTAGGTTTGTTTCATTAACTCAATTAAGTTATCACTTATTTTTATGCATTAATCATTACACATCAATTATTTTCTATCATGAGAGTAAAATAATCTGTCGAATATAAGTTCTCTTCAAATATGACAGTCATCGAACAATGCATCATTGTGTCTATTCTTTGCTTTTAATATGTCCGCGTTTTTGTAGTTTTTCTGGTATATGTACCCAATCCTTATATTCACAATATCATTCAAGGGTGCGTATTACTACTCCTATACATCCTGGAAATCTGTTTGCTTGTGTCCACGATGGCGTGTGTTGCAGTTTCATTTTTTTCCCATTTTTTTTTTCGTTCTTTCCTGTTATTTCATTTCTTGTCAGTTGACATTGGTTTCTTTGATTTTGTTTCATATATTTGTTTGTAGTTTCATGAAGCCATTATTTGCTTTTTATGTATTTCCGAGGGTCCCATATCGTACAAGCTTGGCTTTTTAGTGGGACCCTCCATTTCCATTACCATTCGTGTAATATGCATATGTATATACCTTATAAATGCAATTGTATGTCGTTACTCATCATCACCAGTCCTGTATCTTGTTGATGTACGTTTATCGAAATTACTACAAATTTGTTTTGTTTATGCATTGAATATAATTTCTCATGTTTATTTAATGGAAATGAAAATAAAGTTGAACTTGAACTTGAACTTGAACACTTTCATGATTACAAAATTTTGATAAATTTATTCGTTCTTAAGGATGCACTACATCACTGAGATTACACGTACGTTTGTACGTTCATTTACGAGAGATGGAAAAAGTGTTTTCTTTCATTCTTCAGCAAGGAAAGATAAACAAACTTTTATAATTGAGAATCGGTAGTAATTATTTAGGACTTTGCAGAGGAGTTTGTTCTCGACATGAAATCGCTGTTTGTTGTGAGTATAGAATGCTTTTCCAACTCAAAAAAACTGCATTGTTCAATATCTTGTTTGCTCCGAACGTCCGTGAGCTATATGCGAACCTCCGTGATGAAAACTATGTTATATTTGTTGGGTTATAGAGACTGCCCAGATCAGATACATCTTTAAAAAGTATCATCATTTTTGTGTAAGGTTTAAAGTATGGGATAGTGAAATAAAAGGTCAAAATATTGAGTTTCTGTAAAATGCGCGTAAATTGGAGAAAGTATTGTGTGAATAGCGGAAGAGTAATATTTCAACAGAAATGACGTATTTGGTTAAATAATCAGTTGTCTACCATTACGTACAGGTTAAGAGTACAAGCTTAATATTCTGCCAACACATACACATGTACCATAAGATATTTGGTTACGATTTTGAACTGAATCAGATTGTTCCAAGCTATGTTAAATGGTATTCGAAATGTATGTGCAGTGCTATTCCTCACGGACGTTCGCTGCTCTGGACATGGTACTTCCGCGGTGAATAAAAAACTTGTTCCTCTGGGAAATTCCTAGTATAATTGGGTTCATATTAATGTTTGAATTATACTCTATCAGGTAAGATAAATTATTTGGAGGATTTCCTACTTTTTAAATTTTGCGTTGTTTTGGCTCAATTGTACATCGTTCAAAATTCTGACCCATATATATTATGTATATATACATACATTTTGACCGGTCGTAGGATATTTAGTAGTAGAGTGAAGCGTATCAATAATGGGAATTATTCGCTTCTCAAAAACAAGCGATGATTATTTTGATAGCCCAAGAAGGTAAAGATGTGTTGCAGAAAAAAAAAAACGTTTATCGGCCCATTTCTTTGATGAAATTAATGTGGATTTTAAAATTCTTTCTGATACCCCGTCCAACCAGAGGCGGAATGAGCCGGAATGTCGTTGGAATGAAAATTCTTCCTGCATTCCTGCATATTCGAAGTGCATTCTAAAAATTTTGACGACATATTCTGAGTGTGTTCGGGCCCATTCGAATGTTTTACCCATGCCTAAAACATTCGAGGAGCATTTGAAATGGAAAGTATTGATCTGCATTTGAAGAGTATTCTAATTGGACTTTGATTGCACTCTGATTGCAGCTTAATAGGAAATATCATTTCCTCTCCTCTCCTCTTTCTACACATGTTCAGTTTGTTTTATCATATTTCCAGATGTTTGTACATGTGCGTTCACTTCATTTTTATATTTGACTGTATTGCGTGTCCCGTTGCTGATCAGCCACAATTTGTAATATCTATTTTTAAACAAATTGTTTTCTTATTGTTGGTGTTGTTACCGTTGTTGATGTTGTTCGTGTTTCATGGATTTTTACGAAAACAGAGCCCTGAGGAAGACCGGCAGTTAGTCTATTTTAAATCTGTGTGACTGTATGATATTATTTTATTTAAATACTTGATGTGTGCGATTACTTTATACTGTTTTGAAATGTAATATTTTATACTGTTTATATATTTCATGCTGATCAGGCTACTCTGGATAAAGAATTGCAATGAATAAATAAATAAATAAATAAAATTGCATCATAAATATTCCTACGGCATTCTAAATATTCCCATGGCAGTCTAACAGCATTTGAAGCAATCTTAACTTGAAACTGCAATTCA
Organism: Diadema setosum; assembly: GCA_033980235.1. Lineage (NCBI taxonomy): Eukaryota > Metazoa > Echinodermata > Echinoidea > Diadematoida > Diadematidae > Diadema > Diadema setosum. Next base: position 2,126,885 of record CM067066.1, read on the forward strand.
ATCTGGTGTTAAATAGATTTGCGCTTCTGCAAGAGTGAAATTTGATACAGGAATGTGATAGAATACTGTGAGACCATTTTTTTCTTTTTTTATGTCGAGGTGTTATTTTCCGATATTTGTAATAAATTTAGGTAGTCTTCACGTAGGAAAACTTTTTGTTTTGGAGTTTGCATTACTGTAGTGTTTCGATGTGTCAATTTCCGATATTCGCAGTTCGTAGCTGTAACGTCTATCCAATTACACTTACTGTCGTACATGTTTTGAATTGATTGTAAGCGCTTTGGGCCTTGTGGGAAAAGCGCACTATAAATAATAGTGACAACAATAATAATAATAATAATAATGATAATAATAATAATAATACTAATAATATTCATGATCAATTTACATTGTTTTCACTTTGGAAAACGTTGTGACTTGGAGTTTGCGCGTTCGGGGTGTCATTTTCCGATATTTGTAATCGATATAGGTGGTTTTCACATAGGATAGCGTTGTGTTTTTGAGTTTGCGTTGAGTTTGCATTAATTAGTATTTCGGGGTGTCATTTCCCGATATTTGTAATCGATATAGGTTGTTTTCGCATAGGATAGCGTTGTGTTTTGGAGTTTGCGTCGAGTTTGCATCAATTAGTATTTCGGCATTCATGATCGATCATTAATATCTGAATTTCTGGGCATCATTCTGCTTTACATTTTCTGAATTTTGAAAGCGAAATATATTCAAAAAGATATCTATTTGGTCAAGAAATATGAATTTTATGATATTTTCATAAAATGTTTTTATTTTTTTTCAAGTTAGTGTTGACTGTTGAGCAGTTGCGTTAGTCATTCTTCGATAGAATGGATTTACTTGATCGATACTAGTTTTTGTTTCGAGAGGACTAACGTGAGAGTGGCCTCGGAAGAGCCAGGTCCAGGTACTGTAATTCACCCTAATTTCACCGCTAATGGTTTGTATTAGTTTGCATTAATTAGTATTTGGCATTAGTTTGCATTGATTAGTAGTTTGCATTGAGTTTGCATTGAGTTTGCATTGAGTTTGTATTAGTTTGCGTTAGTTTGCATTAGTTTGTATTAGTTTGCATTAGTTTGCGTCAATTAGTAGGACCGTACAGGATCAATGAAAAATTGTGAGGTGATGGTATGGTTAGCTCACTCATTTGCATATTCATATCCACTGTACAAGAACTGTTTTGCAGAAATTAGCAATACTTCAAAATGTCATAACTTCCTTATTTTTCATCCGATTTCAGTCAAGTTTTTACCATTGAACTTGTAAGATTTTACTCTTTTTTATCAGACTAACTTATATTTGGACTGGATGTCCCCTTTAAACTGGGATTTGACAGGCATTCCAAAACAACTGAATTGAATTTAACAGGTTTTATTAAAAATCATGTCTGGCAGCCAAAGGCTGAATTGCATGTGTTTACAATCATAATCATAGAAACAGTTTATCTCAATACTCTGTGCAAACAATGAGATAGAATCATGATATTAAAAGCATTACGGTGGTCACATGTGCCGAATCTCAAAACAACTCTTTCTAGGTAATGCTCCATTACAAAAAGAGGCATTCTGACTTTAGTAAATTAAACAAATCGATCACTTACAACGCTTGCAAAATTTGACGGAAATTGAAAAGTTTTAGGTAGAAAACCATTGCTGATGAAGTGTTTGCTTACATTGTGTCAAATAGATACAATAAGGACAAAACTTTTTATCTAAGTTTGTATCTGTGACGTTATATCACTAACAATCCCTCAAAACGTGTTCATTCGATTTTCAATTTTTGTATTGTTTAATTTCACATTTTCTCAGCGCAAACTCCCTGAATAAATATTATATATTCTCTGGTACATCAGGGGCATCCGGGAAATGGCGGAACCTCTATAAAGACTTCCACACAATGCGTTTGTGTGTGTGTGACTGTGTGTGTGTGTGTGTGTGTGTGTGTGTTTGTGTGTGTTTGTGTCTTTCTGTCTGTGTTTAGTTTCAGACAAGGGAGACGTCAAATTTAAGGGACCACCAAGCAACACGACAATTTTGGGGAATGCCCAGGGGAGGTCACGTCAGGTGACTTACCGATGATCAAATTATTACAGCTTTCTAATTTTGTGACCCATCCCGCTCAGATTCTGCTGATCGGTGCCCTCACTATTTTTTGTTCTTTTCTTATCCCCGTATATCCATCTTCTTATCTTTATGTATCTGTTTGCTGTCATGGTCAAGCAGTAATTCTGGCAAAGCAGTGCAATGGGTTGGTATGGCCCGTGAAGTGTATGTATCTTTTTTATGGTGGGGGGGGGGGGGAGGGGTTAAGTCAGATTATCATAATGAACTTGATTTTTATTTCTTTTGTTTTTAACGAAAAATAAAGGGGGGGGGGGCGTGCTCCGGTTACGCCCCCCTCTGGATCCGCCACTGTGTCTGCCTGTCAGTACGTATGTATATTATACGGTGTGTGTATGTGACTGATTACTTCATTGACTTTGATTTGATTTTGATTTTTTGATTTGATTTTTTTTTTATTTGATTTGAATTCATTATGGGACTTTATGTCAATTTCCTCAGGTGAAATAAAGCATGGGGACCTTTTACTTCCTTGGATTGTAACTCTCTCACGCAGGAGGCTAGACTTCAATCTTAATGTCTTTTCGCTGGGAGGAAGTGGTTTGCATCTTCACAGACAAATCGGTATGATGATCTATTACATCACTCAACTGGCAATGACTGGGCTCAATAGGATTCGAACCCGAAACTTTTTTTTATAAGACGGATACTCTGCTGACTGCAGATGCAACCACCTTTCGACTTCCCATCAGTAAGGCGCTGAGAAATCATAATCTTCTCGATATTACGTGTGACTCCGCACAGCAGTACACTAATTGATTTGATTTTAGTTTCTGTTTCATGTGGCGACCTACCCTCCGGTGTACAATCAGTGGGACTCAGTGACCATTCTTTGATTTATCTTATTCTTAAAGCCATTACAGCAAAATCATGTCCGAAAGCATGCACATATAGATCATTTAAGACTTTCCAAGAGGAAAGATTTCTTGAAGACCTAAATAGCATTGAATGGAGTGTTTTGTATTCAAAAGATGTTGACCAAATGTGGAATGAATTTAAAAAGTTATTCTTAGATATATGTGATAAGCATGCTCCTTTTGTGAAAGTCAGAAGGAAAGTTAAAGGTGCACCCTGGATTACAAAAGAATATCTACAATTGGCAAAGGAACGTGATTTCCACAAAAAAACAGTTTGATAAGCTTTCAACTGCAAAGCGGAAAACCACTCAGTATTGTGAGACTGATGATTCCGAGAGAAACAGACACTGGAATTTATTTAAACATTATAGAAATCAAGCTAATAATTTGAACAAGAAATTGAAGAAAAAGCATTATAATAACGTTTTAAATGTATGTAATAATGATATGAGGAAAACTTGGAAAGTGCTGAAGGAATTATTGCCTAACAATAAAAAAGGAAATCAGTTTAGCAATCTCATTGATGGTGAGTTACTGAAAAATGAAAAAGATTTGGCAGATACATTCAATGAAATTTTCAATGAAGTGTGTAATACGATGATGTAGATATTCGTACTGATGAAATGACTCACTGTTCATATATTGATGATGTAACGCATACATGTTTTGAATTTTCTGAAATAGATTCTGAATATGTTAGAAAGGAATTGAAAAATATAGATTCTAGTAAATCCATGGGAATTCTAGGTATGCATCCAAGACTACTGAAATTAGCAGCTGATCACATTTGTGAACCACTGTCTGTTCTGTTTAACAAATCTCTCGCCACAGCGATAATACCAGCTGATTTCAAAACTGCTAAAATCGTTCCTATTTATAAAAGTAAATGTAAAACTGATTTGAATAATTACAGACAAATATCGCTATTGCCTGTTGTAGCCAAGATACGAAAAAGCTATCCATAATCAATTGTATACATATTTCATAGATCACTCACTGTTAAATCAATTCCAATCTGGTTTCAGAAAATTCCATTCAACTTCAACAACATTATGTGACATCAACGAATACCTATTAGAAAATCGATGTACTGGTTACTGCACTGGAAGTTTACTTTTGGATTTACGAAAAGCTTTTGACCTGGTCCCACATGATTTTTTTATTCATAAACTTGAAAAATATGGCGTATTTTCCAAAGAACTACAGTGGTTCACAAATTATCTAAACAATAGACAACAGTGTCTTTCTGTAAATGGTGTTCTCAGTGAATGCCTAACGGTCAAATCTGGAGTACCCCAGGGTTCAACACTGGGTCCATTGTTGTTTTGTATTTATATAAATGACCTGTGTAATATAGATGTATCATTGAATGTTAAACTGTCTCTTTATGCAGATGATACAGTGATATTTTGTAGAAATAAGAATATCCAGTTATTACAAGAGGAAATGCAACTACAGCTTGATAAAATTTCTCAGTGGATGAAAGTAAACAAGATGATGTTAAATGTAAAGAAGACCAAAGTAATGGTGTTTGGTTCAAGAAAGAAATTGCAAAATTGTAAAATTTCTGTAATGTACGATGGTCAGTATATTGAACAGGTAAATGAATTTAAGTATTTAGGAGTTATTCTGGAACCTACTTGAAACTGGTCGAAACATGTTGATGATATTTGCATTAAAATTGCTCGTGCAATTGGAAGTGTACGAAGAGTGAAATGTTTTCTATCACGTAAAACGATTATCAATTTGTATTACTCATTAGTTTTACCCCACATAGATTATTGTTCCACCAGCTGGGGTTCATGTTCCAAATCACATATTAAGAAATTACAAATAATGCAAAATAAATATATTCGTATGATTTTTAATATAAAGCAACATGAATCTGTATCACTGTATATTCCAACACTACGTTGGCAAAATATTGCAGACAGGATAAAATACCAGCATTGTCTCATGGTCTTTAGAATTTTGAACAGGTTTGCACCGCCTGAATCGCATGATCACACAGCGACCCGTTTATTATGTAACACGGTATGCTACCAACAGTCCACTGTTTGTTCCTCAGGTTAACACTGAGTACAAAAAACGTAGCTTTTCTTATTATGGTCCAATGCTCTTTAATAAGTTACCCCTTCCCGTCCAGACGCTGAGTTCATTGCCTCTTTTCAAGAAACACTGCCGACCATTGCTACATACTATATGATCTTAGGTTGTGAAGCATGGTAGAAAATAATGTTTGTTTGTCTTTTGCTCATTTGATTATACATTGAGTTGAGTTGATATATATGTACCACATGTTATTGTAACACACTGGTACCCCTCTGTACCATTTGTGAATGTGCTTGTAAATACTGTATATAATTCGTTTGTTTGTTTGTTTTTGTGTAGGTCACCTACTGTTTGTTTTTACCTGAAAGTTTATGTATGCATTTGTATCATTGTATACAGGGCTTCCTTGAAAAGCAGGTCTGCTGGCTGTCAGCAGAACTGAACGGAATGTCCCTGTTAAAAGATGTTGTGAATAAATAAATAAATAAATAAAATAAATATTAGCAACTCTCCTTTAAAAAAAATGACCAAAAAATCAGTCAATTTTGGTGAATTCTTTTGTAAACTCGAGGTAGTATAAATGTGTTGCTCAATTCGTCAGGTGTCATGATCCGTTTTCGAAGTATCAAATGGTCGGGGTAAAAATATTTGTTTTCAACGATCCTATTGTCTTATTATGTATTTAAAAATAAATTCATTTATGATGTACTTACCATCAAAGCTGTCGCATAATGCATCACAAAAGCCACAGTCATGCCGACCACTTTGATTTAGGGGGTTCGAGGATGACCTGAATAATATTAATTGAATGGATACATTCATTGCGGTCTCTAATGCAAGACTGATGAAGTCTACACATTTGAATGATAGGTGTCATTTTACAATGGTTGCAGAAAAAAAATCTATCTCTAAGGGAAAACGTCCAGTGCTTATTTGGTACGCTTTCAATATCACTCGTTGCTCTGAATTTCAAATAATTACACATGTCGAACGTTAGCTTCTCGATGGATCCTGTAAATCAAATATACGGATTAATGTACATTACTGTAACACGAGGTAGTAAACACGTATAATCAAGGAGATGAAGAGTCGTTCCTCGAAACGAATTTTCTCCGAAAGGAAATTGACGAGATTGGAAGAGAGCAAAACATACGAATCAAACATTCTAGTGACTAATGTAGGTTGAAATCCGATGAGGGAAACATATCAAAGGGTTGTAATGGATCGCCCTGCTGATAAATTAGACTCGAATGTCTGCAGCCGGCTAACAAGAGTTTTCTGACCGTAATTGAGCGCGCTAAATGTCATGCACGATTGATACAGGTTACTCCAGGAGGTGGACTGGTGACTCGTTTCTGGATTAATTATCACAACACTCCAATAAGTACTTCAGGAGCGGAGGGCTTGACGTTGGACGGGAGAGGCGAGTGTTAATCTGACTCTCGGAAATCTCCGGAAGTGTGTCTTCGGAGTAAACATTCAGCCATCTTAATGACTGGTGTATTAGCTTACCACCTCCCTGCTTTGTAATAAAATTTACGCTCATTCTTTAATGCGGTATATCTCACGATAAATTCAAAATGAAGATCATAAAGTGAGAACTCGGGGGAAAAAAACCACACACACACACACACACACACACACACACACAAAGTGATTAACACAAATGTTGATTTCCATATAATATTTGTGTGTGTGTGTGTGTGTGTGTGTGTGTGTGTGTGCGTGTGTGTGTGTGTGAGTGCGTGTGTGTACATGTGCATGTGAGTGTGTTCATATAATGTCTGAGTGCTCTAGACCAGAACATGGAGAATGTACATGCAGTTCAGTTTGGATGATACCGCATTAATGAGGATAATATATTATGACAACGAACCGTATAACCCATGCTTTATGGGACTGTATATCCAGTGTAGGAGCAGGGCGTGTGTAATGGAAATGGCAGGTTTAGGAATTATGATTATAATGAGGGCGGTTGAGAATTGGAAGGCGTGTCTCTGTGATTAAGGATAAAACCTCCAGGGTTCACATTAATGTGTCGTGTCTCATATCGGTTGCTAATGGTCCCCATCATCGCCAAGACACCTTCCACCCTGTGCTCTAGGAAACCTGGGTTATTATATTGAGCTGTTGGGTCTGCATGGGAATTTGCAAAATTATCATTTTGTACACCAGCAATATGTGCCCTAAAGTCGCTCAGCATGATTGATTCTACATATTACGATGACATGTATTACTTATATCCAACGGTAATGACAGTTAAAAAGGCAGATCTTTATAATTCCGTTGATGTACACAGGACACCATTTCATGAGGCTCTTTACAGCAATAATGATTCGTAAGTTACAATGATTCCATGCAGTTTCTATGACAGCATCCAGGTAGCAACCAATCAGATGTGAGTATTCGGGTCATTGCCATGGTAATTGCAATTACAGTAATTCTCAATCATATCGAACCCCTTTGTGAAATGAGCAGCAGATGTGATATCATCATGGATGTAGTGACCCAAATATTCCTCTCTCCGCGTACCCTCCCTTTAAATCTTCTCAATGGACATGCTGGACATGGAGACTTTAGTGCACTTGACCAACTAAGGCCGTCTACATACCTGGAATACCAAAAAAGTGACCTCTTCACAGCTTGATTGACAAAAGGTCATCTGGGCATTGCTTTATAGACCTGTCATTGCTGTGCTCAGTGTGCTCAGTGTGCGATTTCTCATTTTATATTTCAGGAGCAATTACAACGTTTTTCCAGGTGTACGTTGTTTGCAAATGGCAAAGGGATCTGACCATCATCAAGTTGCATTCGGTAGCTTAACTAAGTACGTAACGGTGTAGAAGCATTTTTTCCGTGTTTATTCATCACTGTTCGAACTGAATCATACGCCAATTCGAATTCACAGCCCTACAGAGTACATGTAATAAGCAATTTATCAAGCATATACTATTAACACAACATCACTCGCAAAAGTTGGCGCTCGAAACGCGATGAGCATAACAATTGTATTAAAACAAATTCAATTGGTAACTTAGTATCATAGATCAAAGCTATTAAGTATCTATACCGAAAGGCTCGGGAGGTGATGGATAAGCAAGCACAGCACAAAAGCTGTTCGCACGATGGCCCTGCGCTCTGTGTCGACGACGCCAAAATGACGACTGTATACCTCACTCTAGTTTATACCTCAAAAAGTGACGTAATTTGTGGTTTACGCTCGTAGCGCGATGAGAAAGGAGCCGGGAGTAACTTTCTAAAAACAAGTTGTTAATGTTACATCAAGCATCTACCGGAAGGCTTGGGGAGGTGTTTAATAGGTAGGGCTTACAGCAAAGAAGATAAAGCTGTTCTCACTCACGATGACCCGGCGTTCTGTGTAGACGACGTCAAAGCGGTAGCAAGCATATACATCACTCCAGTTTACCTCAAAAGGTGGCGTGATTTAAAGTTTACGTTCAAAGCGAAAGGAGAAAGGAGACGCGAGTAACTCTCTAATATAAGTTGACGATATTAATAAAAAAAACAAGGTATCTCCCCTTTTGAGACAATTGTTGTCGTTAGAAAGGAGCTCTTGGAGATGGATTGTGGAAAGGTGTATACTGCTGGAGGCGCATGACAGTCCTTAAAGGCATTCGGGAATAACAGTTTCTGCAGAGTGAAATACCGAGTGTATTGTGGAGGAAAATTGTATATAGTGCAACTTGGTTTCATGTATACTACACTTCACTTTACATAACCTGATCCATTTACAATGATCCGTAGACTGGCCGTATGGTCTTTATGAGTGTTTACATAATTCCTGCACATCTATAACACAAACATACATAAAACACCAACAATAATGTTCTCACGAAGTTCCGGTAAAACAATATACGTTATGTGTATTGTAATGTCTGTAAACAACACTTCATAACTTTTTGAACCTTCATTCAAACAGCCTGCTGGTACCAACCGGTTCACTGTTCTCATTTAACAAGGATAAATCTTTTTCATTCAATAATAATCTCTCTCTTCTCGAGTGATATATCTGTTTTCAGCAAAAGTCATATTCATGCAAAATGCAAGCGCTTCCGTAATAGAATCGCAAACGGTTTCTGGTGGCATAAATTGAAGCTTCAGTAACATTGGCAGATGGATTGCTCACAATGGACCGATTCCTTGGAATAAAAAACAGTTGGATGGAAATCGTGTTTCTTTTCGCGCGAAAATTCGTTGGGTATGGCTTCATAGATTGTTAGAGAAAAGGAAAAAAACACAAATACAACTGCAATATCACTTACATTATACATAAACACACTCATATTATACACATAATCATTCTCACACAAATACCCTTTCCTAGGATACACACACTCACACACAAACATATACACACACATACACGCACATACACACACATACACGCACATACACACAAATACATACACACAGAAACACACAATACATTTATTATACATACAAACATACATAGGCCCTACATAGACACACAAACACACACACAAAAATAGACGCAGTTGTTTACCCTTTTCTTTAATAAACAACGATTAAGAATTCATTATAACAACTGCTTTAAAGCTCCCCCCCCCCCCCGAAAAAAAGCCATGATAATGTCCTTCTTATATACGGATTGTTTTTGTCATCAATAATATCGATATTATTTTTTTAAGTCCGGACATCACCTATAAAAAAAATGTTAAGATGGACAGGCCTGAAGGTCACCTACAGCAGCAAATCGAGCGCTCACGTGGTCCGCCCACTCGGTGCGAATGCGATCGTCGACCCGCTGAATGACGCTGGATACTGCCATCGCTTTCCTGATTGATGATAACAAATACATCGACCATGGTGTGTGTAGGGAGGTGGTGTGTGTGTATATAATGTGAGTAAGCCGGAGTGCTTTCAAGGTGCAATTTGGCGGACCGATGTCTTATACGTGCGACGCAGTTTATACGCTCCATTAGGGCCCCCGTTTTCTATACAGACAGCTTTACAATTTTCCACAAACAGTACACTAAGGCTGTGATGTAATGATCAATCAACAACGAAAATGTCAGTTCCTTATGTTAAATAATACAAACCATATTACTAAAATCATTGTTAAAATCAGGATTTTACAGGCTACCGGTAATTCATTTTGCCGCAACAAAGAAACGAGAAAGATCCATTGGGTTTTTAACAGGCGGTCGATGGATGAAAGATTATACTCTATAACCCTCAAGGAAATCATTTTTATGACTATCCTTGTCTGGAAAAATGAGGCAAACTAGTTACAAAATTGTTATTTTCGTTAAAGAGCAGGATATACAGTGTACGTTGATATGGATTCAGTGTGATAAAACCTTTATACTTGGTTATATAAAAATGATCTTGACGTATAGAAACATGCCAGCTGACTACTGATATAAAATGTTCTAAAAAATGGCAACAACTTAGATAAAAGACAATTGAACATATATTTCAATTTGTCAAAAATGGACAGAAAATAAAAACGTCTGTCCGCTTTCCTTCGTATTTTGATAATCCCTCTGCGCCCCCTGTCGCCCAGGGAGCAGACAGCCATTAAACCAGATTTTTTTTTTTTTTTTTCGTGACAGAAAATGTGAATCGTTATGATTGAGTGCATCAATACTTTTCGTTGGAATGAAAATCCCCGCCAGAAAAATGACTTCAATTTTGAAGCGAGATTAAGGAATAGTAGTTCAATCTCTCCCTCTCTTACATCCTGATTCCTCCTCCTCATAATGTTCTCTGGATTCCTGGATACTATTTCACTCTCGCCAATCTCTCTCTATACTTGCTGCATCCATTTCAAGAACTCCAATTATGGTGCTTTTCTTAAAGGCAGTGATATTGATCCGGATGTTCTCATCTCTGCAGTGATCTGTTTCTCCATTCGTGTTTTCAATCTTATTTTTATTATGGACACAAAGACATCTATACTCGCACACACACTCACACACACAGACACACGCACACACATACACAAACACACACACACACACACACTGTCTGTCTCTTTCCATCCATCACATTTTCTCTTTTCTCACACTCCTATTAGTGCCCTACGTGACCGCACGCCACTCAAACTGGACATGGCTAGACGAGGCTAGCTCCATCTCAAATCTCACATCCATTCCCATCTCAGCGGTACGCCCACCACTTCTGATTGATTAAATCAAAGACATCCAGTCTGCATACCAATACTAGCAATATCTCTGTCTCTTGTAGAGGACACATTGATTTGTGTTTTATCTTTCCTAATGCTATCCTCTCGCAACTCTTTCAACGGTGTGTACGGTACGACAATGTCACACTCTAAAATAAGATTTTGTCATTTTTTTTTAACAACACGCCATGCTGCCTGAGCGCTAAACAACATCCTCTTTTATTCTCCAAGAGCGACAAAATTAATGGGATGACGAACTAAGTGGCTGGGATAGGTTTTGTTCACGCAGTTAAAGACCAATGTCAACGTGAAATAAAAGTCAATAAGGTATTACACTTAATATGTATATATATATATATATATATATATATATATTTTTTTTTTTTTTTTTTTACATAGATTGCAGATTTTTGTAAAGATTTTTGTTCAAAGAAACAGTGACTTTTGTATGCAATTAAAGGAACTCCTAAGAAATTAAGATAATGATTTTTGTAGTTCATCAATGTTTAACTATCGTTGTTTAATGAGGATGTATCTGTTGGTTGCTCGAGAATTCACTGATTCTCTTTTCGCTGACTCAATATCATTTCCACCGAAGTCGTAGTAAGAGTCGGGACTATTTTCACAGCATATGCCAGTAAGGACAATTATTTATAAAGGTATATGTGCATTGAATCAAAATATTATCTCTCCCCAAACGATTGAAAATGTGATGAATAAGCCGACATGCAACGTTAAACACATTGTATAGAAAGAGGGCCTGCTTCCATAATTCGGATAAACGTCGACATGCCCCGATGATATCATTTATTCATATTTTGGCCATTTCTGAACCATTTTTTTAAAACAAATGTCAGCCATATATAAAATCAATCATTCAACACCAATATACATTACATCATTACTTCCATTCTAGCTCGCGAACTATAAGTGAAATGTCCTGAGCGCCATCTCCCACACTGTACATCCGCTTTAAAGCAAATAATCATTTATAAAAAATATCTGTGTATTGAATCAAAATATTCTCTCCCACCATAATGATTGAAAATGTGATGAATAAACCGACATGCAAAGTTAGACACATTGTATAGAAACAGGGCCTGTTTCTATCTTTTTATCTGACCCATCTTGACATATTGTTTGGATCCGATTGTATAAACCCGGATCGTTTTTCGCATCCGACAGCCTCCTACGTCATTTTCTGAGCTGGAGTGGTTTTACAGGTGTCTCGTGCGAGATGCACGCTGCAGCCCTCGGGGCACTGTATTGTGTGGTTGACCTCAACACAGGGTGACACAGCTCACACAGTCACGCATTCATCCAGCGGCAAAGATTATGCCAAGGAAGATGTATGTCAATTTTCTTCCTCTTTGCATTTCTGCTTCTCTCTGCCATGCAAATGTAAAATCATAATCATGATAATATGACGTTCAAAGTGTTTTCATCTTTTCTAGTACGCAACATAGAATGATTTAATCATGACCGGTTATCTCTTTAAAAAAAAAAAAACCAAAAAGAGAGAAAATAATACGATTGTTTAGTGATTTTACTTCGAGTAGAATGAAAGGAATAATCCTTAGAGAAGATGAAAGGGATGACCTATTTTCAAGCAATGACAATGACATTATTATGACATTATGAGCTGTACTATATTTATAAATGTGTTCGTGTATGTATGTGTGTGTGTGTGCGTGTGTGTGTTTGTGTGTGTTCGTGCGTGCGTGTGGCGGGTCTCAACCCTAATGTAGGCATCGAATACTATGTCCCCTTCTTCCTTTGCAAGGTTTCTTAATCGTTGTAGCATTGCTTGTGTCGCCTCCGTTAAAGCTGAACTAGTGAGTGGAGGGGGGGGGGGTGGACGGAGAAGAAGAGAGAGAGAGGAGGAGGGAGGGAAGGGAGGATTGGAGAAATTAGAAAGCGGGAGAGGGAGAGGGAAAGAGAGAGTTAATGTGGTAATCGTTATCACACGTTTCCAGCCAGAGTGCTTGATCGTCTGTAGGCCGCACGACTTCCCGCCTTCCTAAAGGATTCATCGCTACCCTTAATCATTAGTGATGTGAGATCTTCTTCTCGGTTCCATTATAAGTGCTATCAATTTGATATTTACTTTTAAACTTTGCTAACATTCCAAGCAAAACTTTGCCTATTTTCTGAATATCACTAGAGTGGCAGAAGAATTATCGGACAATATATGATTTAATTACAATATCAATCTTGACATAAAATATGCATACAATTAAGCCTTTGTATCCCTGGCAATGCTGGGGTGGTGATATTGGAAATGCCTTCTGAAAGAACAATCAAACAATACAGGACTAAAGAGGCTATACCATGGGTAAAAAAGGGGACCATTATAATAATTATGATTATGATGTCAAATGCTCTTTTCTTTTCGACATGAGGACACATTGTTTAAGGGTAAGTTTGTATGGTGTTTTTTTTTTCGCTCTCATGCATATATTAATGTTTTATCTTTTACTTCAGGAAATGTCCATTGAATGACGTATACAGTGACCAACAGGAATTTTAGCGCAGTCTGTAGTTTTAATAACCATGACGGAAATATGTGTTAGTCTATGTAATCTTCATTCACCACGGTGAAGTCTCCCTGTAGGCCTATACACTCAACACTTCGGACATTGGAAATAAAGATTGCACGTGACTTGAGAACGCGTCATCATGTCACGTGGATAAGTCCACATCTTCAGCAGATGAGAGTTGTTGTTTCTTTTTCTGTCAGATCATAACTGTGAGATCAATGCTAACTGTGTGCCAGCGCGGTTCAATTTTAAGGCAACAATCCGTGTAAAATACCAATACAGGCCTAATGTATATTGATATTGTTGAAATCCTACGCCAGTAAGTCTCATGGGATGTGGTGGTTATTACGATAGAGGGCTCCCTTTAAGAAACAAACCATGCGCATGAAAACAACAACAACAGCCTCGAGCTATTTGCCTCAATCCTGCAACACGCTCCCCAATCGAGCAGTTCCCCATCTTAGGTAGAAGAAAAAAATATGTTGTGTCATTATGTGTCAACTTGTGTGATTACGATGGATTTTCCTCGTTCGTGTGGGGTGTCGATGGCTTCGCCGAAAAATAGTGGCCCCTTGCTTACGTGCGTTTCTCGAAGGTGGCAGCTGTTTGTGCACAACCCTGCCGAAATAGATACTAGTCTTTCTCTGACTCGACTCCCGATTAATCATGCTCTAAATTTTGGATTCTATGACAAGATCTCAACAAAGGAAGGGGAAGGGTTAAATATCTGATAATGATGTATCATCACTGCAGCCGTAGGGGTCCCTTTTGCAGCCTCCTAATTCTTTGAATGTGTGTGCGTGTGTGTTTTGTGTTTGTGTGTGTGTGTGTATGGAGACATATGCATTATAACGATGCAGGCTTCGTAAAGAAAAATGTTTAGATTGTGCATCGTAACTGTGTTGGTATTTTGTGAGAGTTCTCGAACAAGGTATCTGAACAGCACTTTTGAATTCCTGTGTGGAAGGGACATAGCTGATTTAAAAAAACAACACACACACACACACACACAAAAAAAAACATGATTATAGTTCCTGATTAATCAAGGAGTTGTTCTATTTTTGTCTTCAAAGGTAAGTTTTTTTTTTGTTCTCGGAGCTCATCAGTTATTATGTTTATCAAGTTTTGTATCTATAAACACTAAAATGTGAATAGCGATGATTTTGAATGAATCACATACTTATATAGAATCGGATGTGTATAGTTTTACTAAGTAAGATGTGCATGAAGCATTATCTATTTTGTCAAATCGGGCAGTAATTCGGCCTTTGATACACCTGCATATGAACAGCATAAACCATCAATTTTGTTATTTTTTTAATACGATTTTTATGGCAGCCTGTCTGCATGTCTACGGAATGTGAGCATGGTAGCTTTACGGGCGGAACCGGAGGTGGTGCTGCACTGGGTATGGGGATCACCGTGCTCAGTTCACGTTGGCGACACATACATCGCAGGATTACACGCCCACTCGCTCGAGGTAAGCCAATAACACGGATGTCGTTTGGACAAATTAGTGGGAAGGGAGGCTGCGCTCGCAAGCAGTAGGGAAGAAGAAGAGGGAGAAAGCTATGCGCGTGTGTGTAAAAAGGAATTAGTTGAATTAAAGTGTGTGTGTGTGTGTGTGTGTGTGTAAATGTGTGCGTGCGTGTACATTCAAGAGTGTAAATGCAAACATATCAATTTCCATCAATTTGAGATATTTTGGATTATACAAAGCTGCTGAGAGTTAACTTAGAATATAATGTAAAAAAAAATGATGGCATCTTCAAAGGATCTCTTGTTAGGTATGACAGCTTGAAGTGCAGCATCAATATTGGGATTTCTTTTTCTCTCTTTTTGACACCCTTACTTTAATGGATCTGTTTTCGCTATCAACATGTTCAACATCTTAGTTTTTGCCAAATTGGGTTTGTTTACATCAGCAACTGACAACATAACATCTTCAAAAGATCACATTTGTTATAGACTTCTTCGCAACTTCATACAATAAAAATGATACGTGAATTTTTTTTCTTTGAATTGATATGTCAAAAGAATATAGTTTAATTTTGTGTGCAGGTTAAAATGACACACGTTTGATAACTCACTCTTATATTCCATCACAATTATTCGATTTTTCCTCCTTTGCATATATCATTATTTTCGTCTATCTATACTTGCAATTAGAGGGGCCTGAATGTTACATCATTACTGTTTCTCGTCAGATACTTGATACTGTAATCCCTCTCGCAGCTCCAAGAATCTATACCGGGATGAAAACTGGTCACGAAAACAGATGACATGACTGGTCTTTTGTTTTGTGTCTAATATATTCTAATTCTAATATACTGTACATCAAATCTTCGCTGGATATTTGATCTAATTTTGCTCAAATTAGACAGGGAGTATAGCCGGGTCTATGGATAGGTATAATTCCTCGATTTCATTGATTTCACCTTCCTCATCACAACCCCATTATCACGGTCAACTGCAAAGATATAGGTCTGGGTGATGCGATACATGCTAAACGAGGCAGACCTACACAATATACAACGTCATAGGCCAAGGACGCAGGTGTTTACTTTAAGTTGCTTAGCAACCGTAAAATACCCGGTCCAATGGAGGAATCAAAGTTGTTATAATACATTTAACTTCTTAATTATAGTTGGATTAAACAGCACACTCTGACTGTGAAAGCTTTTTATCATAATCGGGTCTCTCAAAAATATGTATATGTATTTTTTTGTGTGGAATTCATAAGTTTCACATGTTTCCATAGAGCACTAATATTCGTTTGGTCACAATCATTATATTAAATTTATTATGTTTGAAACAAGGTGATGATGTTATAGGCGAAGACAAGTCTCCACTAAATTCTTCATTTCCTTCCTGACACTTTGCCTGACATGACTTTATAAGGAAAAAAAAAAGTAACGTTCATCGATTCAAATTTTAATGACTGGGAGAATTAGCATTGATGTCTTTATAAAATGGGGCTGCAGGGGATTGTTACGTAATCATTATGATGATTTTAGTGTTATTTTTATGCAAACTAAAATGTTAGATCGCTATGGCATCGTCTCTTCATGTTGTTTGCATATTTGAATAATACACCGATATTAATAATTCGGGAAAAGACGTGAAATATGAAAATTTCCATAATATTTCCTATAATTAGAGTAAATCTCGACGAAGTTTTCCGTTTGTTAGACTCGATTCCTCTCACTTAAGTAAACTTGAACATTTTTTTTTTTTTTTTTTTGCCATACCCACTGCTTTAGTTTTTTGCGGAACCGCATCGCTTGCTTTTCCCGGTCATATCGAATGTTACTTCTCCAGAGAGCTACAGTGGTATCACAAATAAGCCCTGGGCAATGGTTTTGATGGCCTTGCCCTTATACATTGTTCCCAAGGTGGGGCTACAATACCAATCTTGTATGTAAATTTGTGTGTGTGTGTGTGTGTGTGTGTGTGTATGTGTGTGGGTTTTTTCACACATTTTCAGCATTAGCATGGAAACAGACACATTAACTCCACAGAGACTGACGAGAAAACCACGGATCAAGCCTTCGACCAGACAAAAAAGTAACAAAAAGCTCAAAAACAAAACAGCGAAAAATAACAAACAACAAACTAAGAACAAAAAACAACAACAACAACATTTTTTTAAAATGAGAACACAATTTACCCCTTTTCTCAGCTATTTTAGATTCAATGTTTTGTTTCATTCGAACAAAAGACAAAGGATAGAAAATCTAAATCTACCTGCTGAAATTTGCATTAATTTCATACATAAGAATAAAAAGGTAATACACATGTCGTGCCTATTTCCAGCATCAACACCAAATAGGTAATTAAAATCAAGGTATACTGTAGTGACTCTCTTGTTAATCATGGTGTCAATACAATCAGAAAGCTTCATTTGTATAATCAGTAAAGGAATGTTACTTTATTCTAATTTTTTTATGCAGACATGGGTAATACGCAGTGGAGTCCAACCTACAAGGGAAAGTCGTTTTAGTGTTTTGGTGTGAATTATGGGGCATTTGCTCTTGTTATTATGTTAGAGAGATTGGTGGGGAGCTTACCTTAGTCGGCAAATCTGTATTTGATTCTTTTTTGTTTCAAACGTGGCACCCGGCCGTTGCCTCAAATTATTGTGAATGCTTTTCCCTGTTATTGTGTGATTTCAATACATTTAATCATTATTCTATAGAACATAATTTATTTCCATGGCTCTTGTTATGGTGGGAGACCACTGCATAACAGGGAGACATTTTTGTTGTGTTGTGTTGTGTTGTGTTGTGTTGTGTTGTGTTGTGTTGTGTTGTATTTTGCTTTCTTGGTTGTGTGTTCATTTATGCTCCATTGAGCATTATACTTTCACAGGTATGATATGTACTTTGTTTCATGGCAAATGTTATAGTTTTCAATAAAAACAGAAATATAGAAAAATACAACACCAACACCAACAAAACGAAACAAAACAAAACATAGAAAAAACAAACAAAAAAGCACGCAACAAAACGAACAATCTGCAAATTAGAAAACACATAACTTTCCAAGATTCCAAGATACCGGTGTGGGGGGGGGGGGGGGGTGAGTTGCGGGGCTATGACAAAACGAGATTGTTGTAAATCATTGAATTGAAGAGACAGCATTCCTCCCCGAACGGCATTAACAATCTGCACTGGCGCCCTCAATTACGCGAATGCGAATGGAACCTCTTGTCGGGTGTCTATACGCGTAACAATGCATGCAAACATTAATTGCTTTTTTTTTTGTTAGGCAAAAATACGTGAAGAAAGAACTTGTAAGAACATGAAGATATAGTATCCCGAAGTCTTCGCTCCGATGCTCCTTCTTCCCCAACACAGAGAAGGCCGAGAAGTAAGTATATATATATATATATATATATATATATATGATATATATATATATATATATATATACATATTTACGTATATGTATGTGGGCCATATATATATATATATATATATATATATATATATATATATATTATACATATATACATACATGATATGGATACACACACAGAGATTATTATAAAGCATGCATTATTATAAACTGCATACATTACTACGTTAATATACTCATATGAATGTAGTGTGCGTGCGTATATAGGCATATCACACCACGTTATGATTTACAAAGCATTATTTCAATACCTTTATAATAATGATTCACATCAAAAACTTTAGATATTGTCCTGCCATTTTTTGAAATGCTGTTGACTTTCCTCGTCAACTCAAAATCTTTATAATTTCCTGTACATACAATGCAGTTGTCCTACTTTCAAATATCATATTATTTAATCTAACCATTCTTTTGGTGACATTAAAGCGCTCTTCTGGAATCGTCGAAACTCATTCAACATGCACAGATTTAATATTTATTCCACCCTATCAGACTTCAGAAATGGCTCCGTGTAAATTGACTTCCCTATCTTTATACTTTCATTATGCACTTAAAAAAATGCAAGTTGTCATTACTCTTTTCTGGATTTAAAAAAAGAAAGAAAGTGAAAATGTAGCTTTGTAGACTCGTTTCCGCCACAAAAAGTAATCACTGCCAACTTTAAAGCCCCGAGACCACAAAAGGAAATAAGAAAGTGAACTGATATTACTTAACTGGTGATTAAGTAATAAAGCAATTCAATGTATAAGAGCTTGAATAGTATGAAATGGCAGTATCGCAGGATGTGAATATTGATAGTATATGGCCACAAACAAAATGGCAATTGATTTGGTATCATAATGTCGTTGTAATGATTACCATCACATATTCCAGCCTTTCTGTAAAGGGCAAATGGTTAAACTGATTATGACATAATGAGTATCCCATGATACATGCATACACGTATATACATATATATACATATATATATATATATATATATATATATATATATACCTACATATTTATTTTATATTTCATCATACATACATAATGATATTGTATATATATAATTACAGATATGTATGATATATGGGCATGTTATTATTTCATATCTAACAAAATAAACACATACGTACATACATACATACATACATGATACATTGTACATGCATGAAAATATTTTCAATAACTTCTCACCTGAGATGGGGCTATTCCTTTTCCAATTCCGATAATAATGATAATATAAAGCAGATTATACTCCTCTATGAGACCAAGGTAAGATCGACTCTCTGAAATCAATGGTAAGCCGAGAAAGGGTAACATGCACTTGTCTCATCACATAATCGCCAGCGAAAGAGACTGACTGTGTGGCTAAAAAGAGAAAAAGAGCGAGCAGTCAACCTTGAAATTCACTGTTCTATTCTTGCCATCTCGGGCGGCTGATTTTTTTCAGTCTGAGCACGTACCACACGGAATGCACGTTTTGCTCGTGTGTATGGGCCTGTTTTTGTTTTTGTTTTTCTTCCTTTTTTAAGATGGGTGTTTTTCCATGGCTCCTGTGGCGGATTTGATTTTATATTACGGTTTAATTGATGCTTTCGCCCACGGAATATTGAGAGAGCTTTTTATGAATGAAATAATTGAATACCGTAAATGACGCGAAATGCAAAATATGCATCATAGGGGAACTGTATTATGAAGCTACAGCTAGATTTGACATTTCTCGTCAAACTAATATACAATAGATATATATATACAAATGTAGGATATTTGAGTGAAAGTATTATTGGTAGCTTTGTATCCTTGAGGCTTTATTTTTATTTTTATTTCATCGTGTGTTTGTGTATGTCTTTTATTTTCCTGCTGTTGTACAGCTTTACAGCTTCCTTTAACATTGTGTCTTTCTTACCGCCTCAGAGAGTGAGCAGTCTGGAGTAGCCCTGATAATGACACACTAATCACCTATAATGCCACTCAGACTGTGACCAAATCGTGACTAATGATTACGAGAAGTCAGTGCCACTGTGAAATGGATATGTCAGACGAACGACATTACCAAGGGACGAATGCTCCAATAAAATGTATGCTACAAATACGAATGCTACAACATAATGGGTCACATTGCAATATCTCACGTCTGTGCATATGCTTCTCTCAAACACGCTGCTATAATATTTGTGTGCTATGCTCTCATGAGATTGTTTGCTTCGTTTCTGAGAGTGTTGGTATAGTGGAGTAGCAGCATTTGCGGTGTTTAAGCAGCAGCCGAAATACTCCGAGTTGATTAGCATTTTTTTTTTTTTTTTGCTGCTGCCGTGGTGATTGTGCTGCTGCATGCATGCAGTGGGGAGCAGCTAATTATAATGTGCTGCCTTTGCCGTTTTATTTTGTCTGTTTGCCTCTTCCTCTGTAATCGTATCTATAAATAGCAACCCTAACCCTAGCAACGGAAAGTAGAATGCCCTCTAATAAAATGTTATTTAGTTTATTCATTCGTTTATTACTCATTTGTGTGTGTTTTTGTTTTAATATGGGATATTACGAAGTTACATGAAATAGAGGTTCTACAATAAACGTTTGGCATCGCGAAGACAGCAAAATAACAACAGATAAACAAAGACAAAATGTAACAAAAAAGTAAGTTGTAAAACGCAAACACTATGTCATATATGAAAATTATGTTATGATGGGGTACACCTGAAGATCTTCGCTTATAAAAAAAAAAGTTTCTTAATCATACCTTTGATGGAGGGGGGGGGGGCATTTTATTTACAAGTTGGGAGATGTCTGTGTCAAAACATTAAAGGCATTATTTATCATTTGCAGATGAAACAAAAACCTAGCTTTAGTGCTAAAAATAGTTCTTAATTGTGAGTTAGGGATAGAAACAACCAATGTAAATATGTTAATCAGTATAATCAGTGTTAAGTAATGTTGAATATACAAAATGTGAACAAAAGTTGTAATAAAATTATTTCCAAAGTAAACAATATTTGCAGTTTTGGTTTAGTGAGGAAAATAGTGATATCTCCTTATATTTAGGCTTCATTGCGAAATCTTTATATATAATAGCAGGATGTTTTGTGATACAACTGACCTGCGGATATGCATCAAATATAATAACTTGAACATTTTTAAAATCACTGCTCCCAATGGTATAAAATACCTTTAACGTAGCTTCACTACTAATGATTCTTTTCTTTCAACACTCACACGTACTGACGTACGCACACTCTTTGAGGCACATCACACACAACACAGTGTACTCGCACGCATTAAATTTGTGAAATACACGCACTCTATATACGCAGGCAAAAACATAGAATGTGTACCTGCATCTCTCTTGCACACACTCATTCTTTCTTTCTCTCTCTCTCCCTCTCTCTCTCTCTCATCTCCCTTTTTCTACCTTCCGTATCTCTAACCCTTTCCTGGAGAAATACTGCACACACACTGTCAAACGTGTATTAATATCTTATGAGTGTGTGTATGCTCACACAAACGTAATACTAGTAGGGCCTACTTCTGTCCTGTCTCTTCCGCCTTTTTCTCACACTCCCTCCCTTATCTCTCCTCTCTCTTTCAGGCACACTTATGCACGTATGCGCGCGCGCACACCCACGCATTTATACACACGTATACACGAATGCCGAGTGATCTCAACTCTACACGGCTAGAAGTCACGTAGAGCTCACAGAACTCGCTACTCTAGTGTGTAGAGTTCTGTGGTACTGGAAGAGATCAGTGGCAATGCCATCCAATAATCCCCCCCCCCCCCTCTCTCTCTCTCTCTCTCTTACTCATGATCTTGGTCTCTCAGTCAATACTCGTGATGATGCGTGGACCTTGAGAGTGTTTGATCATCCAAGATTAAATGAAACATCGCAGAGGAGAGCCGTTAATCCTAAATCCCCAGGGTAGCTATTCCTCACTCCTCATCCGTCCAGGAAACATTTTGATAATTTCGACACATTTCCTCTGGCGGTGCATCCGTAACTCATGTGATATTTGCCTCCCTTATTTTGTTTCAGTCTTGCCTCACCTCATAAATGCTTTCCTGAGAAAGACCATTCGTTTTTGTGATTGTAATTTCGACTTTGATTTTGCGATATGATTTATTCTTTATAGTGTATTTCCTAAATACGACCCTTTGGTTAGATAGAATTTGGTGAAATAAGTAAAAGCTTGATTAAAAAGCGAAAGCATTATTGATATGTCTATAGCTAACATTAACACTAAACTTATTAATTGAAATAATTGAGACCTCAAAATCTTGCACATAGATATTTTCCAAACGAAGCTAGAATGACGGATTTTTTTGTTGACTGAGGCAGAGTCCATCTATACCAATCTGTTTTGTATCATGCCCCTCCCGCTGTTTCAGGATCTTTTAATTAAAGAGTATTGTTGTTTCTTTTTTAAATTGCTTAAACATTATTGGTTGGATGAAATCAAATCAGGGAATTCGAGGTCAAACAGGCCGCTCAATTTCCAGATATTGATTTTAGATTACCCTCCGCATCGAAAGACTCTTCGCTTTTCCTTGAATCAGGCACTAAATATCACTATACTCCTATTAATTTTGTCGATCTCAAATAGACCCTTTTACTCAGAAATCGTTGGACGACATCAATTACCGCAGGCGGTGTAATGTAAACTCAACTTCAGTACCTCTATCAACCGTTGTCACGTTCCACATCCGTCTTGTTTAGAGCTCACTACCAAAAATAAATGTAATTTATGATGAAAGGAAATATACGCTACAATACATCCCGGTGAAATGAATCCACCCCCTTCAGCACTCGTGTGTGTGTGTGTGTGTGTGTGTGTGTGTGTGTGCGCGCGTGTACGCTCAGGAGAATGACATTAATGAGAGTGTGTTAGGAATGAAAAGTATCCTCTGCCATTTCGTAAGATATTCTTTTAGAATAAACACATACAGCAGAAAGCGCACACAGCATGCTTTTAAGGCCTCATATCACTTGTAAATATAAACGATAGACATTCTCCAGACCCATCCCTTTGTCACATCAAAGATACCAAAATATAAAACCGAGAAAATGCATGTAAAAGACACTTTACCTGTCTGAGGGAAATTAAGTAGCAGTGGTTGATATCGGGGTGGATTTCTTTCTACATAATACACCTCTTGGTAGCTCGACACCCTTTTGTTTAAATTCAAAATATTGTTATTTTATTTTTATTATTTTTTTTTTTTTGCTTTGGCGTGTTTTCGGAAAACACGAATAACTGATGAACTTCCTTCCCAGATTTTCAGGGCTGAAGTGAATCAAGACGGTTTATCTTATACGAAACAAATGTCGTGTCACTATAATTTTCACTCAGAGTTTTATGCTGAAAGACATAAATAATTATTCTGCATATTTGACAATGTGCTTTACTATGCTAGAAGTGTTGTGTCAAGATGATATGATTCTCCATTCCTTTCTTCTTCCTTTTCTTTCTCCATTCTTCCCTGCTCATCTTTCCTCGTTCTTCGTTGTCCAGTAGCTGTGTGTGTGCATTTTTCTTCATTTCTGTTATATTTCTGTGTTTTGTTGTTGTTGTTATTGTTTTGTGTGGCCGCGTGTATATCCTCCCTTTTGGTCATATTTTCCTGGTATGGGTGTATGCACGGCCATATAGTGTCTGTGCCAAATTTTGCTATGTTAAGATAATATTATATTTTATATGTATGCGTTCTAAAATCATAGTAAGTATCGTTCATATTGTTTATATATGGTATATAGAGGAATTCAATATGAATATATTATTTTATTGGTATGCTGGTGCTGTCGTTGTTTTCATTCCTACAAGCTTGGCTTTTTAGTGGAACACTCTTTTCCGTCGTTATGATGACTTACTTTTTTGTGTTATCATGACAAAGTGTGCATTGTTTCTTTTTTTATTATATCATTCGTGCTATATTCTATATTGTATTCGACGAACTGTCCTTATCAGATGAATGAAAGTCAAATTGACAACTTGTGCCGCTTTTAATCGTGTTTTTTTTCTTCTTTGATGGAAATAAACTATTGAATTGAATCGAATTAAGATGTTTGTTACCATCCAGACATTTAATGAAAGCATGTAAACGGTGTTTACACGAAGTCTTCCACTGAACATGAGAATTTTGGTTTATTTTACAGCTAAAACGGGTACATTGTACATACGTGTACTTGACCTGGTTTGAGGCCAGTAATATCCGCACGTAGTCTTATCTATCTGAGTGGGTAAGCTTTTCAACTGCTTGTGTGAAGTGTATTGCTCCCGGGGTTTCCATAGACGCTTTATGTGCACGTCCGCTGTGAGTTGGCTTGATGCCAAGAAACCCGTCAAAACTTGACTGTTTGCTTGTCTAGGTTTTGATGACTTCCTCGAACGAGATAAAAACATTCATTGACGTCCACGTGACAAGCGCGAGATTCAATATCTTTATTTACCCTATGTTATATCCAGCTATATCCAGATGGAACTATTACATGCACTCCAAAAGTGCTCTGATTCCTATGGTGTCAAGATCCAAGCCGATATTTTGCCTGGTTGAACTGAAGGCAACGTGCGAGAAGGCATGTTCAAAACATCGCAGGGGTCTTCGGGGAGCTCGTTTTATTCAATAGTGATTGACATAGCTATTGCGAGGAACGATAATTTCATTAACCACTGCAACGTTAAAATGTTCGTTGCTGATGAGTTGCTGCCAAGCGCCGCTATACCATTATAACTGCAATTATTCCATACAGCTCTTTTTACGTGATGTACCCAATTTTAGATACGTCGTAGTTATTTAGCTTGTAACATGTACCAATATCACGAGAGCTTCCGATTAACAATAACAATATACGTTTACCAAAAAAGCTATTGATAAACAATAACTTGAACACTAGCTGTTTTCACCTATAAGGGAGATTGCCAAATGTCAAAATAGGGAAAATAGAAAAATAAGTAATTTCTAATTCCATACCAGATTGTTGTATATATATATATATATATATATATCTCAAATATTACATATATTATATATATATACATACACTCAGCAAAAAGAAAGTAAACACTTTTTCGAAGTCATATTTTTCATAGAAGATTTTTATGAAAATCAATGTATTATATGCCATGTTAAAGGTAATTTAATTGGCAATTAAGCTAATAGGCTAATTAAAAAGAAAACTATACGCATGAGTGAGCACATTCGTTTTTGTTCTCCAAAGTACAAAATTAAAAATTGCAAAAATTGACATGTTCTCTTTCATTTGCAAATGCCCTTCACGATAACATTGAAAATAAAAGACCAATTTTACACAATGAGAAACATGAATGAAATAGGATAAATAAGTTTTTGTTCTCTTTATCTCTTTATTACCTCTAAGAAAAATAAAGTGGGAAACTAAATGGAAAAATAAGAATTTGTAGTCAAGTCAAACTTCAAATGACATAGGGAATTAATAATAATAAAGATGATTAAATGAGCAGAATTTTTTATTTATTTCTTTTAATCTAGTGATTTAAGAGTCCATGTGACAATTTCAAGAACCAAACATTATTTACAATTTCTTAATTTGAAAAAAAGCTCAAATTTCTACCATTTCTGTTAATTTTTACTTCTTCTCTTATTTCATTTGAATTTAGATTTGACATGAGATGCTTTATTTTCCTCCGTTATTTTTGGCTTTCATTGATCTTTTGGGGTTTAGAGGTATCATAGAGATCAAAGGTTTATTTTTGTAACTTAATTCATGTTTCTTTTCGTGTGAATTTGTTGTTTGTTCTTATTCCATGGAAGAGCACATACGCATGAATGACAACTTGTTCAGTTTTGCAATTTTTACTTTTGTAATGGTGTTCACTCATGCGTAAAGTTTCCCATTTTGTTGACCTACCAGGTTGATAGCCAATTAAATTACCTTCAATATGATATATAATAAATTAGATATCAGCAAAATATTCTATGAGAAATCTAAACTTGAAGAAGCGTTTACTTTCTTTTTTTTTTGCTGAGTGTATATATATATTTATATTATATATATATACATTATGTATACATTATACATATGGATACACACACAGATTATTATGAAGTATGTATTATATATATATATATGTGTGTGTGTGTGTGTGTGTGCGCGCGCGTTTATTTATTTCTTTATTTCATTTATTTATTTCATTTCATTTATTTCATTCTCATTTTCTTCCAACAAACATATTTATTTATTTATTCATTCATTTATTCCATTGCTTATTTCGTTTTCTTTTAGTAGGGTAGCCCGTTTAGTTCACTCAGAACTTCTCAACTGTCCCTGTAAGACAATAAACAAACTACGATTTTAGTTTAAAAAAAACCCAAAATAAAGAACATGCTTAAATACAGACACGGTTATAGCAAAGAGGAAACACAAATGCAAAACTATACAAGAGAACTAAACGGTTGTACACAAGCCACTTATTCTTGGATATGACACAATCTGGTCGTATTGCAGTGTTTGTCTAGACGGATTATTTATCGAAGTAGGTGGGCTCGTAAAAACTGGGGCAATCAATGTAACTGGCAATTTGCCAAGTTCAAGCACCGGCGGAACAGGGGGCGCTGTCCGAATCAGCTGCAAGCACTTCGATGTTTATGCACGTGCGCTCTCAAAAATGATTTTTGTCACATAGCATGATATGATCCCCGTGACCCCGATCATTGATGGGACGGGACAAACTATCCTATTCAGACATCGTGGAATATCCAGTTTCATGTTGATGAATTAAAAAATAATGTAAAAAGTTTGTCTATAGGATCATAATGTTTTTCAGTTTGAAGATCGTCGCGATGCCTCAGTGGTAAATAAAAAAAAAAAAATCATTTTAGCCCGCACCAGCAACACGGTTGGTTTTACTAAAAACGTGATATCAAGATCCTGTCAGAAATAGGTTAATTAGGAAGAAACTAGAATCAGGTGTCATTGTTTTGACTTTTTTTAAATAATATCGTCAGACACCCATGTCATTAATAATGAGCACAAGCTCTGGGTCCAAACAAGCGTTAGTGATCCTTAACCCTTTAGCAACTGAAGAATCCGTACATAATTGCCTATTTTTCCCCTGGAAGGTACAGCAACATAGTCTCATTTCGACAACATAAAATTATGCAAAATAGACCACTGCGTGATTTTTCGTCTATTATTAGTTATGTAATATTTGAAAGCCTATTAAGATTTTACCAAGAGACTTGTGTGTCACAAAAAATATTTCTGAGATAATTTTGTTGACCTCTGGCCTCTTTTGAATTACGTAATTAATATATGAAAACAATAAAAACAATAAAGCATAACACTATTAAAAAAAAAAAGTGGACAGGCGGTTTTGGACGGTTCAGTTACTAATGGGTTAACCAGTATCAAATCCCTTATCCCACCTGCAAGACAAGAAGGGCCTAACCTTATATCGATAGTCCGATATTGATTGATTGTCGATATGACGATACGATTCGGTGATTACACATCTCATATTATGAATAATGAACTTGTCGCTCTTCACGTGAACATACATCATACGATTGAATATCGCAGTTAATACCTGATGAGGAGCAATGTATTTCGGAACTTTGTCGAAAATGTCATTGAGAAATATCGGATGGGATTTTTCTAAGGCCCTACATTGCTTCCGGGTTAAAAACAAAACAAAACAAAACAAAACTAAAAATCAGTTACGCAATGTCCGGATCGTCACATCAGTCGCGTGTTTATCAGTGTGAAACTACTCATTTTACAGATTTCATATCTGACAAGTAATGATTAAGGACAATCGGAGTCGGAATACTACTCGACTGTATTGAAGTGCAACTACTAGTATAAATTTATCCAGCTCAAAATGAATCAACGTACACTCTCTTCACCAATTATTGTGTCTACACCAGAATTCTTTCTATGCATTTAATCGCCTGCTTGCAAAACATGCCAAATGCACATTGACGTCACAAAGTTAATACTCAGCTTGCGTATACCATTTTTTAGTTCCTCATAAATCAAATTTGTATACCCATGCTCTTGCTAATTAATGATGTCAAAGTGTGTCCCAAGTTTCTAAATATCGAAATAAATCAGCGGCACTCCATGATCACACCCACGGCGTGAATGAGAATTTATATGTCAGAGAGGGAAAGGATATATTTAAGTCTGCATGGTGCGAAGAGAAAGTCAAACGAAGTTACGATCAACAGTCACAGGTCAGATGGCGGCGTGACATTAAAACTTTGGCAGGCGATGTGGAACGACCGAGCCAACGCAGTACAGTATATACTATATACCAGTTTAGTATTGTATGCCAGTATGCTGGTCTGTCTATATAACGAGGCTGATAATGATTTAATGCAATGGTTGGCGGGGGACCACTCTATTCCGTCTGGGAATGCGAAGGAATTTGAGCCAGTTTGTTGGATTAAAGAGGAAAACCCCTGGAAGAACTTAATGACGCCAGCGACTTGACACCATACATGCTATTTTTGAAATTTGCATTGATCAATAAAACAATACACCATGTTAATGTGCTGTATTCCTCCCGTCTTTAGTGTGTATAAAATGCAGATTATTTTTCATCAAGATCAAATAAAAATCAAGGGATAGTTTCATGAATTCTGTAATAGAATCATGATGATGTTTGAAAATTATCACAATTTTTATCATACAAAAATGTGTGAAAACACAACGAAATAAGCATAGGATTTGATTACAGCAAGCCTATACCTCCAACACAAACGGTGCCTATCATGGTGAGCAAGTACACAAACACGAGATGAACAGCTAAGCTAGACAAAGGGAAATGTTAAGGTATCATTTTAATGTAATCTGAAGTCCTTCTTATGTCTGGCCCAGCCGTTGGTGGATTTGGTTGCGCTCATATTATTTCAGGGCTAGATCGAGGGGAACATAATCCTGGGGCACTGGAAGAGTCGGTCACACACAAAAGGCCTCAAGAGCAGATGTCTGCGGATCATTAATCGCGTTTCCAATGGCAGCTTGGAGATGGCGGGAGGGGAGGGGTGCGGAAGACTGCAAAATAGAGAGGGGAGATAGTACCCGGCTTTTAGGTGTTGAACATGGCGTCCGAACGGAGAGGTGTGCAGGCAAGTTGAAGGGGGTGGGGAGGTGGGCGTGGCACTATTATGCGGAATGGACGTACATGACAGGTGAGCACACGGCGGGTGTACTCGGGTGGGGTCAGGGTGAAGATCTAGAACTCGATGAGCAGCTGATGAGGGTATATTTGGTCGGAGACGGAAGGATGAGAAAGTAGATCGTTGGGGGAGTCGAAGGAGTCCATCACAATGATGGATGATAAGAAAATGACTATAGGTAATATATAAATGGGAGAGGGTACACCTGGGGAGGGGTACACATCAGAAGGAATCTTAGAGCACAATATTCGATGAAGACTTAATACGCACAAGGCACCGCATGGCAAGAGGTCAAAGATGGGAGTGTCGGGAGGGGGTGGGATTGGGTGGCGGGAGGGGATCCTCTGGACCAGGAATTGTGTTCTACACTCCCTGCATGCTTCTTTATTCTTCTGTGAGAGCATGTTGATCACGCAGTTCATTCTGCAAAAGAAAGCATGATAAATGATTATGACTTGAACGTGGCGTCACGTCTTCACATATATGTCATGCACAAATCATTATAATGGCACAGATCGTATCATATCGCTGGTTGAACAATTTTAATATTGCCATTTGGAAGAGTGCGAATATAATTCCTTTAGCCTGTGGATGGTATCACATTCAACCTATGAAGGGTTAATACCGCTGAACAAATTGTCAATTCGATGATTTGGTGGTGTAACATTATGACCATGGAACATGAGGACATTTTTTTTTTTTTTGCCATAGCGTGTCAGCATAAAATTGAAATCTTTGAAGATTTTTAATCTCCAGAACTCTTGACTTGACTAAGTAACACCCACAAAAAAAGATAAAAACAGAGATAGAACAGGAAGAATTTAGAGCCTGCTTTAATATCTTTTCCTTTGAAACAGGTCATACAAATGGAGCATGCTGCTTGGTCCTCTGACTTGTTAAAAACCATAAGAATGTCTTTATGACAATATAAACACAAACTCATAAAACAATCAAGGGAAGACACAAATGATGGATAACAACATGTACTTTTTAACGAGAAAATTCAAATGTTCAGTTATCTCAACTTCTTTCGCGTAAAGCACATCACTGGTGTGATTGTTATACCATCTGCTCGATATCAAGTCATCTTGCTGTAATAACCAAAGCTATCTTCACTCCAAAACTGCAATTGAATTAATTGCATTTTTTGAGTGAAGATTGTGGGAGTAAAAACTTGAAACATGCATGAGAGGGAAAAAAAATTGACACGTCTTGATACATTGCATGTGTAAATTAATGTTGACTTCTTTTTTCACCCCGATCCCTTCACATCTCCGATCCCTGGAGCGATTCAATTACCCATGAACGTGTCTATGTTATGGTCCAACGATCACCAGTTCACCGCTGTCTCGCCGTCTGGCGTCCACGCCTGCTAATCAGTGCACAGGCGAGGAGTGAATGTGCATGCTGCTGTGACGCTGCATGGATCATAGAAAACCTTAGCTGGTGATGAAGCCAGCTGGAAAATACAGCCGTACTCTGTCTCGTTTCCGGTCGCCTACATTATACAGCATGTGATGATTTTAAGGTTGTATATACTTTTCTGCCCACAGTTTACATTTAGCTCATATTTGTATATATACATATGTATAAATATATATATATATATATATATATATATATATATATATATATATAATAATAATAATAATAATCTTTACTATAAAACAAACACGCGCGCAAGCACATACAAACGCACGCGCGCGCACGCACACACACACACACACAATCAGAGTAAATCCCACGCTGCCTGAGGATGTCACCATGGATGTCACCATGTCACCATGGAGACGACCCCATTTCTCTCTCTTCCTTGATTTTGATTTTGATTTTGAATTTATCGCCACTTCATGGGGTGGAACACCCTGGATCAGCAGAGCTGGTTTCCATAGGGATGCTCATACATACATAAATAATGGTAAAAAGCGAAAAATACATACATCCTCCTCTCTTCCTTACTCTTATTCCCTCCCACTGATCATATCACAGTTTTGTAGTATGATTTATAATTTGTTCAACCATATACCTTCTGTTCCTGTATTAGTTAAATTTCTATCTATCATCATGATAATTTTTATATAAGTTCGGTTGTTCATTTACTTGCTATAATAATTATGTATGTATAACCTGCATGTTTGATAATAAGTCTCTCGTCTTCTTGTGACTGTATAATCGTAAATTAAACTTTCGATGGTTTTGTGTGCAAATGATTATCCTGTAAGATTAAAAGCAATTTTGAAGAGGTTGGTTAAACCTCTAAATGTGCCGAGTTGTGAAATCGCCACTGATCACAATCATGCTAATTTATACAATTTAGTGTACATGATCACAGCGATGATTCAAACATACGAAGCAGTATCAAAATTTATATTGATAGTCTTGATTATTTATTGAGCAGTATGTTTTCCGTTATTATATGCAAAAAAGATCAGTCAAAAGTACTGAATAAAATTCGCATTTTTGCTATTGAATCGGAACGAAATAATCCCTTTTCGTTTCAGACAGGTGTTAAAACTTTGGCCAGCCCGAGCAGCCGCCATTTGGAACACACCTACCATTATAATATTTTTGGAGATATATAAAATTAGGTTGGTCTCGCATAAGCCTAACTCTGAAACTTGTATTCATCTTTACAACGTCACAAAGATAAGAAATAATAACAGACACACAAGTGCGTATAATAGTTATCAGAAAAAAAAGTAAATATTTTGGAGATGCTGCAAAAACACACGTATACTGCAAAATGTTTGGATAGTTTAATAATCACACCTAATGAACTCCATAAACGCTGAACTTATTACGTGTCAAGACAAGAGTGTTTGCCAAGAAGTCTGACTTTGTACTTGTGTATCACGTGAGGAATCCTCGAGTCAAGCTAACCTTTATGTGACCTTCGTGATTTGAAGGTAAATACAATTTCCGAATCTTGTTGGACAAGAATGTTGCGAGACAAATAAACTATTTCAAGTGGATGGGTTATCTCGTCTTTTCCATTTTAAATGAGGCAAAATACACGCAGAGCGAAGAATAATATAATGTATTGTATTTCATTTCATTCTCTGCAGTTAGTAAAATGAAAATGAGATCAGTAGATATTGTTCCAAATCTTTATGATAAAGGAACGTTTTCTGCAGATGAGGATGAAGTGAACTATTCCTCGTGTTTGCTTCCAGTCTTCCGGTATTTCAGAATCTATATTAAAGTAGATCTTACGCCCTTTCTCTTCAAAAAGTATAGAAATAAACAAAAAGACCGGTAGACATTTCGTCTCACTCGGACGTTGGATAAGAAACTTGTGCCAATTCAGGTGTCACATATTTGTCTTTGTTATTCTTTTTTCCCCTTACTGTTATTTTGGTTTTACATTGTCCTTACGTTATTGTTTTATAGTTTTCTTATACAAATAGCACAAGTGCGCTTAGAAACACCCGTATAAAGCGCCATGTAGATGCATAATAATAATAATAATAATAATAATAATAATAATAATAATAATTATTATTATTATTATTATTATTATTATTACTATTATTATTAGGCCTATTAATCAATTACATGTATAATAGAGAGTTGTGAGGCGTTGATATAGTTATGATGTTGATGTAACCACCATGCACCTCATCTACAGCCGCATATTCCAAGCAATACCCTTCTTTGTAATCAATGAAATAGAATAAACAGGTCATGGTCTCTTCATATAATTTATGTGGTTACAAGGGATATATATCACTTTCTCGTGAAAAGAAAAAAAAATGTGCGATTTTAGATGCCTTTTTATTCTTCCGTCAAAATTTCAAGAGCTTTCCATTATATTTGATTTTGCTCTATTCAACGAAGGGAGCTAATCAGACGGGAGGGACATTTCACTATTATAAGATGACATGGAAGAGTATAGTATCCACCAATACTCAACTGCCATCCGATTTCATTAATTTAAAGATTCCCCTTTCAAAATTTCCGCTGTGGCAGAGTTTTTGTTGTCATCAGTACGGGTATACTCAGAGAGAGAAATATTTGTATAAAACATTTTTTTTTTTTTTTTTGCCACTACGTCAATGTCAGTCTGCCATCTTGTCATACATTACGGATTTGAAGTACTCCGCACAGGTCAAAGGTCAGAGGATGGTTCGTGAACCGTCTCGATTTCGACTGCGAGATTTGTCTGTCGTCTGTGGAGTCTTAGTGTGGTACCTTACACTGTTTATAGAAACTTCATGGTTCCAAGTCTAAAAATAAATCATAGGACAATGAATTCGTGTGAAACGCAGTTTGTCTTCAGCAATGCATAAAAAAAAATTGATGCCTTGAAACATTTGTCTGTTTATACTAATTTGTTTGTGGATATCTTATTTGTTGATGTGAGTGTGTATGTGCCCTGTATATACATGTATATATATATATATATATATATATGCATATATATGTGTGTGTGTGTGTGTATGTGTGTGTGCGCGCGCGCCAGTGTAAAATGCACGTGTTTCCTTCCTTTACGATACGATAAGAAAGGAGTTTTTTTTTTTTGTGTGTGTGTGTGTGTGTGCAGAACATCTGCTGACGTAGGTTAACAATAACAATCATGTCTCGCAGTAACTTATAATTATAATAGATGATGACTGGCGGGGGAGGGAACATACCGAATGTTCCACCCGAAGGGTTTGAAATGCTAGTGAGGGACGTTATACAGTGTAAGTCCAGAGACGAAGTCGAGGGACTTACATAGCCTCCCGAAATAGCATTTCAAACCCTGAGGGTGGAACGTTTGGTACATGTTCCCGACAACAAAAGTCATCATCTGTTATTATTATATGGGTTAGTCATATCTGCTTTTTCACATTGTATGGAATAGGCAAATTTATCCTATCGATTGCGTGAAAAATATGATCGTTCAATCGTTTGGTATCTTTGTCTGTTGTTACGTGAAAATGTTTTCCCATGGGAGAATATTACAAAATGTTCTGCCCATGGGCGAACATAACCAATGTGCTTCCATCACGTGACTGTGTTTAGCCAATCACTAACCGGTATTTGACTAACCCATTTGATATACAAACATAATAATGATTGTGATTGTGTGGTAGAAAATGACTCTGGCGGTAATTTATGACATGGCATGAAAGAAGCAATGTTTCCAATCACTCCGGCTTGACGCAGCCAGCCAATTGTGTATTGCATGGTAACAGGGGGACAGCTGACTTTATATGAATCAGCCGAGAAATGCAACTTGTCAGACTCTGTAGCTCGAAGTGAAATATTGTGTATAAAATGACGAGTGCAAAAACTTTGACCCTCTGCTATCAATGACTAACAAAGTTGTTCATTATTTACGGGGCATCTCCCTAGACAACCAAAGACAGATGTGAAGCACAACAGTCTGTATGAATGCTCCGTTTATCATATCTTGCGATTTAAAGGATTTATACATAAAATTATTGTGTGGATTCCGTGAACGTATGAGACATATTAGAAGAGCATTCAACAATGAAGTTCGAGGATGATATCGGACAATATCAATTAAAAAGTTGTCAGGTTAATCTTTATCAATTTTGCCGTAATCGCTGCTATGGGTAAGAAAGTTATATACAACAACACGCGAATTTCATAGTACGAAAACGATACAAAGAAAAATAAAGAGAATTCCACTAAATTTCAGTTTGTATGAAGCATTATACATGCATTGCCTCGACTTGCTGACTGCTTTTGTTTCTGGTAATATATTTTCCCTGCATACTTTCTGAAGGAGGTATAAGTCATGAGCTCTTTTATTATGTTACAAAAATGAAAACATATTTAAACTCTCATGGAGTTCTCTTTTTATATATATATATATATATATATATATATATATACAGCGTATATATATATATATATATATATATAAATTTAATATCGTTCCCACAATGACGTCACGTTTCTTTGTGTATAGCCTGCCTTTATATCCGGCGATGATGGAACATGATTTTAACATAAAACTATAAAAACATTCATAACTTTGAACGGATCGTGAGTTTTCTCAAACTCAACTGATGTATGGATTATATATACTTACACTCCTGTATTCACTGAACCACATAATTATTGTAATGATAATAATAATAATAATAATAATGATGATGATGATGATGATAATAGTAATAGTAATAATAATAATAATAATAATAATAATAATAATAATATATTGGACGATAAGTTCTCCTTTAAGAGAGGTGATGTCAGTTGAAGTGAGAGGATGCTGTCTGTAAATCTTGAGAAATGAATATCATACATGGGCATGACTTGAATGGTTTGCGATCAAACCTTACTCACCAGCAGTTTTTACTGTGAACATACACAATAATAAAACGTATCTAAAAATTCGACAATATAGCACACAAACACACACAGATATGAGGGTGAGATTTGCTATACAACATAATAAACCTGAACTTGAACATGAAACCTGGATGAAACTTGACGTACATGTTATTTGGCACTCTGGTACCGCTGCCGTGGCTGTGAGCGCTGCTTTTATTGAGACAAACTCTTCCACTCAACTTCAGTCACCTTTCGGTGACCAATCATCAAATAAATCTCTATACAATACAAATAAAAATCTACAAACTCAATGGGGGGTCCGGGATACAATATATACACATAGAAATAAATAATAGACGAACTATCGTATTATAAATCAAGCGTACACTCAGCTGGTTATCGTATCTGATAAGTTAATCAAAATGTCTACAAATATCAAAAACCCTAAATGTACATAATAAATTCAATCCGCCCCTGTCCTCACCACGTCGTGGTAAAGGATATGGAGTGTAAATCTAGAGTCAAGTAAACGCATTGATCACGTGATATAATATGAATACAAATTCATTATACAAAATTCAAAAGCCACATTCATGAGTTTACATAACTGCAACTTTCCTTTTTATAGTCATCATCATTAACATGTATGTGTGCCCTCTCTGCATAAATCATATACAGTATACGTGAAAATGCCAAATTAAAGGCATAGTTTACCATTTGCAGATGAAACGAAAACCCAGCATTAGTGCTTTCAAATAGTTCTAAAATGTGAGTTAGGGATAGAAACAACTACTGTAAAAATTGGGATCCGTATAAC
The DNA here is from genome assembly GCA_033980235.1 of Diadema setosum. Taxonomy (NCBI): domain Eukaryota; kingdom Metazoa; phylum Echinodermata; class Echinoidea; order Diadematoida; family Diadematidae; genus Diadema; species Diadema setosum. The sequence goes on from CM067066.1 coordinate 2,163,800, forward strand.
CGATGTTAAAGGGATCGTACAGTTCTGGTTGCGACCTAATTTCGGGTTTCTAACATTCTTTGGTGAGATAATGAGAAACCTCTTATAGAATATGAAAGAGCATGTAATTCTATGAGGAATTCGTTTATTTGATGAAAATTGGTTTTGAAATGGCTGAGATATCCAAAAAAGAGCGATTCTAATAAAGTGTGGGACCCACACTTTATTACGATCGCTTTGTTTTACTTTGTTTTTGGATGTTTCAGTCATTCCAAACCCGATTTTCATCAAATAAACTTTGAATTCCTCTTAAAATGGTATGTTCTGTACTATATCAAAAGTGTTTTCTTGGTATCTCGCAAAAAGTTAAAAGCCCAATTCTCATTTCCACCAATACTGTACCATCCCTTTAAGTACTGCAAAATACACAAAATGTGAACAATAGTTACAATAATAATGTTTATTGATTAAACCGTCTACAGTTGTGGTTTATTGAGAAAAATACTGATATCTCCTTATATCTTAGGATTTATTGCAAAAATTTTATAAGGTAGGATGTTTTGTGATACACTGACCTACACATATGCATCAAATGTGATATCTTGAAAATTTTTTTAAATCACTGCTCCCAAAGGTAAACAGGACCTTTAATATAGCAAAATGATTAAACAAAACCGAGAAATAAATATAAATTTTCTCACTCTTTTCAGTGACCTTTAGCACTTCTGTTTCATTTCCATGGTAACAATACGGCGGTCACAATCATGACAAAAAGACTTAAACTTGCAGCAGTACAGTTTGTTTCCATGCATCATGGATATATATTATAGCTCGACAACAACATTTTGACAATTTATGTCCACATTATTATAATTGCATAATGATCCTATGAATTCAAAAGCACTCTTGCCTCGGGTAAATACAATTCACTGATAGGCAGGCAAACGCAAGAACTCCTTTCCCAACCTCAAACAAAAAGTGTCATCAGCATGATGTACATATAGCTTTGTGTGTTATTTCTTTTCGTTCGTGCGTTTTTGTCGTTTTTTTTTTTTTTTTTGGTCAAAAATTGAGACAGTTTGATGTCTGCAATTACTACTTTTGACAAATTTTATGTGAGGGGAATATACCTATTTTTCATAAAAATCAAATAACAAAAGCAAAATAATGTGAGATTTCGAAACAAAACAAACAAACTTGAAAAAAAAAACCTGAGTTGAAAGTAATCAAAAAAACAAAAACAAAAACAAAAACAAAAACAACACAAACATTGCATAAACACAAACATTGTGCGTGGTGCATCATATACTGTACAAAATGTGTCACGGTACACAAAAATCCCAAAAATTCCGAAACGGCTGTTAACATGCATATGCTGCGAGAACGTCTTCCTTTCCACTAAAAATAGGCATCTAATACCCCTTTCATACATACTCAATATGCAGATTATATCCGCATTACTTGGTCGTCCACATCGGAGCTTGACCAGACCAATCCACACTACACTGTACTTCAATACTGCTAGTATCCTCATAATCTAAATCCGCATCGTGATCAGATTTAGAGTAAAATGTGAACGCAATTCAAAAAAATTAGGCGGATTAAAAGGTCGCCTAGCTTTTCCCCTCATGCATCATCGGAGCTTTTATTTAGGGAGTGTGCAGTTACACAAGTACCATGACGATTATTCGTTTTTCCAGGCTTTGCATTTTTTTTTTTAAAACAGGCGCTCGTAAAAAAAAAAAAGAAGGAAAAAGTGAGGATTATTATCAGATTTGGTGAACGCAATCTTTAACAAACTGTCCACGATATTTGTGAAAAGGGTATGAGAATATAAATGAGATTCTGTCAATTTTAAACCATGAACGCGTGTGATGTTGTAAAGACAGCAGGATTCAACCCAAGATGTCATGGTGTATGAAAGTTTCTGCAGAAATCATCATTCTTTCCTCTCCAAATTGGCAACTCTGAATTAAAAAAAAAAATCAGATAGAACTTGTTAAATGCATTAAATCTGCACAAAATCAGAAAGAAATTTGCCAATTTAAGAGAGAAAACGACCTTTAATCTTCTTAAATCAATGTACAAATAAGTTGCAATTTTGGAAACTAACACGCTTTTGAAGTTCTGCAATCTGAAGGAGTATCTAAAAACAAAAAAAAAACCAAACAAACGACAAAGGATTCAAATTTATACTGCACGTTATGAAGTACATTATGAAACACAAACAATGAATAGTAAAAAGTAATTGTATACATAAAAAAAGAATACAGCACCAAACTACACAAATGTGATGGGTTCATGGTGTAAATTGCTCATACACTGTACATGTATTGGATTTACACGGTTGTGCATGGGTACGTAAAAATGGAGTCAATTGAAATTGTGTATACGTCCACTGCTAACGCAACACACACACACACACACACACATACACATTGGTTTCTCTCAGAGTATGTTTGCAAACAGATAAAATGCATAGTTTTTCATGCTTCATGCTAACACATTACACATTACACTGTATACACCCAACACCATTAATATAATGCTGTCATTCATGTTACACCTAATACAGTAGGTACACATAAAGAAGGCAGGTTAGGGAAAGGCATAACAGTGTACTTAAAGTGTTTAACCGTACACTAACACTGGACACTCAAGTTAGACACACAATGAATTATGCAACATTGCTGATTTATAGTAAACTATGAATACAATTCAAAGACTGTAACTTGTAGTTACAGCAACCATTGGCTTACTGATCACACTGATATCCTACAAGAGTAAAACATTCACAGCAAAATCATTGACAGATTAAATTGCTGATATCAACCTTAACCTTTGTTTTAACTGTTTTTGCTTATCTTATACTGTACATGTCAACTGGACAGCATTATGGTCGCTATACATTGTAGTTCACTGACCTATAAGAAAGTTTTACACTTTATAAACATCTCATGTTTGAATATCATATTTGATACATCATTGCATCGCTGGAAATCCATAGCAATACCACGTGGCAACAAGCCGGATGTACTAAACACCTTTGCGGTTGGACTTTATGATGCCCTTAAAAAAGGAGATACATCTGTACATGTATTCTCTCAGAATCTTGCTCTCATTGTGCATCTTGTAGCCTGACTTTCAGACTGTGATCTCTATTCTCATCGCCCTTGTCCTCTGTCCAAGAAACTCAGTTGACCCTACTGATACAGAATAGCAGATGATGATACAACGGTGCAAGTTTCTTTTACACAAGATTTAATTTTCCTACAGGATATGAGCCGGGATATGGCCATTAAAAAAACAAACAAACAAAACAGGCAAACTTGAACTTATAATATAACTTATAGGCCTATACAGTAGCTTATACAACAAACTTTATCAGAGGTAACTTTGCCATCAGTCCTGTGTGGTACAGTAACTGAGACTCCATTGCAAAGCTACAAGGTCCCGTTCACAACACGTTATCTGTATCCGCATAGACATCTCTTGACTCCATATGATTTTGTGCTATGAGATCTATCGTGTATAATATTTTAAAGAGGATTTTATTAGTGGAAAAGGGGCTAAGGCCAAGGCGAGATAGTCTTCCTCCCAGGCTGATTACTATATCCATGAATGATTTATGCAATCTTGGCACATTACATTTGTAGACTAATGTTCACCTCCCAGCCAGTCTGTAATAGCCTTTGCATACAAGTACCTTGGCAAATGTTACTGATTAATATTTCAAGTCAGTCTTGTGAACATGTCAATAAAATCTAGATTATCAATAATCAATAATATCTAGATTCACTCACATTAGTCAATCAATCTCAAATATTTTTTTAAAACTCATTCCTAATGCTTTTTCTTTTCTATTTCTGTGGCATGGATCAGGAATTGCTAATTGCATTGCAGCAAAATAGAGAAAACAGAAATAGCCATTCCAGCATGGAAAACATTAAGACACAAATCAAATCCATCATCTGTGGCCTTTGCATCTGCTCTTAAAAGTTTAATGGAGACAGACATACCCTTTGATTGAGCAAATGTCATAATAAGTGAACAATCTTGTGTCTGATGGGTCACCCGAGCTCTATCAACCCCACCCCCAGCACTGGGAGGGTACGACAGACAGACCCTGGTGTCTGGAGCCCTTTCAACCTACACCTAATGATGGCTTGACTTCAGTGGTATTTCTCCTCCTGCTGTCTCCTGTAAAGGCACACATCAACCTTGTGATGATGATACTGTCTTTGCACCTGTTTAAATACAAATCTATACTCTCTAAAGCATGACTGGGTGATTTATGACAATTTATGTAAAACTTTATATTCACTCAAGCTGCATGCAAACCATACAACAATAACAAGTCTTACTTTGGAATAAAATATATCATGCAAAAATTTTAAAAAGCACACTAGATTGAGGAATTTTGCTTTGAGCCATACAACTACATGAACACAAATGCACACAAACACGTTCTAAATGAGATAATCGCTGTAAAGTACTGATTAAAACTTGAGAAATGAATAACCTGTTCTGCAGTCAATAGATGATCTGATCTGTGAAACCAAAATGACATTATTTTGTAATCATATCATTAGTGAGTTGTGCAATATGCGAATGTCTTTAACCCCATATATACAGACCATTACTTTAAAAATATCACTGACATTTAGTGCAAGTTATCTTATAGTTCTTGGTAGCAGGACACTTAAACCTGGCAAAAAAAAAACAACAACAAACAAACAACAAATTGCTACATATCATTGTGCTTACAGCTTTAAGAGTTGCTCCATGCAAAAGGATATCACCCTACCATGTATGAGGTTTGCAATAATTGCTAAGAAATGTCGAGTTGAGTCTATACCAGATGACATGTGACCAAAATGTGAAAACCAAACTCTGAGGTTTGCTTACTGAAAGTGCATTCGACCTGCAGTTAATCTACACTGATTTTGTGGAAGGCATTTACCACAAACTCAATACAAGTGTATATATAATATTTCACTGAGAAGTAGAAAGGCTACAGAGTTGCTTTCCATCCACACTAGCTTTGAATTCAATTACTGCAATGTCTCTTTAAATGCTCTCATATTAAAGCAATGAAATGCTTTTGCTGAATGTTCAATACCCTTTGTGCCAGCACACAATGTTATGTCATGAAGGTTCTGGAAGACATACCAACACTTACACGGTGTAACAAATGAAACTCACTAGTGGTAAAGGTACATCATATTCTAAACAGCACACAACACCCTATACAGTATTCAGAATCATGAAGAACAGGGAACTATGGTAAAATAGTCACATACATTGTAAGATATTTGATGTGTGGCATGCTTCGTAAGCATTACCAGACTCTCGTTCAAGTTATTACCTGTATGTACTACACTTTCTGTGCAAAATCATAATTGCATGATCATACATGCATTTGGAATTTCAGCCCTTTCCTAGTTAGTAAACTTTTGGTAAGCATGCAAGTTGCAATAATACTGTTTCATAAAACTTTATCAATGCATGTACCAGAGTTTACTCAATGGAACACTGCTCAAACTGTCCTACATGAAAACTGACATACGAGTATAAGACCACAATCTGAATGAAAAGACCCAAGTAATTTAATTGATGTTGTTTGAGGGAGGTTTTCGTTCAATGAGGCTACTAGAAAGGAGAAATGATCATTGGCGCAAGATCCAATGCAAACTTGTTAAAAAGAACAAGTCTGACAAAAAAACAATCCCCTGTGTTTATCATGCGCTTTTTACACAATATTTACATACTACAGGAATACTTTTGAGGAAAGCTACTGTGGTATGCCCGGACAAGGAAATAACAGCAACAACAGATAATCTACAATCATAAAACCTATGCTCAAACTCCTTCCACAACCTACATAACTGACAAACAAACAAAATCTTTAAAAGCAGCATCAATGTACATTTGGTTTTTTTTTTTTTTTTTTTTTTTTTTAGCGATACTACTAAAACAGGTATAAGGTAAGCAAAATGCTATGACAAATATTTCTAAGTATTTATCTTATGTTATCATTCTCAAATTTGTGTAAATTTTAGCTCAGATTTCAGTGGGCACCATACTGGTTTTCCTCTGGAAAGACACAATTGTACATTCATGCATGCATGTGGAAAAAGACTAAAATTTTTTACTTAAGATAGCTGACTATGTAAAACCACAAATATAGAAGGTTGACCCAGTTTTATAATTCAATGAAGTTAGAGCATGGATACATGCCTGGTGTCATTTTATGTATCCATATGTAAATATTGGCACACAATTTTCCACTACTCTGCACTTGCAGTGTACAGATGTAGCTTCCATTACACTGTACAATGCATAGGTACCTCATCTCCCCGTCAAATTTTAGCCAAAAAAAAAAAAAAAAGAGCTTCATTTTGAACATAGACTAAGCTACTTTGGTACTGGTACACTCGTGCGAATTCCCATACTCTCATATCCTGAATATTTCATCATTTAACCCATTGAAGAAAATCTGATTTTGCTTGATGCATTTCCCATCCACACCTGCCCAAGTACACATACATTGTACTGTATACTCAAGACTACTCTTTACAGGGTTAATGGGAATTCTGAATATATTCTGTTCATATAATCTACACTTTAAAATATGAGTGTAACACAAACAAAATCATAAGGTGGGTCTAACCTGTATCACTGCATTCAAGCCGGCCGTTCCCTGTTCTACTACTACTGGCTTGAGCATTCCCGCAAGAAGTGGTTACAAACCTACAGTAAACATCTCACAGCATCAGTAACATGATTTTACATTAGAAAAAGGCCATTACTGATACTGTACTAAGCAAATGATTAAAATCTCAGGAAATCAGCCATAAAAATGAGTTAGATAAATGTGTAATTATTCAATATAATGTGAGATGAAATGTGCTGATCCTCTGCACAAGATAAAATCATATTTCATGCAAAAGTATATCCAGTATGACCTTGTAAAAGCTTGCAACAATTTGGGTTAAAATAGAGTCCAGTGACAAATGTTTAGCACCATTTCACTTGCAAACAGAATTCCAATTGGCCTTCAAAGGTCCAAAATACTCGTGGCATTATGACTGAAATTCTATCCCATTCTGGGTCATGAGTAATACTTAATAGTACACACCAGACCCACTATATGTCAAATATACTGTCTATTCAACGTTATGAACAAAGATAATTCATCTGTCAAACATTCTTACTGTGCAACATCTTTAGAGTTAATTAATAGGAAAGTTTGACTTGTTTTCCTTTCTATGAATACTAAAAATAATGCACTAAAACCTGTATCAAATGGAAAGGTATTTCAGTTACTTCTACTGTGACATATGATACAGCAAATCTAGAAAGCTACCAAATCTCTTAGTACATTTAGATTTTTAAAATAAAGTACTGTTTTCCCCTCCTGATGACACTGTTTACAATCGCCATCTACTGTGATGTTAGCTGTCATTTTGTCCTGGCTCTTAAGACTCAGCGCTTTCTCATCTTTTGGAGCTTTCTTTCTTGACCACCTCACAGACCAATGAATAATTCTGACCGTTGTTATTATCCCAGAATAATTTCCCTGCCACCTTGTAGTAGATGGCAAAACTAAGAATCCCCCCAGGGGCCAGGCTCCTCGGCGCAGACAATCCGAATGAGAAGCGATCTGTGGGACCATCACAGGATCCCTGGACATACATCCCCATTACATCCACGTAGCTATTCCAGTTGTCTGACGAGTGTCGAATTCGGACGTCTTTCTCAAAGCCCAGGTTGCGCACCTTGATAGTCCCAATCAGAGTGAATTCGTGGACAACCAAGTTCTCCAGGCAAACATTGAGATTGTAGAGGCGGGAAATAAAATCTGCTCTTCCCCCAGGCTGTTGGAAGCACATTGACAGAGACTTGACTGTAATCGTCTGTTTCTCTTCATCTACATGAACATTTAATCCAGGTAAATCTGGCGGGGATTCCGTCCTAAGGATGGTCTTGACAGTTTCCAGGTCTAGTCCAAGTGCGTCAGCAAAGCGGACTGACTTGCGGTGAGGGGTCCCCGGCGGTGTTTTGGGCCGATGAGGGTCCCGTAGAGACGATTTTAGGGCTAGTCCATCAGGGCTGCAGCAGCCGGGACTAACGGGAGATGTGGGAGATGTCGGTGATAAGAAACCGTCTACCATTACGGGCACGACATTATCTAGCCCTGGCTCATCGACGCTGTCAGCTCCTAGTTTGAAATCGGTGTGCGGACATGACATTGAGCTAGTTTTTACTTCTGTACTTACAAGCCGGTCGTTCCCTGTACTATATGTACTAGTACTACTACTGGCTTCAGAATTCTCGCAAGAAGTGGTTACCTGACCGGCATCTCCAGCGCCTTGCACCCCGGAGTCTCCAGCTTTGCGATCGCCGGTCTGGCCCGTGTGGCAGCCCACGAGAGGATCAAGGTGTTTTCCCTTTTCGGCCAAGGTTCTCCCCGATTTCGACTTCGAATGAGCCATTTTTGATATGCTGTCATCACAGTCACTGGCTGGAGCTGTCGCCATTGTCACAAATAAATCACGTGTTTCGTTTCCGTTGATAAATTGAGACAAGAAACGAAATTACGCATATCTGCTTGCCGGCGATTCTCTACACGGTTGTCCTCGTGACCTATTACACTTGTACGTACGTACACGTATTGTACGTTCGTTCAAATAAGTCATTAGAACGTCTATCTAACTAGTGCATGCAGTCAGTGCAAGTGCAGTGCATCCAGGGATGGTGTGTGTGCGTGCGTACGTGCGGGCGAGCGATCGGCTACTGCACAATGACACGCACACGGGAAACACTTCGCGATCATTCCATGCATGCACAGATTGGATTGAGACAAGGAAGTGGGGATTTATAGTGTTGACTTGGCATAAGATCGACGAAGAGAGGCTGACGAAGTCTCTGTATACAGTCTCATGGGTATTAAAATAGTTGCAAAAAGAGTCACTTTCAGGGCAGTGGGTTTGCTCAGGGGGAACACCGTCTTTCAACAATTCCCACACAGCACAGCAAACAGTTGTTTCATCGCCAGGTACATGGACTGTATGTTCCGTATCACACGTGACTTAGGGTGAATGTACTCATAGTTGTTTCTGTGTGTTTTTGTCGTGAACCTACAGTGACGTAGGCATACCTTGCATTCCAAATTTGCATCGGCTGGTTCAGCCGCCGCGACCGGACCGACCGCTGAGGTTGGATGCCGTCAAAACATGCGCATTCGGAAACTATGACGTCATGGGGCAAAGTTCGTAGACAGGGGCCAACACCGGTGAACGAGTCTCTCGCGAGATAGGAAACGGAGAAAATACTAGAACTACATATACATGTATAAAGTTCTCGAGGAGAATGCACCTGAGTACTGAAGTAATAAAACAAAATCATATAGTGTTCTCGCTTTAGATCATGGGACCTGCGCTTCATTTTTGTTTCTTTTTCCTTGAGATCCCTGGCTATCATTTTGTAATGCAAACATTATGCCACATTAAACATAATTATATGTTGTAGTTCATTCTTCCCCATGCGCATTGATTCTACACTTGTACTTACACATAGATACCTGTTTACGTTTACATAAAATTATGCACAAACATACACAAAACGGAAATACAATAAAGACACAACCAAACAACAAGAAGCCACTCACACACAGGCGCTGTAGATTATAATCATAATCATAAATTCAATTCTAATATACTGCAAACAAAGCTCCTGATGTTTGAGTTAATAAAATCACTTCAAAGACAAAAATATGTCATGAGCCAGATTTGGAAAATGCTCGAGACATTGATTTTCTTGTCTCTAACTGTAATATGTATATTTCACTGTGGTATATTACAATTTTTAGCATTTATGTGCATATTGAACCCCATGGGGGAAAAATCCAATCATTTAGATAATGAATCTAAAATGGGCAATCCATCATAATCTTTCTTTGCTTCTTGTATGATTTATGTATTGTTCTTTGCATTTTTTTTTTAAATGGAGAATAAACAAGGGTAAGTAAAAGATAATTGCTTCGAATGGTACGGTTCAATGATCTATAAACTATCAAAACAGTAAATTTTCTGTTAATTTATCATCGCCCTCTGCTCATCCACGTCCCGATAAAGAAATAAATTCATGACCTCATGCTATATTTGGAATGCTGGTTTATTAGGGTATATGATTTCTAGCAGAGTTTTGAATTGACTGACTATATAGTTGGAGTGAATGGGGACTGTCATTGTATCCGCGTAATTATACAATTATTGTGACTAGTCTACTTTTCTCTCCGGTTATAAATACAAGTGCACAGTTATACCCTCGAGTAAAAGTTCACGAGCCCATAATCAACATATATTTTAGTTGTTGTTTGTTTTTAATTCAATTTGATACGCTCAATACTCTGTTTCATATATTTCGTGACAGACGTGACATGAAAATCCCCGTTGGTGTACGAGTCTATATCATGATAATACTGACTAGAAATGTCGCTATGGCGACTGGTATGCCTCCGCCATAATGCATGATTCTCCTAATAAGCAGGAATATATCTAGATAGTACATGTGGACAATGTGTGATTACATTTTCACAATATTGGCAAAATGTTAAAATGACAAGTTTGTCACAAATGTGTTGAATGTTCACCTTCCTTGACGTAGGTTTAATTGGATGAATAGGAGAGCATGTATTTGGGGATTACACTAAGGACTTTAACTTGACTTTGGCCCATTCATACGTTTATGCATTGAGTAATTTTCAAGGTATGGAGAAAAAGTGCAATTTCTGTATTGAATAGTAAATTGTTACCATTTTCATCTGGCCTGTGACCCTAAAATTCATAAGATAATCACTGTCAGGCAGAACATGCATAAATATGTAGTAAGTTTCAAGATAACTTGAGCCACTTCTGAGATATGGAGGAAAAAGTTAGTTCAGCACTTAAACTTGATCTTTGACCTTTTGACCTTTGAGGCAAAAAAAAAAGAAAAAAACTTTCCAGAGAATCTCTTATAGGTTATACATGCATACACCAAGTGTAAAAAAAAAAAAAATCATAATCCTGCTGGCATTGCATAAAAATGAGGCGAAACAGTAAAATTTTGAAGTGTTGCCCTTGACCTTTGACCCCTGACCTGTGACCCATGAACCCTAAATTGTCTAGATAATCACTGCCAGTCAGTACATGTATATACTATGTTCCATGAAGATACCTTGAACAATTTCCAAGGTGGTATACGGAGAAAAAAGTGAAGTTTTAATCTTTTTACTTGACCTTTGACCTCATGACCCCAAACTTTCACCAGAGAATTTAAATTGGGTAATACATGCATACACCAAGTTTCAAGAAAATATCTTCAGGCATTGCATAGATATGGTGGAAATAAAGAAATTTTATGTATTTGACCTTGACCTTTTGACCTATGACCTTGAGCATGTGCACCCAAAAGTTGATAGGCACAACTTCACCCCCTAATACACATACATGCCAAGTTTCATTAGGATACCTCAAAAGGTTTTTTAGTTACGCTGTCCACAAAATTCATTACGGACGGACGGAAGGACGGACGGACGGACCGACGGACGGACGGACGGACAACCCGAAAACATAATGCCTCCGGCACCACTTCGTGGCAGAGGCATAAAAACAACTGATACGAAAGCTGAAATAATGTTAGAATTAGCAGACATTAAGCCAGTTATTTACAAGTTTGTACATAAGAATTAGCTTTATAGGGTAGTTTCATTTTTCATTGTTTGAGCTGTCTTGTTATTATACCACCACCACAGCTTGAACAGTATTCGACGTACTGTATATCTTTTACTGGTCAAACCGAGAAGAGAATAATCCAAAAGAATAGTACCCCTTCTGTCTAGAAGAAAAATTAATGCAAATCTTGACGATGGTTATAATTGCACAATATTGGTTACATCTAATATGTTTGAAGCCAATGTTTATATACATAATGCATGCACCAAGCGCATTCTACGACAGTCATTCTTCGTTTAAGGGGGTATCTCACCGGCGACTAGTTCGCGACTATCGTTCGCGACTCCAGAATTTGCTAGTTGCAGAGACGTCTCCTGAAAATTACAGAGTCTCCGAGGAGTCGCAAGAAATTTAAACATGTTCGATCTTTTGGAGACTTTTTCCAGTCTCCGCGACGTCTCTGCGACGTCTTCGAGACGTCTCCATCAGTTGCGGAGACGTCGCGGAGACTATATTCGCGACTGCTGAGACGTCGTGGAGACGTCTCCGTTGGTGAGATACGGCCTTGGCCTTTAGCCCGTTTCGGAAGTGATAGGCACAAACTTTTGTGGGGAGAAACCTTTTTATTTTTCTGGTCTGAATGTAAGTTATTATAAAGTGCAAATTCGTCTAAGAGCTCCCTTCAGAAGAGTTTGTCATGAACATACAATGATGTATAAAGGACAGCAAACACCATGTTTTCTGTGATTTAATTCCAAAAATGCATAATCACCGGGGTTGATTCAGTGCATGAACGAACTGAATAAACACAAGCATGCAGAATACGCAATATCAATGCTTGCTTGCGATACGCCTCACTGCGCAAGAATATCTTCCGACGGAAGTCCATGCACACTAAAGCATTCTTGTTCTTCAATCTTGATAACATATTGTCTCATTGCAGGCATATTTAGTCAGGAAGTGATGAGGTTAAGCATGTGCAATGATTGAATGCTTAGAGTGTCAGACACGTATTGTTAGTTACGCATAAAGAGTCGACTGTAGACTCCTTCATAATTATTATCTCGATGCACCAATCATTGCCAATACTTCTCAATATTGCTTGCTCGAAGAGGATGATGATGATGTTAGACATGGCGCATATCATGATTATAGACGATGCAGGCTGCTGGGGCATTATGTATACACATTCTTTGAAGTTAGAATGCACAATGCAGTTATCACAATACAATGCAAATGCATGTTGACTTGTGATGATTAAGATACCCTTTGGACATGCCTGATCACGAGGGTGGCCAAAAAAATATCAAAAATTATTATGTGCAACATGTTTTTACAATCATTGTTATATTTTTCTTCAGATTAGTCGGATACGCCTACAAGCGGCTTCCAATCAAGATTATGCAGATTACATCATACTGTCAATCACTGCTAAATCGTTTAACAAAAAGTAATTGAAACGCACCTTCCCCAAAATATATATATAAGCATAGGCCTATACATGTAATTTGCAAGTGTAATTTCACGTTTATGTCAATCATAACAAGTTATCCCCTTTGAACATATACGCTGAGGAACGTATCATTTTATGTCCGTTTCAATACATGTATTTTAATATATGGTCTGACCTATTTCGAGATTAATTTTGTGGTCGATCCGGTCATGTAGCGATCAGTGCGAAAATAATCATGCTCTCATACAATGTCATGTGCGTTGAAATCGTAACCACTGCTAAACCGATCAGACTTTGAAATTCTAACTTACATTCGCCAAATACTTTGCACTGGACAATAAAGATAATGGAAGGCCCTACAGGGTAAAGTATGAAATCACTTACCAAAAAATACACGGGGATACCCACAAACCGTCTATCACGCTCATGAATGCATACTACACGCATATAGACGCAAAAAAAAAAAACCAGACGAGCACACAAATAACACTGCAAGTATACCGTATAAAATCACAGACGTGTATAGTTCAGTTGTATTGTCAACTTAAGGCTACTACGTGTATACCACACACACACACACACACACACACACACACACACACACACACACAGAAAGACACATATCATGCACTCTTTGTACACAACAATTCGAAACCAACCAGCAAAAAACAAACACATCACATTGTTACAGATCTTTAGTTTGCGATATTTATTGGTTTTACGATCCAGGATACATACACCTCCTTTGAGTTGAATTCGGATACGACTTCGTCACAATAAAGACAATTAGGTAAAAAAAAAATAGAAGTTTGTATCCATATGACATTATACACTTTCATAGCTTCATTAACAAAATGTATTCAAAATACTTCTCTCGATACTTACAGGGCTGAGCCCGAGGTAAAGGATACAACAACAAATTTCATATGCAAAAATCTCAATAAACAACTATTTTGGGGTTTCATAAACTATACATTCTTATATCGGAGTCCAAAATAACTATAAGCACACTGCTATCCGCCTGCATGCTTACTGTCTACAAAACTGTGTAAAGGAGCATCAAGTCCAAAGTGACGTTTGGCATTGAAAACGCGACGTGAATTCAGTTTTTTTTTCTGTGTCTGGCTATTCTCTGTGGATTGACGAGGTGTGATCAAAGGGAACCATTTTATCAGTGATAAATTTGTCCGCGTTCCGCTTCGCTCCATTTCCTTTTTTTAGGATATCTGGTTCTCTTTCAATTCATCATTGTGACACTATTCCCATGCACCATGATAACAATATTTGATTCACATCATGCAGTACACCTGTCTTCATTGTAGACAGTTCGGCTTTATAGGAAACATTTGGATTTGACCTTTTCTACATTGTGCCTGTCGAAACGAAGCCAGAAGTTGCAAAATAAAGTACACAAAACTTTATGACACAAGTATTCATTATTGATAATATAACACTGTATTGCTTTACAATAATTGATGGTTTGTGTATAATACACGACTTATTTTATCCTTGTGAAAACAGCCTCCATTTACAACTCTATTTTGTTTCAGAGTGACATTTGCTAGGCATAATTTATAGTGACTTACCGGCATACAGTACAATTTGGATCTGAATAATCGAGTTCAAATGAAATCACTATGTAACTTCATCAAAATTCTTTCATTTCCATTCGACGATTAAGGTGTCTCGACAAACTCCTGTTACGATTACATATAGTAATCAAAACATCAACAAGAAGAATGAGTTACAACATTTGAATCAAGGTGAGACAGAACCTACGACAAAATGGCCCCTCCCTTTGACGTTTCACTTTCTTCCCGTGATAGACCAACAGCTTAACTTGACGGGTGTAGCAAAGCAGTTTTGGTAATGTATTCCTACGCATTAGTTCACAAAAAGTTGCACTTAACAACCACAGAGCTTGACGGAGGTTGCCCGACATAGCAAAAAACAAAAAACAAAACAAAACAAAAGAAAAAACTAACTGAATTCCTGTCCCAAGAAACTAATTGCAGGGAGCAGTTGAATAAAGTGATATGCAATCCACAGAAAAAAGACACACCATAACTTGGTCATTAATAACCTGTACAGGAGCGGTCTGTAGCCAGCTTTGAGATTTGAGAGCTAATTCAGTTAGACATGTATTATTATGCAAGAGCTGTATATGGGTAAAATAGCGTGTTTTTATCATACTGGCTCGACTCTCGTTGTTGCTGGTGTTTTTTTTTTTTTAATAAAACCGTATTTATATTCATAATATTTATTATAGTTATACCTTCATACCGCGTTCACCATTCTGTCAACATTGAAAATGATATGAATAGATGGGATTCTTGCCATCCTGTCAGATTTCATAAGATCTTCATCAATAGCAAGATGCCATGTCTGAATAAATAATAGTCCTCACATTCGAGCTTTTCACTGCACACTTACGATAACACCTGCTCGGGAATAGACCGATAACCAAATTTAATGCGAATGCCATGTCATCCCATGAATATAACGGTTGTTCCTGACAACCAGAAATTTTGCCTGGTCTTGCCCGACATAACAATTTCATGTCTGCACATCGAATCTGCAGCAGTGAAACGGACATGAATAACAGGTACAGCACGAAACTGAAGTGTTTTACTATAGGTCCAAACTGTAAAACAGATACATTGTATCCATAAATCAGAACAGTCTCGTGAATCAGCCTTCTTCGTAAACAACGCTATCATTCAGAACTCAAAGAATTGAAAAATAGCATTGATTACGACAGTATATGTTCCTATAGGCCTATACGCTGGGGTTGATGTACGGAGAAAAAAAGAAATCCGCATAAATTGTGCAAACGAACTACAACCCATTATGGTAGACCGCATGCACGAAAGTCATTACAAGACGTAACTGACAATCCTATCATACGGACCTCCATGCGAATCAAGAGACCCGCACAGTTGGATATACTTTGCGGGCACCAACAATGATGTGAATATACGGGACTACATAGTCGACAGTCTAAATCTTGACAATGGTCGACGGGTAATACTGAAAGTCATATTTACATAGCCAATGTGTAACAATACACCAACATTAAATTAAACAACACATTATTTTCTCAGCGTGCTTACTGATTGAAGAGAGGTGATCGACATAAAGCATGGACCACGTACACTTGAAGATTAAAAATGGCTGACCAGAAAGTCATGAAGATCACACATGAAGGTTGAAGTGATAACGAGTATTAAAATAATTCCATTGGTAACCACAGGACGAGCTCTGCTTAACCATCGACAAATCTCATGGATTGACGGGTTTAAACTATTTATCCCTTCCAGCAGGTTGCGCAGTTTTAAGGCAAAGGTGGTGCCGCGGCGTGACATTGATGGGATAAAGTCGCTATACCGCACGATTGACAAAGTCACTTCTTATACCTCAACTTACAAGCTTCAATTATAATCTAAACCGAAACATCTAATGCGATGAACCTTAAATCTTAGAGTTATAGACATTCTATTTTTTGTGCGTTTATATATATATATATATATATATATATATGTTGGATCCCTTTTTAACTCAGACATATACTTTTTTTTTTCAAGTCTATATCTATATCAAGGAACATTATGATATCGATGTTCCTTATTTGGAAAGAAAGTACAAGAAGAAACGAAATATTGCTATACCACCAATGCACTCGAACCCTGGCGGGGGAACTAAACTATATACTATTAATAAGACGTTTACTTGATTCAGTCAATGGTTAAAATATTTCAGAATGGCAAAAGCAAGCACTCCATATTATAATCTACTGCGCACACGTCACAACATATCCTGCACAGCCCGAGTTAATGTACATAATTTTATACTTTGTTTTTATTGATATCGCCCAAACATAACAACAAATTCGTTTGGAAACATGTTGCATAACTCTTTTCTCATCACCGCACTCAAAAACAAGTCAATCTATTATCGTCTATCAAAAGAATTACACAATATTCATCTGTGCCCCATCCAGAACGACTATGAAAGCATTCACGAACAATCACTGCAAAATGTCTACAACGTCCTACACTGGGAAGACATTTTTGTGCATGATTCATTGCAAAATAGATCTATTCATACTCTTTTTTTTAGTTCTTCTCTATCATATAACAATATTTTTCTCCCGAACACCAGATATACAGATTCAACACGACTCATTTTGCACTGCATGGCACTGCGCCAGAAATAACTTAATATATAATTCTTAAATAGTTTCCACCAATTTTATTGAAATTTCATAAAGAGCGAACCACATCTTTGGAATCATTGCTATAAAGTTCACCTTTGGAATAACACATATTAAGCTTAACTGATTTGAAAACTTATTCATTGCATACACTGCAATCTACCTCATCAGTACAAGACAAGAAAACGAATATTCAGCCATCATTCTGATGAGTGTATGGGCATTAAAATGTGTGTGGGTAATGATGAAGACATTCTTTCCACATACAAAACATTAATTATATCCGCATCTAAATTACCTCTAGTTGTCGTGCACTGCTTTCTTCTTTGCAAAAAACCGCAAAATTAGGCATGAAATATCACGTATGTCATAAAGACCGTCTTGCAACGCAATTATATACACAGAAAAACTGACTTGCGCAAAAATTCATTGTCAAGCTTTAATCATCACATCTTAGTAATCATGGAGTTATTCAAAGTTTTCACGTAGAAAATTGCCAGTCATCGCAGTGGTAGGAGTGTATCCTATACATGTATTACAATCGCGCTTAGCTCGTGGACAAATTCTTTCTACGACGAACAGTAAGTTTTGAAAGGAAATTTCATCCTGCCATATATTGCGATGTATAAGAAAAGAAAACTAGATAAGTGAAAATGTGGGCAAATAAATCGGACACACACACACACAAATGAACTGTAGAAGTTCAGAGAGCATTGACAAATCAATAACTGTGTGGTGTAGGTGTTGAGCAGCTCTCCACTCAGTGCAGACAAGATTCAGCCATTTTCATCCCCCCCCCAAAAAAAAAAAATAAAAAAATCTTCAGTCCTATTCTTGGTAAACGATAACAGTAACACACAGTATCCTCCTCAGTGAATAAATTCTGTCTTTGCCCAAACATTTCAGGAAATGAAGATTAGCGAAATTTTGCGTACATAGCTATACAAACCTAAATGGAGACCTGCTCATTTTGCCTGCAGCAAAAGGGTTGCCCATTTGTTTTCCTCTCAAAATTTTATGATTTACAACTTTCGTCCTTACTTCATGTATACAAAGCAACATATCAGGATGAAATTTCCCTTCATGTGGCAGGTTCCGCATCAGATAAATTTGCGAGAAAGCAGATCACATTGTATTAATTCAAGCGTATACAGTATACTTTAGAAGTATTTGTACCAAAACTTGAATACTTATAGGCCTAATTGCTGTCGCATAAGCTGACTGGGAATGCTAAGAACAATATTGCAACGTCATTCAACCATTCAACGTCAAATGGAAAAAATGTGCACTTTATGGCCCGAATTCACGAAGGTGGTACAGCAATGAAACCATGGTTTAAACCATGGACAAAAACAATGGAGCGCCAAGTGTCACACGGAATATTTCGTTATGAAATTGGTCATTTCGTCGACAAAATGACCGTTTCGTGAACGATATTATCATTTCGTGGACGAAATGTTCATTTAGTTACAAAATGTCATTTCGTTACAAAATAATCATTTCATCGACGAAATGACTGATTTCGTAACGAAATATTCCATGCGACACTTGGCGCTCCATGGTTTTTGTCCATGGTTTAAACAATGGTTTCATTAAAACCACCTTCGTGAATTCGGGCCTAAAAGCGCTTACACACACAAACACGTCATTAGGAAGTGTATATCTTATGTCGCTTTGCGAATTGAGACCTTGATTTCTGATGTCTTCTATAACAATCTACGTCATTCACATAATCGAGATATGGTCCACCAGCACAGATAAAATCACGGTAAATTATTTAAGAGTTTACGATGTAAAAGCTTATTGGTACGAGTATCATTCCATGCTTTAGATACTGAAAAATAATGTTTGGGTTTTTTTTAATATTTTCCCCACCTTTAAAACAAAGAAAGTAAAGGCTGGGATGAGATAAGAATTAATGAGCAGAAAAAGACACATGGAACTAATGGGACCGTGCATGGGATATGGAAGAAAATAGAGGGGTTTTTTCTCTCTCTTTTTTTTTTTTATAAAACAGATCAACGGTTATTTTGTTGAAGCAAACACGGTCAATAATTGAACGTAAACAATTAAATGTCTATGATATAAATTACCGCGAACAGACTGAAGCAAAATCACCAAATGAAAATTGTTATAAGGCTTTAATTGACTGCCTTTTTCTTGGATGATTATGCAAGGAGGTCCCTTGTGAAAGCAGTCCAAACTGTCACGTTAGAAAATGTGACAACACTGACTTCTTTATACAATACAAACAAAATATACCAAGTAGGGCTTGTACACAGCACACTATTATACAGGAAAGCAGAGTTACAGTCAAGCTAAATTCTTTTATTGAGCGTTGGTGAGATGCAATAATCAATAATTATTACACTCATGCTCAAAACTACTGTGTCTTAAAAAAAAAATGAATATGAATATCATATGGGTGTCTACATTACCGCCTGGGCACCAAGGTGCAACAGATAGCACGGTCACGCATGCTTGCGTCTCTTCAGCAACTGACTACAATGAGTTGTATTTCTCTAATTCTGTCTACATGTATGCTGGTGTAAAATCGGGTACTTTGAAATTGATGCATGCATGCATGAAGAGTGGCGCATGCGCAAATAAAAATATTATGTCGGCAGGTCAACACGTTCGTACCACTATTAAACCTATACGACTTTGCATACTTCCCAATTAATCCAATTGATACGCGAAATTTATGTGATACTCATCTCATAACGCCAAACGCTTATAAAAGTCAGGCAAAACAATAACAAAATGGGATATGACGACTGATAAACTATGACGTCCTTGGGACGTCGTAGTGTTGGCAAAATCTGGTTTACAAATAAATACATTTTCATGATGACATCATGGACACAAACAAACGGCTTACTAAAATGCTAGAAAAGCAAAGCTCAAAAGAGTTCAGCCATCGCGATGTGGAAATGAGTAATCATCACAACGACAAAAACGCTTAATAAATAGGCAAGCAGCACTTAAAAATAAGCGAGGAGGGTGCTGTAGAAGCACATAAGCCCTCTGTTATCTCGATCTAGATTGTTGCAATATCTCACTCTCACATGGCAGCTGTTACTTGCAGCTAAACTCACCTGCAGTTAAATCGACGAAAAAATAGAAAAAAAAATAAACAAAATCAAGTGCCCTAAAATCACAGTTATATAAAACACATCGGAAAAATATACTCTCAAATATATATCATTTCTGACTTGGCAGTTACAAGCTATGTAATCATTATGTAAAAGGCGATATACTACCAGCACTTCAATCGTCTATCTGGCAACAGGAGCTTCATCAACGAGTAGAAAGTAATTATTACCATGGTTACTATCCCAGTATTCCTGGCCGTTGACACGGTAAAAGACTGCAAAGAACACCTTATCTCCCACACCTGTGTGACGAGCTGGGACGGAGAACCCAAAGGAGAAGCGATCGGTCGGACCATCACAGGAGCCCTGGACGTACAGAGCCATGATGTTGACGTGGCTGCTCCAGTCGTCGTAGCTGTAGCGGACTCTGACCTCCTTGTAGAAGGACAAGTTCCTGACCTTGATGGTGCCTAGGACGGTCATATCGGAGACAACCACGTTCTCCAGACATACCATCTGCTGGTAGAGTCGCCTAAGGAAGTCTGGGCGACCCCCTGGCTGCTCGAAGCACATGCGCAGGGTTGGCTTGGTGAGTAGTCTTTGGTCGCTAAGGTCGAAGGATGGGGGTGGAGAAGTGACGCAGGGTTCCATCTCCAGGATGTCACGAACAGTTTCAAGAGAGAGACCAAGAGCATCAGCGAAGCGAACCGTCTTCTTACTGGGCGTTCCTGGAGGTGTCTTTGGTCTCTTTGGATCCCTTAAGGATGATCTCCTAGGTTTCGAGGGGGTATCACTATCTGGCTCACTGACTACCGACTCAGAATCTTGACTGGACAGCACATCATCACTGGTATCGCTGTGTGCTATTGGGTTATCGAATACATCGAATAAATCACTACTGCTGCTATTACAGTCAGTCAGGCTTTCTTCAGTCCCCCCGTGTCTGTATCCCATGCTGAACTTTGCATTGAAACAGGACATGTATTCACCACTAGCTAACTTGTGGTCCTGACATTGTCCAACTGCACGGTACTCCGCCAGAGCAAACAGTTCATCCCACTCCGAGTAAGGGCTAGATAGGGGTGAGAATCCATTAGCGTTTAAAACAGGGTTTAAGCCTGTAGAGGAGTTGCCCATCCCGCATAGGGGTGAAGCTCCGTTATTCAATGATTTATCCAGCTCTGTCACATTACCGTTCGGGAATTCCTCGACGCAGGGCAGTCTCTTGCCACAGCTGCAGCGGGAATCCACATCAACTTTCGGGACTTCGACGGTACACACCTCCAACTCGGAGCTCGGCGCCCCTGAGGCCGGCGAACACTCCGCCGCGAACAGGGGCGACCGCGGACGGTCCATGGTACTGCGAAGCACATCAAACTCTATAGCGTGCGAACTGTCAAGCTCACCTGCCACTTCCTGCATCGTCGAAGGAATACTTTCATCCTCCTCGTTACTGACTCCGGCGCATTCACTCGCCATAGTATGGTCGTAGACATTCGCACATAACATTTAAACGGTTATCACCTGAACACACAAGACAGCGTTTCATCTCCAGTTGTCTCGGCTTAAAATCCACTGCTCTTAGCTGGCTACAATGTATCTGTACAGACATCGGCTTCTCTGCGATTCATACGTGTGATATCTCCACAGCCTGGCCCACTCTCCGAACAGCTGATCTTAGCCTTATTATGTATGCTCTACTGCACCACGCTAATGCACCGCCGAGGTCGGGTCTTTGTGTCGTCTGCTGCGATTTGACCTGCATTACGAAAACGAAACGAAAGCTATGCATAAGTTTTACAGGATATGCCACACGCTTCCTCGTTGTTTGTGTAAGGGTGGCTGGTTGCACGAGAATAATATGAAAGGCATGTAAGTCTATGATGACAGAATACTGGATTGAATGCTTGCATGGGGATCAAAAATTCTTGTTACATCGAATCGATAACATGAATATTCTTTCTGATGTGAATCTACAAATGAAAATAGAGCAAACAGTCTAACCACTTACTGTTAGTAAAAGCTCCGTCGTTGAATTTCCACGCTGAGTCCATGTCTCGTGCTTATCGCGGGCATAAGCAATGACCCAGCTTTGTACCAGTGAATATCAAATTGTTATGATGTTACTTCAGGTGTGAATAGTAGTCACGGCGGAATGTCTACACGTGCTAGCTGAAAACATGTTTATATACCCCAATGCTGGTCAAAACATGGTGCGCAGTGCCACATTTTTTTTTTTTCTCTCTCTCTCTCTCGTGCACGTCACCGGTTATTCATAATCACTCTAGACAATGCTAGAACGTTCGCATTCACGTCCGAGGTTTCAAAAAGGGGGCGGAGACTCACGCAGACTACAAACCCCGCCTTCTCCGAAGCTTGAGGTCGGAATGGTTATTATTATTATTTATGTATTCAAAATTTACTCCGGAGCGCGGCGGCGTGTACCAGTATGCTCCACAAAGCGTAGCGGCCTATGTTGTTTTTGCTGTCAATGGATTACACGGTTGTCTACAAGTAAATAATTAGTATCGCACTGTTATTTTACACCTCTATGATAATGTATTCACCCCAAACCCCCAACTTCTGGTCATCCAAGACACAGAAATATGTCAGGGTTCATCGTCAGGCTGACGTATAGTAGGCCGATAACCGTCTCTTTTTATAACGTGCAAATTCTAAGAAATAATAATAAGAATAAGAAGAAATTTCGCTGAAAGATAATTGATGATTAATCCATTGCTTTTATCGAAAATTACTTGACAAGAAATGAAATGTGAACAGCATCAAGCTCAAACATACGATGAAATTAGAAATATCTTGTTTCTACTGCCATGCGCGCGTCTAAATGAAAGCTAAATGAAGCTGAATAATATAATCAATTAAATTTATGTTTGATAACAGGACTCCCTACCCCCCCCCCCCCCACCACCTGGATTGGCCGAGATGGGGAAGCTATTACCTGGGGCGGATCCAGGAAATTTGTAAAGGAAGGGGGGGGGGGTAGGGTATCATTCACATTTATTGCATGAGAATGGAATAGAAGTATAGGCTTACAATTTCATTGCTATACAACTTGGATTACATCGCAATCATGCCGAGCGCAGAAAAATGAAACAAGTGAAATGGAACGTACGATCAGCCTTCTGCTTTGCCTGTTTTATGTATTACATAAAAATGTCTCACATGCATGTATACCTATAATTATATATGCATAATCTATATATATATATATATATATATATATATATATATATATATATATATAATATGTAATATATACATTATAATTATTATATATGTATATAATGATTATGTTTGTGTGTGTATAGGGCCATATATCTCAAAATAATTGCAAAAAAAAAAAAAAATCTCACATAAAAATCCAAATTTGCAGCAAGTTTGGAACCACTGCGAGCTCGATCCGTCTTAGTGATTAGCCCACGATAACAGACTACGAAGATACAATCAACACAACTATTGCTCTTGCTGTCAAAATTATTACCATTATTATTATTGTTATCATTATCACTATCATTTAATAATTTTGTTGTTATCATTATCAGCAGCACTATCATTGACTGAATCATAAGTGGCATTAATGATACCACTATCATTGGAAGTATAATAGTATATATAGGCTCTATATAGTGGGCCCTAGTAGTAGTAGTAGTAGTAGTAGTAGTAGTAGTAGTAGTAGTAGTAGTAGTAGTAGTAGTAGTAGTAGTAGTAGTATAGTAGTAGTAGTAGTAGTAGTAGTAGTTGTAGTAGTAGTAATATAGGTAGTAGAAGACGATGGATAGAGTTAACTTCTATAAATAAATGCGAAAAACATGCAAAATTTGTAGTCATTTCGAAGGGGGGGGGGGCGGGGGACCTGCACGTGGGAAGGACTTATCTTCCATATGAATATTCACGAGGTCAGGCTCCAGTGGGGAAAATTGTGGAGTTTGATGTCCTCCGCGAGGGCAGGAAAAGCGGTCACTGTGCCGACGCAGTGTTTCTCCGCACGTAGGCCAATATTAGTCTTTATGCACAGACCCATAACCCTGCTGTGTCTTCGATGTTGTGCGGAGAAAGGAAATACTACTGCAGGAGGTGATTTTCAGCCTGAGTGATTGTAAACAATGGTTCAAATTGTACTTGGCTTAAAAGAGAATGCAAGTATCATCCATAACATATTAAAGTTAGTGGCATCTGGATGAAACATATTACTCTCACATGATATATGAAATATAATATATGCTGTTATGTTTGTGTGTTGATTATGAGCGTGGCTATAGGACCACATCCGTGCATGCATAACTTTGAAAATTAATGATGTCATGATGAAATAAGCTAATAACGTTAAATAATTACATCGATTGGAATATATGATTTTATTAGATTTAGACAGAAATATAAGATGGTAAAGATATATTCATTATATCTGTTTACACATTTCATTTTCAGTATTCCTGTTCTCTCTTTCTATCTCTCTTTCCCCCTTCTTTCATTCTAAACATAATTTTTTTTGAAAGTTTTAATGGGGAAATCCAAGGATTTGTGTATATTTTTTGTTTATGAGTTCGTGTGTGTGAGTACCATATATGTATACAATTGTGAAATGATAATCATGTATAATTTGCCTAACACTATTGTTGTTGATTTAATGATTGTATAGTTTTACATTTTAATAGAAGTATGATTGTATGATTCTGTATGTTATTACCCACTGGGAATGTACAAAATGCTACAATTCAGTCATCTCCATGGCTGTAAATTAATTTTCAATAAACCATAAATACTACTACTACTACTATGTGACATCTGTCATAACCTATAATATTGTATTCTTAAAAAATTGTCTTAACACATGCAGTGCAAGTGCACACGTCTGTGACACATTATAGCCATATAAGCAGGTAACGGTATCATCAATATTGCAGTTATCATTATCATTATGTTATGATTGATGTTATTGTCAAAATGCGCATTTATAGACATCATTTTTGAAAGCACAACTAAATCATAGCATTTACGACAGGCCTGATTTACGAATAAATCCATCACAGGTCTATAGATGGATACATCCCGTGATTTACACGTGAACTTTATTTCTACATGTGCATTAACATTATTTTCTGGAAAAGATAGTGAATTTCATGCGAGTTGGTCGCATCACTCCTATGCACATAATATTCAATTTTATCAATGTGTAAGTGGAATATAATTTGCCGCAAAAGATATATCAGTAGATTTTATCTGAATAAGATAAAAAAACAGAAAAAATACCATCACCTTTTTGATCTTCTTGGATTATAATCCCTGGAGTCTCCAAGTTGGAGAGGTCTGCGATGCAGACTAGATCATACACACCGTGAAGGTGCAGACACATACACGTGCTTCTATGAGATTTACGTATAGTAGCGAGCGTGTGTGTGTTTCCACTGCGACGACATACGGTACACGGTACTCCTTCGTAATAGGGCAAGGACGATTCAGATTGTCACGTGACATGTCTGTAGTAAACTACCCTGGGTCTCTTTGATACCCGGGTTTACAAAATTTGTTCGAATCTATGCATATCCCATCCCCTTGGATATAATTACTTGCTATCCAACTTCCTATAAGTCCTACAAAAAGAGGTTAATATCGTGAAAGGAATCTAAAAGGCGGTATCTGTGGATTGAGTGAAAGCAACAATGTAAAGTTCGAGGAGTATTGGACTGCGGATTCACAAGTACAAATGTTATGCATTTTTACAGTTTCGATGTCGTTATCGTTGGATAAGCAGACTAATACACTTCATGACGTCATTATGACTGATAGCAATAAAGAAAATATAAGATAAACTTATTATTCTCGTATTTTCTAGCATTATGAAAGCTCACTAGACTTAGGTCTTTCATAAAGCAAAGGGATATGGCAAATAATGATACGCGTGTAAGTCAATGAAATGTGTGCCTTTCATGAAAAAAAAAATGAAATATTGTGAAATTCTCTTCATAATCATATTATGTTCTTCATATTGTTGTCCATTATGACGTCATGATGTGTAGTAGGTTCCTTATCCAGCGATGATAACTAAAATTTAAAAATCCACACCTATTGAATTGACTGACCGATTTTCCTGAAAACCTTTATTGATTTGTTCTACTAACCACTGTACTACAACTAAACTTCACTCAATCCAAATTTTATATTGGAGCTTCGGTTTCCTTTAAATGCAGTTCGGTTGTTAGTCTGATTTCTTGTTAATTGTTATGTCTGGTAAGCTATATACTTCTGGTTGTCTGAAACAGCACTGTGATAGAGGGATAACATGAAATTGGAATTAGAAAGTGATTATGAATTGGCCTATTAACAATTACAGGTCCTATATTCCATGTGAACACTCTATTTCAAATCCATAGACGTCCCTGGCCGTAATTCGTGCATGTATGATGAGTTCGGTAGGGTCACATGACTACTTTATTTCTGTTTTCAGTGACTGTATCACCAAAACCACCGAGGTGTTATCATTACGCTTTAGATGTCTATAGAGGGCGGCCTACACTCCAATTCGATGAATAAATTCTCACGAACCACCCTTTTGGATATAAAATGATTGAAATAAATTGAATGTGGTGTTGTCCTTTAAATGGAATACCTTTTCCACTGTAAAACAGATTCACATGTCAATAATTTTACATACAACAAACGTAAGGGACGTGGTAATTTTTCCAGCATACATGAATTACAACATAAAAGAAATCTGTATAAAGCTGTATTATACGTGTATTAATATTTCAATATTAGCGTATCAAAAAAAGGTAATCAAACTTCGGAGGGCCACCATTTCATAAATGTCAGCTATGAAAAGCACAATGTTAGTTGTGAGGAAAGAAGAACTCTTCCTCTTTCCATTGATATCTAATTATGCTGAAAAATGACATGCATGACAGAGCACATGAACTTGAGACAACAATGACAAATTACACTTTTTCCAAGTTTGAATGTTATCGTGAAGGAACAATGCATGTCTCACTGCATGGATGAGATCTGTCAATAAAAGTAACGCGTAAAATTGGAAAAAGTGCAATTTGTCATTGTTGTCTTTAAAGTCCATGTGCTCGGTCATGCATGACAAATGTCCACATAATTAGGTATCAATGGAAAGAGGAAGAGTTCCTCTTTTCTTACAACCAACATTGTGCTCTTCATAACTATCAATCAAGAAATGGCAGCCCTCCAAAGTTGGATTACCTTTTTTTTTTTTTGATACGCTCTGTATTGCAATACATAATGTTACAGTGCAGTACATGTATACCTTCTATGGTTTGGTATCTAATGTGATCCTTGTCTCACTCTGTACACCACTAGTTATGTGTGAGTTTGTTTGTTTATTTGTTTGTTTGATTTACTTTGCTTCAAACACAATTTCATACATAAATCAAAATTCTTTTCAGTAATATCACATGAAATATCAGTATACAGATACAATTTACATGATTTAAAGAAGGAAAATAAATGTGTAAATTCATTCCATTAACAAAATCTATATCGTAGGTCCTATATTTCCAAATAATTACCTGAGAAATTATGCGGAAGAAGTGTATATGCGTCAGCGCAAAAACCCGCGCTCATACTTCAAGATTTCTAGTTCTTTCTTTCTAGTGCCACACTTACGCACTTCCGGGGTAAAAAAGTGGGGGGGGGGGGGGCAAAGTGGTGACACCTTATTTATTCCTTTATATGGTGCGAAAAAAAAGGGGGGAGGGTCCGCCCGCCCTGTACTAGTTGTGAAAATTGTATAGGGCCCAAGTGGTAGCTCTATGCATGGTGCAGGGTATACATTGTAGTTGAAAAGCTTTGATAGTCATCTTTTATTGGATTGAATCCATTTACTTGGTGTTTCCATCACATGCTGATATACGCATGCAGGGTGTCCCCAAAAAACGATGCACTTTCTCTCTAAATGCATTAGGACTGGAGATCAATGCACGGCCGGCGGTACGTTTTCAAAAGTGTGTGTGTGTGTGTGGGGGGGGGGGGGGGGGGCACTGCTTCGAGGTTTCATGAGTAGCAAAAAAAAAAGGGGGGGGGGTCTTCTGGTGCCACTTTCAGGTTTCTTCAGCTGACAAGCCACACACACACACACACACACACACACACACAAAAAAAAAAAAAAAACTTCAGCTGAAAAACAAAAGCCCTACCACGCTCATTTCATTCTATTTTTTTTTCTGGTGCCACTTCCGGGTTAAAAAAAAAAGAAAGAAAAAAGTGTGTGTGTGTGTGTGTGTGTGTGTGTGTGTGTGTGTGTATGGGGGGGGGGGGGATTCCGCCCGGTTCCGCCGGCCCTGCAATGGATTGTTAATTCACTACATGTATTTGGGAACCAACCCAAAATTAAACTGAAAAAAAAAAAAGATTTACTTAAATGTTTCGGAAACAATAGGCTGTTGTGCGAAGACCATACCCAAGATAGGCCTATATAGATACTATGAAGGATAACAAGAGTAGACCTCAGGGGAATTTCTTTTACAGGGAGAGTGTAGATACCGAGGTTTTTTTTTTGTTTTTTTTTTTCTTGCTGTAACTCTAAAAGAAAACCTCCATAAGGGTTCCTTTCAATTTAATGTATATATTCTTGCAGTGTAAATTTATGAAAAATCACAAATGGAATTAATATTGTATATATACTAGTATTAAATAAACAGGCCCTTTTCAGTTTATTTGTAATGCCCCATATCCTGGCCCGTATCACTCAATTATCACGAAAAAAAAAAGTGATGTGTAATCTGTAATAAGCTGTAATGCTGTCATGTTCATAATTACAATGTTGATATAATGATAACCGACACTATCATTTTTCGAGGTGCTGTTCGTTATTCCGAAGGTTCGATATTCCGAAGGTTCGTTAATCCGAAACACGCAAATTCCCTACACCTAGAGGTTCATTTATCCGAAAATGGAAAAGGGTTCGTTAATCCGAACATTTGTGGCGTTATTCCGAAGGTTCGTTATTCCGAAGATTTGTTCATCCGAAAATGAAATTCGGAAAAACGAACCTTCGGAATAACGAATCTTCGGACTGAAGAGCTTTCGGAATAACGAACCTTCGGAATAACGAGCTGTAACCATTTTTCGTGGGTATTTGTTTGAATGGTTCTAACACAGGTCCTCCGAATGATGATATACAAATGATGCACAGGATAGAGTGCATTAGTGTAGGCGTAGTGCACTCGAGGGTATTTACAATTGTGAAACATGCACGAGGCGAAGCCGAGTGCATGTTGCACTACATTGTAAATACCCGAGAGTGAGCTACGCCTACACTAACGCCACGAAATAATCCTGTGCATCATTTGTTTTATAAAATGGGTCGAAAATTCGAAAGCTAACATCATTTTTCAGCGTTTTTCACGTACCTTTGTGGGTCAAGACGTCCGAAGATGTTCGTCCCAAACTTTTACGCACGTCGCACTCGCGGAAGTCCCGCACATACAGTATAATGGGGGGTTGGGTTTCCGGACACCCGCATGAAAACTTACTTATTTTACATAGAATATGCACCCTTTACCTTAAAGACTTGATATAGACTCCTCATATAGGCCTACTAGACAACATACTCTGAAAACGGCGTGAGAATTAACCTGCTAAATCGTTGGATTCGCTCTTCAAAGTGACTCCATGTACGCGTCCGGTCCCATAACGCTTGGTCTACTGTACACTGTACAAAGTGTACGTATATGTATAGTACAGTATACGTACGTACGCCACATATGTTATGCACAAGGGAAGACAGGCCGGCCGGCCGGCAGCCCGAACTAGAAGTTGTTTACAGGATTGACAGCGCGTACGCGTATGCATGCAATTCATCAAAGGAGCCGCCGCGCGCACAGACGATCGGCAATCTACCATAGGATTACAGGCAGTGCAATAGTACTGAAGTAAAGGAAGGAGGTGTGTCTCATTTCAGAGCTTCCTATTGGCTACATTCTTGAACCCATTTTATAATGTAAATTAACCATTCACACGGACTACTTTTGTAATACCCAACTGGCGTTGCATAATACTAAAGTATACAATCTCATGTGCACTATGCATGCAGTGCATGCACGTACTGTAGTACCGGACCCGCAGGCTGACACTGTCCGTAACGCATAACGAGGGAAGTTGCCATCTAACTGTTACACGAAGGTAAGATAATCAGGGTAGCATATTTGTTTTCACTATAATGGACCTTGAAATGTTGAAATGTAGGGCGCTGTATTCACGGTTGGTATTAAGAATTTTTGAGCAGCGGTCACGGTTCAAATGGCTTGAAAGGGTTAGTGGTCGACTGCACAAACAGTAAGCGAAGCTACCTTGGCGGGCGTGAAGGACACAGCTCGCCAGCCCGACCGAACGGGCTAGAGTGATGGGTTGATTCTGTGCACCGCTGCATGCTGCAGAGTGTGGTCTGTTTTTCGCTCGAGTCCCACGTGCTTATATTTACGTAAGTGAATCGAAATGGAAAATTTCTGTCCTGAAAATGATCCATTTCTTGTTCTCACCTTTCACTAAAAGAGTAATATTCCACTTTCTAGTAAATTATTGCCCTTATCTGTAAAACTGGTTAAAATGAGACCACAAAATGTTTCATTTGGTTTCTGTCGCGTGTGTTTTGCGAATTGTCATCCGTGCCGATGAACCCCGCCCGCTCCTGCTTCGCGTTCGGCGTTCTGGCTGTGTTTCGCATTTACCATGAGTGCATGTTGCATGACCATGTTGTAGATCTAGACGTAGTTTCACTATCTACTTCAGCGTGATGCATGGTGCATCATTCAGAATCTTTGCTTCACTCATTGTCTCACGTAGATGTATGAAGGAACTTGTAACTGTAGTGTAGGGTAGCTTCTTGTAGCACCACCACTGCACACACCGTCCACAGCTAGCAGCTAAACTAGAGAAGGTCTACTATGTACTGAAAACGGACGGAAGTGACTATATGAATATGATATGGTAACTTGGTTTAATTCATTTCATTCTTCTTCCATGATCCTATTCCATCAAGAACAGAAAACTTACACTCGACCAGAGGCATTTAGAGCTCTAGATGTCTATTTTCACATTATGCATCATATGAAACAGCTTGTACAGGCGCAGGCATCAATGTGGAATAAAGCTCATGTGTTGCTTCCCTGGCCCTGCTCATACTTTTTTGTGTTATACCCTATATCAGCTTCATCATTTCCACGTATAAAATGTATGTTTCGTATCTAACTGTTGTCATTTTCATTTGGCTGAATAAGTAAATGATTGTGATAATAATAATGATAGCAATTTAATAATAATATCGATCATCATCATTATCATCATCATCGTCAATTTTAGGACCTCAGCTGTACTATGCTGGTTATAAGATATATACTTAAGGGACTGTACAGTACTGGTTGAGGTGGGTATTCCTGTTTTAAACATTCCTAAGTGAGATAATGAGAAACCTCTTATGAAATATGAAAGAGCATGTAATTTCAAGGATTCAACGTTTATTTGATGAAAATTGGTTTTCAAATGGCTGAGATATCAAAAGAAGTGATAATAATAAAAGGCGACAGGCCACGCAGATAATCAAACTGATTGAAAAGCGCCAATAAACACCACCACCAACCCAACCTTTTATTAGGATCTCTTTGTTTCACTTTGTTTTTGGATATCTCGGCCATTTCAAAACCGATTTTCATCAAATAAACTTTTGATACCCCTTAGAATTGCATGTTCTTTGACAACTCATAGAGTGGTTTCTGAATATCTCACAAAACGTTAAAAGCTAAATCCTCACCTCAACCAGAACTGTACACACCCTTTTAGTACTGTATACGCCGAATATTTCGTGAGGTTTTTATTTTTTCGTGAATTTCGCGACTCAGCTGCTATTCGCAAAATTAAACACACAAAAATATTGACACTAATGCCGATATGAAAGTGACGTACATGCGTATACATTTCTCCATTCAGTACCGTACAGAACTCCATGAAGATCGCGAATTTAACCACTCGCGAAATTGTCAGGAAGTCCCGTTTCATGAAAATTTAGACACGAAATATATGGCATATACAGTAATATGTTGTCCCATTTTTATTTTTATTTTTTGTCTATCAAATTATGTTTTCTCTTTGATTATTCATTCATCTTATACATCTAGAATTCAGCAATCGTTTGAATTACTGAAGTAAAGAGATCTTGATCCATGGCTGTGCAGATCTGGTTCCATCATCCTCACATCAGCAGAAATCAGGAGTAGCTGAGGGAATACTTACTTCCAGTGTGCATTTCAAGCAGTTAAAAGATATTTCACAGCCTTGCATTCATTCTAAGAGAAAGAACATCATGGAGAAATTCAGGATTTGTGGAAGTCTTGCAAGGACTAATTTGATATCTCACAGGACAAATTATGTCAATTGTAGGAGATTTAGAACTTTGACTTTGCCGAGTGGAATAGGAGCTAGCGTCCACCATGGACTGGCTCGTGGGGCCTTGTTTAGCAGCTCATCCCCCACGGCAGTGGTAAGGCCCAAACGACGTCTCTTCAGAAAGATTTTTGCAGGATTGCTTGGGGTGACAGTGCTGGGAGGGGCTGGGGTGTATGCCTCCATGGACAGTGCAGCTAGGAGAAGAACCTACGTCACAGCAGAAGGGTTTGTCAGATTCTTCAGGTAAGAATAAAGGATTCCTGTGTAAAAAAACAAACAGACAAATAGAGAAAGAAATAAACAAACAAAGCAGATATTTTGCGATACAAGTCAAAATCAGGGAGACAAATTTTGGAAAAACATTTAGGGAAAAATTAATGCATGCATGCAAGTCAGCCAAAAGTTAAAGCAAGACTACAGTAGTGTGTCCAAGTTCCTAGGATGCTTACTTTTTGTTTTCTTGCACTTTGCCTTTGATATAACTTAGGAAATATGATGATAAAGGGGTTACAATCATCCACACAGTGTGCAATTATTCCCTATCATATGCAGAAATGTATCTGACAGCTGCATAGGTTTTCCATGAATGGAAAGTGAAACAGAGCCTGTGTGGAAAACAATTGTAAGCATTGAACAATTAGTGTAAAATTATTTCTCAACTCATTATTCAGATGGTGCTTGATGCACTACTTCCAACACCACTGTGTACATGTGTAATACCATCATTGCAATTTCACCCCTGCCATCCAGGACATTTTACGTGGGCACCTTGGTATCACTAGACTACAAGTGGAGTCTATGGAATGTGGATAGTGAGAGTGAGGAGTACAAAGAAGCCATCCGGGCGTGTCACAGGAGGACCGGTGACCGCCTCCTGCAGGTGGGTCTGTGTTGATTTGAACCCCGTTTACAGTGAGTGAAAGGGCCGGGCTCGGCCGCGGTCATGCCTGGCCTTCATTTCACTGTAAACGCGCAAAAGGCTAAATGCGGTACCAAAATCGGCTGCGCAGTTGGCCAAGCTCTGGAGTAGTCTCAGCCGCGGCTTGGCCCGGCCTTTTCTCAGTGTAAACGCAAATTGGGCCAAATGCGATACCAAATTGCGACCGGTGCACTCCCAGTAATAATCGTTTGTTTACAAGCAGAATACCACTACGACAAAATATTGAAAGGTTTGAATTAAAAGCCCGGGCCGAGCCCTCCACTGTAAAGGGACAGAATTGTTGGGCCGAGTACCGCAATTGAGGCCGGGCTCGGCCCTGCCCTGCACTATAAACGGGTCTTGGAGAATGTGTGACAAGCTGTGGGAGCAGTGAGGCCGAAGTATGTTTGAAGGAGAAAGAGAAGAAACTGAAGAAAAGAAAAGGAGGAGGAGGGTCCTAGTGATGAGACAGTGATGGTGATGATACTACTATTTGTGCTACTTCTGATGATGATTATGAAGTTCATGATACATGTATGTTCTCAACCCCTCTTCAAAGATACCTGACATAAAGATATCTCTCTGACTTTTCACAATGACAGGGTTGCCTGAAGAATGGTGGACTCTACGTAAAGCTTGGTCAGTACATGGTGACTGCTAACTACATCCTACCCAAGGAGATTCTACTGAAACTGGCCACTCTGCAGGACAGAGCTCTGGCCAGAGAATACAAGGAGGTCAGTGTTCATTTTTACTCCTGGAATACTGATTCAGCATCAACTGCAAATAGAGCCAGCGTGACTCCTAACTTGAGGACACTCAAATTTTTAGGATCTTCATCATAAAATGTTAAATTTTTCATACATGTGGATTTCAAAGTGATATTGATAGAATTAAATACTTTGAGGCCTGTAAAACTCCATTTAAATACTGTCACTGATGCTCTTATCACAACAATTGCTGATTTTGCATTACAAGGACTAAGGCAAGCAACAAGGTGATGACAAGTTTTGGTCTTAGTCACTGCTGTCCAATTCCAGAATCTCTGTATTTGGTCCCCAGTGTAACATAGAGCTGAGTTGGTTCCTATTTTTCGTAAGATGGCAGAAGAGGGAAAGGGGCATTATTCTTCAATTTGAATGACATGCTGGTCTGTTGCTCAAGAAAAAAAACGACAGCATCTTTGACATGTAATGACGTCAGTTATAGCCGACTTTGGGTCCATCTAAGATGAATTATGCAGCAGAGACATCATATTAGGAACTCTGATGTTTTTGTAAGCTTTGTAGACAGAACAAACTCCTGTCTTGTTATGTTAATCAAGTAGCATACTGAAAGGATGCTGTTGGGTAATTTTCAAAGTTTGTAACTGGATACTGGATTACGTTTTAAAGTAAGAAAATGCTGGAATCTAGCATGGCATGATGCATGTCAAACTTTTCTTAATTCTACCCATGACTTTAAAGCTGGACAGATTGTTCCTGGAGGAGTTTGGGAAGACCCCAGACCAGCTGTTTGCTAAGTTTGATGTGGAGCCGGTGGCGGCGGCTAGCCTGGCCCAGGTACACAAGGCTACTACACACGATGGGGATGAGGTGGCAGTCAAGGTATGTGACTATATCCCTACCAATAACAATTAAAGGGTATGTCAGTTCTGGTCGAGGTGAGGATTTAGCTTTTAACGTATTGCGAGATATTCAGAAACCACTGTATGAAATGTCAAAGAGCATGCAATTCTAAGGGGTATCAAAAGTTTATTTGATGAAAATCGGTTGTGAAATGGCTGAGATATCCAAAAACAAGGTGAAACGAAGAGATCCTAATAAAAGGTGTGGCCTGTCGCCTTTTATTATTATCTTTTTTTGTTGTTGATATCTCAACCATTTGAAAACCAATTTCATCAAATAAATATTGAATCCTTCTAAAAATTAAATGCTCTTTCACATTTCATAAGAGGTTTCTCATTATCTCACAGGAATGCTCAAAACATGAATCCCCACCTCAACCAGTACTCTACAGTCCCTTTTTTGAACCCTCATGAGATGAAACACATCACATACTGTAAACACCATTTCGCAAATTTTGCAAGTTTCTGTAAAATGAGCAATGTTCGCGTGCATTTTGATTTCGCGAATTTCGCAAGAGCCAAGATTAGCGAAATTAAAATGCACATGAAAGTTCTTGTCTGCACTATACGCATTGAATGTTAGAGGCAACTCACGAAAACTTCATGCCGCAAAAAAAGACCATCAGCTCCAATTCACAAAAATTTCATGCTGCGAATATATCATGTTTTAAAGTAGGTGCCATTCCGAATTCAACAACACATGAAAATGTTAAGTCTTATCCCCACATGAATGTGACATGCATGTGTACATTTTTATATTCATTTATTGTACTCCACTCCACTCTTGAAATTGTTGGGAAGATCTGATTGGCAAAACAATAAGACTCGCTAAATGTGTGGTTTATACAGAATAATACAATTCTATTTTCATCATATGTAACATATGGTGGTGGTTTCTAATGTGCAGATATACACATACGTGTGAAAATGTGTTACCAAAATGTGTGACATAGAATAAATGGCAATGCTTGTGTTGAATAAGATTGAAATAATAGTAATTGAATGATCATGGTGGACCAACAGTCAAATAAAATCATCATTATGAGGTTTGTGTTGGCATTCACGCATTGTAGAATGTCTGCAGAAGACTGCAAGAATATACTGCTTTTTACCTTTGATTTATGGCTCCCCATTATAATGTTATCACAAAAGAAACCCACCAGCATCGCGCTGTAATCACCACACAGGTATGTATGTTCTGTGTATTATATGTTCCTCCCAAATTTTGGTGTGGTTCATGTTCAATCAAGAATAAATAACTGCATACTTTGTAGGATGTAATTTCCGTGACAAAATATCCCTGAAATCAATTTAAATGACTTCATGCATGAATGGAAGTGAATAAAGTTGTGAATCCCTTTAGTAATGAAAAGTTTGTATCATCTTTCATTAAAATATTTATCTCTGACAGGTTCAGTACATCAATCTAAGAGACCAGTATAAAGGTGACCTTCGAACCATCGGAATCCTTCTGGGCATAGTCCACTGGATGCACCCAAAGACGATCAACTTCAAGCAGATGCTGAAGGTAAACAGGAGGAGAAAGAAATATTTTGCAACAATAGATGGGACCATGTTTTTCCTGTACCTTTGATGATTGTTGATTTATTTGTTTGCTAGTGTGTTTATATTAGCAGATGATGTTTGCAAACATGCATTGCATTTTCTGTGTGGTAGCCTGGGGAATGGTAATTTCATGTGCCGAAGAATTTGGCCATATCCTGCCTTGGTGTTTTATGAGCATTTGTTAACTTCTTTCCAAATCTGGCAGCAATAAGTGCTGGAAAAATTAGCATGGGAGTACACAATGTGATAGTCCCATATATGGGATATTTTCCCAAAATTAAAATAGTGAGTAGGATTACATGTTCCCTCAATCACTGGTGAATCATTTCAAGACATCTGGACCCTATTTCGTTAAAGATGTTACGATAGCAATTCTTGCTTAATGGCAGC
Source organism: Diadema setosum (assembly GCA_033980235.1). Lineage (NCBI taxonomy): Eukaryota > Metazoa > Echinodermata > Echinoidea > Diadematoida > Diadematidae > Diadema > Diadema setosum. The sequence continues at coordinate 2,201,182 of CM067066.1, forward strand.
TTCTTGTGGCTACAGCCAATCAGGAAACAGGATTCATGTCATCTACCATTTGTTTAACACTTACCATTGTAGCAGGACTTGCTATCAAATTTTTGTGAAAGTTGACCCTGGATGCTCAGCAAAGAGGCTACTCATTGCTCTTGCCCAATCAGTGAACAAAGCACCGAGTTGAGTTTGCTAAATCTTTAATTTTCTTAGGACATGGAAGGCCCCCTGGAGAAGGAATTAGACTTTGAGAATGAAGGGAGGAATTCAGAAAAGTGTGCTAGACAGCTGCAGCATCTAGACTACGTCTACGTCCCCAAAGTACATTGGAACTACACAAACAAGGTAAATTAGTGAAGTTCAGTGACTTTTTCATTCATTCATCCATTTATTTACTCCATCTCCAACAACATTTCTAAATACAATTTTTTTTTTTTGCACATAAGGTATAAGTACACACATATATATATATATATATATATATATATATATATATATATATATATATATATAATATATATATAAATATATATATATATATATATATATATATATATATAATATATATATATATATATATATATATATAATATATATATATGTCAACATTACAATATATGATGAATGAAATTTATGGATATACAGTTGATAGGGTGAAAAATTAAATTCACAAAAGACATTCCGAAATTTAGAGAATGCATGAGATGGGGAGGAATGCTGAAGAAGCAATGCTTGTAGAGTGCATTCCCCCCCCCCCCCCCACCCCCCTCAACATAGTAAAACGATCATTCCTACATCATTGATCTTTTATTTTTTTTTATATGAAACTAAATTTACAAAAGAATAAAAACCTAAGTAGCCCTAGACGAGCACCCAGACAAATCCCAACACTAAGTCGCTGTCATGCAGAAAATAGGAAAGAAAGAGAGAGAGAGAGAGAGAGAGAGAGATGAAGAAGAGCTGACTTTTATGTGGGAACCTACCATGGTCTCATCCTCCCAGAACCAAATATTCTGTTTGAATCATTGAGTGACTACCAGTAGGTTACTTTAGAACTAATGCTCTACGAAAGAGGAAATCTAACACTGTAATAATGGTGTACCCAAAATAGGCCAGAGTCTCTCAGTATACTGGAGATGCAAACTGTTTCTTTTTTTTTTTTTAAGTATTTTGTACTGTTTTGTTTGTTTGTTTTTTCCAAAAATAGGCCTTCTGCATGTTTCATGAAAAAGGCAGTTTTCCTTAAATAGTGTACTACATATAGTCGGTTGAGAATGATAAGTTAAGTGACCACAAAACCCATAGTGTTCGAGAAGACTTAAAGCCCTTCTCATTCCCAACAGACGATATGTCTATTGCAGGGAAGGAAAACATAATTCTACCAAAAAGTGCCTTTCAGCCCTCAGAAAACTGCAATACTTTAGTTACAAGGTTGGCATCCCTGCTATGCAGAGTTTCAGAGACCATTAAACTAACCATAGTGTAGGCCTCTCTCAAAAGGACTTTTTTTTTTTGGTAATATGTGTGTCAAGGGTGGCAGGAAGAATTTGTAGTTTCAACCCACACATATTCATCATTACCTCTGCCAAGGGAGGAGGTTATATTTTCGTTGCCGTATATTTGTTTGTTTGTTTATTTATTTGCTTGTCCATATGCAAAATAAATCAAAAAGTTGCAAACGGATTTGAATGAAACTTGCAGGAAAGATTGAGAATGACACAAGGAACAGATGACTGAATTTTGGGAGTGATATAAAAATTTTAATGAATTTTATGAAGGATTTTCGATATTTTGGCAGGCAGGGTCAATGAACTTGGGAGTTCAAGCTGCGCATTGTTGAGGTTTTCATACATGCACTAAAGTGCGTGCTCTGCTGTGAGGCACGATGATGTAACAAAAGGCTTCTAAATTGGGAATTCGGGCGATTGTCAGCATGCATACATATAGGTGGAAATCACTGATCTCTATGGAAGAACAAGATCAGTGGTGGAAATTAACTGCTTGGCGGAGGTCTGTGCTCTCAAAGTGCTTCTCTAGTTTGAAATTTGATTTTCATTTCAAGATGATAAATCATGTATATGCATAGATGAACATAAATCATACAGAAGCATGAATTGTTTCAGTAGAAACAGCAAGGGGGTATTAAAATCCTTACAAAGTTGTTGCAGGGTTTCACACTGTTACTGATGACTCCTGTAATAATGTATGTGTGAAAGTGAGATATTACTAAATCCGGCTATGTGGTGTTTGTTCTGAAATGCTTAATGAGATCAATTTTTCTGGCAGCTTTCAAAACAGTCAAGAATTGTAGAACTACGTAGGCATTGAACCCAACCCAATAATTCCCCCTTTCTGGAGCTAAAGGCAAACAGTAGTGGTGGAAGTAGAAGCTGCAACCTTGCAGTTCATATAACCTCAGTGGTGCATTGATGCGGTACAGGAAATTACCTTCCGCAATGAATGGGAAAGTGGAAATTTGAGAAAATCACCGAATGCTTCTGAATGCATAAATCTTTGTTATGCAGACTTGACATTATATGCCATCTCATATCTGTTCACAGCCACTGTGAAAGAATCGCTCACAGTTTGTAATATGATGCCAGTGCTCCAGATAGAGATGGCTGTTGTTTCAACAGCAACAACAACAACAAATATTCTATTAAACATTAGACAGGAATGCCTCATGGGTAACAAGAATATTGGAATAACTGATGTCGACTTCACTTTTATTTCTTTGTCACCATATTGTCATAATGTTGTTTTGTTCGTTTCTGTATTTTCTGTGATGATTAAAAAAAAAAAATTAAATGTATGTTTCTTGATTTATTTCAACTGTAAAAAAATACAGAGAAAAATGAGAATACAACGTTCACTGTCCTGAGTTAATGATATTTGGAAATGTTATGAAAGCAATTTTCATAGATTCATCTCTATTTCTTTGCCTGAAGTGGTACCAGCATATATTCATATTCAGTGGAAATATTTTAATGTTTGACATTTCTGATGCGAGTATTGTGATTGATATGTCTGCCTCAACTGTATCGTATGGCCAGAGGATTCTGACGATGGAGTACGTCAATGGCTGCAAAGTGTCAGAGAAGGAACAGATGCAGGAACTTGGCTTCAATTTGGCTGATGTAAGATTCTTACCTTTTGGGGATATAAACCAGACATGATTATTAACTGAGTGATTTAAGATTTTCACCTTGTGCAGAGATAGGCCAAACGTTATGTTCTTGACAGTGAAAGAAAGTCAGGTGGGTGCTTACCCGCTACAGCATTTTGTGTTTGCCAAGTTATCAATTATTCTAGTGTTTTTTGTTTTTTTTTAGAACATTCAGTTGGCGTTTGACTGTGCTTTGATGGTGGCTGTTTTGCATTGATTCTTGAAAGAAATAAGGGAGGATGTATTAGCTGTGCTAAGGAAGACAAGACTAAGGAAGACCTTACTGTTTTTGCTTCAAAACACATCCCAACAAAATGTCTAACACATTGCTATGTGAAGAAAAAAAAAAAAACCCCAAGAAATAATGAATGAGTTTACAGAATTTACGGAGTCATATAAATTTTATATGCAACTTCCATCTGTTTGTGTGTTTCAATTACCGGTATGTGTGCACGATATTGCTTCTAAATCATGAGGCCCACCGGGTGCATGCAGGGGCCAATGATAACCATTTATTGCTCTATATTCACTTGTATCCACCTGTATCCACCTGTCTTGTTGGGCCTCTGGAAAGACATAAGTCTTGTAATGCCCTCCCACTTTCAGTAAACTTTCCCTGTATGTCAAACTTGAGTACCTTTGACTTCTTTACTGCAGTATTGACTGCTGCTGTTTGAGAAGACTATTCTGCATATAACATAGATTGCATTCAGTGATGTTGCAGAAAGTAATAAATTGTTACTGAGCCTCAGCCTTGCAAAAGACTCAATTTTGTTGTATGGGACAGTCCAAAGGAATTTTTGAGCTGAAAATAATTGTGATGTATGTTCTTGCGTGGTGTATCTATTATGAAGCAAACAACAAGGTCGTTACCTTGCAGTACCCTTCAAACACATTGTAACCAAGATATGATAATGCCCTGTAGATTTGATACTTTCCAAATTCCCAGAAAGTAACTAGGTTCATGTCTACCTATTGGGAGGAAAGTGAAGGCTGTCAGTAGTAATTGTAGATTCTGCACAAGTTGAAGCTACTTCATGGGAGTAAGAAGAAGGCTGCTAGTAGTAATTGTAGGTTTTGTACAAGTTGAAGCTCTTATTTTTCTCCTCATAATGAAACTTCCAACTCTCAGTTTGAAATTTGAGAGGAGAGCATGATATCAGAGAGCGACAACATTATGGAGGAAACATAAGATATAGCACACCAGGCATTAGGAAATCAATCTTGTGTTAGTAGAATGTTATTTTATCTGGGTGTCAGTTTAAACTGTCATTAGTACTGGTAGTATTGCAAGGATGTCTTTTACTGCCAGGATGTGGTCATAAAATTATCATGTGCTGTAAAGCAACATTCCATATTCCGCCGTCACATCCTGTTATCACCAGCGTTAATCTTTGCATCGGTTTGAAAGCTAGTAAGTCTCTCTTCCAAAGCGCATCCTGGTGCATTGAACTGGGCAGGCCTACAGACACTCTGAATAAAAACTCATCATGCAATTAATGTTGCAAATTTGAAGTTACAGTCACGTCTGGGCCCCATTTAATGAAAAATGTTGTGATATAAACTCTTGCTAGAATAGCAACTTCCTGTAGTAACAGCCAATCAGGAAGCTGGATTCTTGTCATTACCAGGACACTTGCCATTCCAGCAAAAGTTACTATCATAACAACTTTTTATGAAATGGGCCATGATGATTAGTATTTGACTGCATTGCAGCTGGAAGCTGTTTTAGCTTTCACAGCATTTGATAGGAGATTTATGGAAAACCTTGGTCTGCATAGTCATTTGAGATTTTATTATGAATTATACTTCTGGTATGTCTTTTTGATAGCCATGATTTCTGTAAGCTTTGAAAATTTGAACGTTCTATGAGAGGGACATATATGTTCATCGGGCCAAAGATTCTTCAATATATTCTTTCAACAGTCCTGTTTTCTTTCTACTATCAGTTCAAAGACAGACTTCATTATTTTTTAATATTTGAAGCTTTACATTATTTGTGTGTTCCTCTATATATTTACTCATTATTATCATTATCATTATCATTATTATTATTATTATTATTATTATTATTATTATTATTATTATTATTATTATCATTTTATTATTATTATTATTATTATTATTATTATTATTATTATTATTATTATTGTTATTATTATTATTTTATTATTATTATTATTATTATTATTATTATTATTATTATTATTATTATTATTATTGTTATTATTATTGTTATTATTATTATTATTATTGTTATTATTATCATTATTATCATTCATTCATCCGTTCATTCATTCATCCATCAATCCATCCATCCAGTCATTCATTCATTCATTCGTTCATTCATTCATTCATTCATTCATTTGTTTGTTTATGTATTTATTTATTTTCGTGTTTTCCTTTCTGTAGGTCGATGGAAAGCTTATTAAAGTCTTTGGTGAACAAATCTTCCACACTGGCTTTGTACATGCAGATCCTCACCCTGGAAATGGTAAATATGAATGCAGCTGGCATGAAATTTCAAAATCTTGAAAATCTTTTCGCAATGGCAAAAACAGAAGCAGTGAGTGAGCAAAGCAAACCAAAGAATTGAAGATGTTCTTAGTCAATACCCTCTTGCCATAAAAGCTGATTGTCCACCCATTTTTGGGATGAAGAACTAAGTGTAAGCTGGAGGAGTGTTCTTCCCGTCATGAGCTGCCCATATGTATTACTTAACACAACTGACAGACCAACAGTCTTACAAACTTTTATTTGTGATGACGTCCTGTTCAAGTAGCAGGGAATAATTGTCCTGGTATTGCATCGCAATTTGCTACACATTTTTACACTACTGCTATACTAACTTGTGGCAATTTTCTTCCTTAGAAGTGTACAAGATACCATTTTAAATATTGTTCATCAGCTGAAATTGCTAATCAAGTTTGAGTTGAAAAATTATCTTTTAGTGATCGTGAATTCTGTAATCTCATTGGTCAATCAACCACTGAATATATCCCGTATTCCGTGATAAGATCATATTGTGCGCATGCACTAAATCCACCACTGAATATATTCCGTATTCCGTGATATGACGTCATGATATTACACAGCTAGCTGCGCGTGTACCAAAGACGCTTATAGGAAAGTGCACGCTAATCCTGTACAAAACAAATGGACAGCGCGCGGTCCTCAAGCGTATTACGCACATAACCTGAGACCACTAGACGCTTGATAAACGACAACAGCAACTTACGTATAGAAATAGACGTAGGCCTAAGTCAACATGGTCATGGCTGACAGCCGGCGAGTTCAACATCATTCACGAGGGGAAATCAGCGAGAAGAAGGTTAGCACTTACACTAAAAGATAAAATCGTTACCCCCTGCTTGTTCTTACGAAATACGGGAAATATCTACGGTCTGGTGCCATATTCCATTCGGCCTCCGGCCTCATTGAATATGGCACCAGACCGTAGATATTTGCCCGTATTTCGTGAACAATCAAGGGGTAACTAATGTTATTCCGTGATTATATTCAACTGATGAGCTGGATGTAAGGAGTACCATGGAAATTTGTACCTGGTAGTTGAAAGGAACTATACAGATTGGCAAGTGTAGCAAGCTTAGAAATGATTTAACAGTTATTTATGTTTTTTTGGCATGATAATTCTCTGCAGTGCTGGTCCGGAAGAATCCTCGAGGCAAAGCAGAGCTGGTAGTCTTAGACCATGGCCTCTATGAGGAAGTTCCATCAGAGTGAGTCATGGTGTACAGAGCTTGGGAATAAAATGGAAATGTGTGTTGAGGTCCTGTCAATTTGGCTTCTACTCCAAGGACTTTTGAATCAAGAGGGGCACTATGTAAATGTTGTATGAGTTTAGGGAAGTCATGACTCAGTGAGTTATCCCTAAAAAGGCTGGGGGGGGGGGTTGAATCCACCCCCCCTCGACATTTTTCCCAACTATTCCGCCGCGCAAAATTTTTGGACCGTGCTGTTCGCTGACTTTTTACTTTCAAGTCTCGTGCATCTTTTGACACCATTTTCACGAAAATCGCGCACACCGTTACAACGCTGCACGACGTTTTATACATGCCTGTCAGCCCGAAAATGGCTCAAAAACGTGATTTTGTGTACAAAGTCTATGCAAATGGAGTTCTCTCACCTTATTCATAAAGACATGACTATTTTCACATTCATAGGCTGAAATCAATTAATTTTAGCAATTAATTATGCGTGAAAAAGGTTCTGTCATAAATTTTGCGAAAAAAAAATGATAATAATAATACATTACATTTGTAATGCGCTTAATACAATGTTTCTAAGCGCACAAAACAAAAGGTGAAAAACAGAAATATATAAGAAATTCATAAAACAATAAAATACATAAGAAATTAAGTTTGATACCAGATTTTTTTTTTCGAGTACATTGTTAGGAATGCTTCAGCCGAGATCTCGGAGGGAGGGGGGGGGGGGGGGGGGGGGGGGTTGAATCAACCCTCAGCCACAGAACACCTCGAAAAGCCCGGCCTGGTTAGGGTTAAAGTCTAGATCATATGACAGTGCCAATTTATCTGAAAGACAGTGTCAAGCACCCCCATGGCAATTACCTGAACTTGTGACTTTGAAATATCCATAGACTTAGTACAGGCCAAGCTAGGTTCCCATGTTCGATGGGATAATTGACTAGCTTGTTTGTTTATTTTTTGATCTGGTTTTATATCCGACATGAAATAAAAAAGTATATTTAGTTGTATAAAAGTGCCTCTGCCCAATCTTTTGCAAGAAATGTCCATGAATCCTGTTGCTGTATCAGAAATGTGTTCAAAGCACTTCACTGTTGATTTTTCTTTCCATGTTGGTTCAAATTAAAGCTCTCAATCTGCAGTTTCTTCTTCAATGTACCATTTGATAACTATGTTCTGTTTCTCATGTGATTCTCATGATCAGTATTCGAGTGGCCTTTGGTCAGTTCTGGAGAGCGGTCATCCTGAAGGATGAGCCTGCCATGATCCAGCATGCAAACGAGATGGGTGTCCCAGGTAAGGATGCCTGACTGACCAGTGGTCAGGGAACTTTCTGCAGTGGTCAAGGAATTTGCTTCAGTGGTTGCAAGATATGCATGGTAGATTGTACAGCATCTTGTAATGAGATGATGACATGTTCATTTCTTATTCCTCCTGAGAGGACTTAGTTTGCAAAATGGTTACCGGTAATTTGTTAAGATTGATAGAATATGCTCTAGCTTACATGATAGCACAGTTTGTATACCCATGCAGAATGATGCTGCTAGATTCCATTACTTTATAGAGATTGATGGATATGGTTTTCTTCCAGAGAAATATATCAGATGGTGTTACTATAGCAACCAATTGTGCAACCACCCATGATTTCAGATTTTTGGTTGAAATCCCTCCAAAAATACTCTCTGTTGATGTCTAGATTTGAAGTACATCTGCCTAATGAATTTGTGTGTAATCTAGTATTACAAAATCACTTTGCAGAGATGCCAAACTGTTACTTTTTTGCACAGTTCAATGTATTTTATATTGTTTGTTTGTTCATTTTCATTTTGGCCAAAAACACTGCAGATTTCATGGACAACACTGTTTTTCTCAAATTGTATTACTGCACATGTCTATTACAGAAAAGGTAAACACACTGGTTTCCTACTAAAAATACAGCTTTTCAACCCTCAGAATACTGCAGTGCTGTTTATATGGTGGGCATCCGTGACTTTTATCGATTTTTTGTTCTTTTCAACCAGAATACTTGATACTGGGCATGATGCTGACACAGCGCCCTCTGAACATGAAGGCGAGGAGAGGGCTCCACATGTCCTTTGCTCTCTCCAATGCCGAGCTCCGCAAGATGAGCAGAGAGGTCCATAATGAGATGCACCGGCTGCAGGACAAGATGGAAGAATTTCAGGAGCGCCTCAACGACTTCATGAAGACCTTTCCTAAGTGCCTCTACCTAATCATGAGGTAAATCGACCTTGCCCTGCCTTGTGAGACTTAACACCAATGTTCCAGCTACCTAGACTAACACCCTCTTGTGAACTAGGAGGACTGAACACTACTTTATTTGCCATTTTGCTGGAAAAGGAAACATTGTTCTGTGGTTACTGTAAAACCAGAAATTTTCACATACATAAAATTTTTGTGAATTTCACGAGGAGCCAAGGTAAGTAAATTGCACCACACCTTTTGTACAACACCACAGTTTTGTTTTGGTTTGTTTTGTTTTTTGCTTAATGCATTGAATGCCAGTGGCAATTCTTGAAATTTTCATATTGCAAAAGAGGCTGTTGGCTCCATTTCCTGAAAATTTCATGGCATGAATATTCCAGGTTTTACAGTATTTGTTTGCTTGTCTGTCAGTATGCCCAAGATCTCCTCAGCATGAGAGAACCCTTATGTGTTCAAGCACTTGCCATTACCCTGCCAAGTTATTATTATTATTATTACATATATATACATATATATATATATATATTTTTTTTTTTTTCACTTTTGTCATTCCCCTACCATTTTTTCATCATCTCTTTTTTTGTCCTCTCTTCCAGGAACATGAATACAGTGAGATACATTGATAGAGCTCTGGGGCAACCAGTGAATTACTTGGTCACCATGGGGAGATGGTAAGTAAAGTTACTTCATACCCACAAATGCTTGTTTAAATGGATTTAGGGACTCTTGGTAATAATGCTGCTGCTGCTGCTGAGTGTATGAGGGAAACCCCGTAACCTACTCAACAGAACACACACATACAGACTCAAGCCAAATAGTAGATGGCTAGTTCTAGTCGTGGTGGTGGTGTTAGTGGTGGTAGTGGTGGTAGTTGTGGTAGTAGTAGTAGTAGTAGTAGTAGTAGTAGTAGTTAAGTAGTAGTAGTAGTAGTAACCTAGGGGAGAATAAGGAGAACTGTAACATTCATTAAAAATGATAATGGCTGTGCAAAGATATGACAGGATTGATATGAATGAAGACATGTCTTGTGCTTGGGTTTCACTGAGTAAAGGTCCACAGTTTGTAAGAGTTTCCCTTCTCTTTGTCATGATGACTCTGATTTTATTTTTATTTTTAGGTACATTTGACATATGTTTCATTCAAAACTGTGATTTTAAACTATATTGTAAAGGAAATCTCGATTTCCAAGCCCTAGGCTTTTGCGTGATTTCCTCCTTTGACTCACACATCTATGTAAATATTTTGACTGTGATTTTATGAAATGAATAAATTGAATTGGATTGGATTGAATTGAATGGAATTGAATTGAATTGAACAATGTTTTACTTCGTGTCCAGTGCTGCAGGCAGCTCAGAGTTCCTGCCTCAGGAGAGGTCAATTAGAGGTCAGCTGAACGCTCTCTGGCAAAGATTCATTTATGACTTCATTCTCAGGTGAGAAAGTGACACAACAATCAACAAACAACACAAATACTTTGTTTTGTGTGTGCCTCCTGGGCAATTGTAAACAGGTCCGTTTCTTTCCTTTCTCTTTATTCTGTCTGAGATTGTTTTGACTGATATTGCCTTCAAATTCAAGAAGATACTTGAGAGAACATGAACACTGTAATCAACAACTATCTTGAGTTTGTCGCCATCAGAGCCCTCATGCAATTTTGTCAGTTACGGGCAAAAAATGAAGCTTTTTCAGATAAATGTACCCACAGATATAAGTTCATGTAATTAGCAAATAGTATTCTCCAAATGGTCTTGTTCTTCTGGGAAGAGTGCTATGGAACTGCGGTCTATTGTCTATTTTAAATAGATATAATTAGTGTGATGTTTTCAACATAAATGGAATGATTTGCTGTACTTACTGGAGCTTTTAGCAGTGTGAACTCAGACACAGTGTAATCTCTTTGACACTTGGCAGGATGCATGTTGAAACTATTTCACAATCTCGTGTTAAATTCTGGATTATATTTGTCAACTACTCAGAAAGCTGAGCATTAATCTGTCTTATGTATTAATCTTTATACTCTGTCTTTGCACTTATTGCTCTACAGGTCAGATCAGCTCGTCAACAAGCTCAGCAGGATGGTATTTGCTGTCATGGCACGCCTTGGTTGGTTCTCTTCAAAGAAGCCGTCACAGACTCCAGATGTTGGTAGCTTCTTTGACAGCTTGCTGCCTCCAAAGACGGCCAACTCATGATCTTTCATGCTTTTACAGCTAGTATGCAATTGTAGTCATTTATTATTCCTGTACTCTATGAATAAAAAGATACCTTGTAGTAGATTTGTCTCACTGGCTATAGGGATACTTTCTGTGTTTGTTGAGTATATATTGTTGTTTCAATATGGGAATGAGCAAATTGGTATAAACGATTGCTAAAATTTTTCATATAAGCCCCTTTCATCAAAATCAGTAACTCGTGCATTTTTGGCCCACTCCTGGTCCGAGCTAAATTGGCCCGTGCCAAGCAGTGAAAATTGCGTTCAGTAATTATAGCAGAGCTGTGCTACTTTTACGATGACCCATTCATAAACTCGATCACATAAGGGATAACTGCCATGGTAACTGAACGCGTCATAGACAGAGCGGAAGTGCATTTTCACTCGATATTTGATGTACGTGCTGCGCTCTTATGAGCTGAGCAGCGTCAGCGGTGACCTTTGACCGTGAAAGGAATTTTGGGCCGCGCCTGGCGCTGCTATCGTTCATAAACTCTTCGATCAGCGCCAGGCCCACGCCTGGTCCGCGCCTGGTCCGTGCCTGGTGCTAGCTGCAGCAGTGCCAAAATAGTCCACTCCTGGCGCAGGCCACTTTGGCCCGACCCATTCATAAACTCAAAATTTTTTGACTTGGCCCGCTCCTGGTCCAAGCCAAGAGGGTCACTGAAAGGGGTAATAGTCTTTCACATGTGTGAACACACTACCAGGGAAACAAGACTAATTATTTTTCTATATGCACTGTATTCAGAAGTGGAAATATGAATCGCTATCATTTGTTTAAATTTACTTAAACACTGTTTGTTTGTTTGTTTTTTTTTTATTGTAATTCACCACTATGTGAAATTCGCAGATTTCGAATTTGCATACTCTCTACACTTCTTAAAATAATTTGTATTCTTCATTTGATCCCCTGGGGTTGAACAATCAGAGCTAAAATTTATCACATGGAGACTAAAGATCATTTCTATTGATATATGGAAAACACATCCAGGAAGCATCTAAACTCTTTGTGATTTTCATACGATGATATCCGCAGCAAGTGCCTTGATGCTATTAATAATGAAAAACACAAGTAGATATACAGTATTATTGCTGTCATTGGTACTGTTATTAATTTCGTCATTATCACACGATCTATGTAGATTTAGTACTGTAGAAGCATTAAGAATGAAAGCTTTGTCTTGACATAAATTGTATACCTCAGTAGAAAATTTCCACGTCATCATCTTCACTCTATCTTACGGAGGTAAATAAATCCTCACACCAGGGTTGGTTTTTCCCCTCTCATATTCAGCAACTCTTTCTACGTTTTGTGTTTGTGTGTAAGTATGTAAGTTCCTTTCTCAATGTTGATCTGGAAATTAAGTATCTAAGACCTCTTTATCTGTGAATTTAGCATTTTAGCAATACTGTATATTGGTATGTAAAGAAGTCTGAAATATTTTTGTCGTCCATGTTGCCTTTCATTTTGTCATTGATTCTGAACTTCCTTGGCCAAGGAATACCCAAGCGAGATGATATTGTAAATTGTGCAAAGCTAGTCACGGCAAAATGGTATCTCACATAGATTTGCAAAGAGGGAACTGGGTCATGGTGTAGTTATAGATAGTAATACACTGTAGTTCACACTATGCATCTCTTTACTTTCTAGCCAAGGGCTACTAAGATGAAATGATATGCAAATTAACGATAAGGTTTAACTGTGTGATCTGAATGGGAGATTTGAATTCAAGCTGTTCTCTTGACACTCTTTCAAATCGACCATTCCTGCTCACGTTATTCACACTATGTTTCATTTGAGATGAACCACCTGTTGTTGTTGTTGTTGCTGTGAACAGGTTTATGAGTGATATACAGTACTCTCGCATTTTTCATAACAAATTTTTGGATACAGCAAAGTAAAATTCAGGGCCCCAAATAATCATCTTCATATATTTATGCAATTTATTTGTTTGGATATAATGAAATTCCATCATAACGAAAGAAAATTGCTGGTCCGAGGACTTTGTTAAGAGAGTCGCCTGTACATGATGAAACTTGTAAAGACGCAATACTGTGTCTGGAGGGTACAGTAATATATTTGCACAGCATTTGTAGTGTTATCTCGCACTCGAATGAGCCTTCTACACAGAAGTGGTTAAGAGTCAGTCCAAACGCACTCGTGCACCAATCAGATTCTCCACTCGTTGAGCTCAATGATCACAGTCACCGATTTCTTTGCTATTCAATCACTAATAGCATCTTTATTGGCATTCTTCTTGCAGCAGCGTCGAGCTGGCATGTGTGTGTGTGTGTGTGTGAGCGTGCACACAAGCATGATGCATTGCCGTAAGCGTGACGTAAACCCATTCTTTCCTCGAAACACCGAGACTACCTTTCTAAGCGGCCACTGTCCCCTCGGAACATTGTCATCTGCCAGAAGGACTAAGTCCCTTATGGCCAAATTCCTTCATGGAGTCAGCCAAATTCGTATATGAAGTCAGCCATTTTTGTCTTTCTTGTAGCAAAGGCAAGTACATTGTACTCTGCTTGCCATCTCCGCCAGAAGACCGACGCCAAGTACTGAACTTGATTCCACCTGCGCCTCCCATAACAATCATCCCTGTCAAACTTGCCAGGCGAAACACTAGAACTTTGTCTCATCAACAACAAGTGATGGGGAGTCAGGGGTTCATTGTCCTGCGGATCCATACTATATTGAGTGAGGGGGTGTGAATTTAGAATGCCTTCGACTTCTACTAGCACAGTAGATAAGACTTCGTCAGACATTGTCTGTTGCCTGAGGAGACTGCCAAGAATCTTTCGAATCGACCTCACCATTCTCTCCCACACCCCACCCATGTCACTTGCCATTGGGGGTATTGAACGTCCAGTTTATTCCTTGATCGAGAAGGTAGTTGTTAACCTTAGACTGATTGAGTGACTCTAGGCTCTCTCGCAACTCTCGCTCTGTGCTGCTTAAATTTGTCACATTATAATTCGCAATTTTCTCCGGCTTGCCCCTGCTGGCAATCAATCGTCGCAGGGCATTTATGAAAGATTCTGTGTCAAGTCACAGGGCAACCTCAATATGAACAGCTCTGTGTTCATGCACGTAAACAAACAGCCATACCTTTTCTCCCTGTATAGCCTTGTTTTACGAGAATCGGCCCGAAATAGTCAACGCCGACATATGTAAAGGGAGTCTTGTCTGGTGTGACTCTGTGCGATGGAAGCTCTTCCATCATTTATTCCATCTTCAATGCATTTCTTCTTCTGCACCTAGGACATTTCCCTACTAAAATGTACCTTCTTCACTGCTACACCTCCTTTCATCACCCAGTACCTGGATCTTGGGAAAGACCATGTCATTCCTGCCCTGGAATGTCCTACCAAATAATGGTGGTGCAAAATGAGGAGTCTTGTGACGTGATGTTCATGAGGCATGATGATTAGGTGTTTGGCATCATAATCAAGCGGAGCATTGCCGAGCTTGCCTCCGATTTGAACAATACCGTCTCCTGTGACTGGATTGACCTTTTTCAAAGCACAGCCCTTCAACTCTTTACTGTCCAGAAAATCACCGAAGTACCTCTTTGCACTACTTTTAGTAATGTCTTTCTCAGATTGTATGCGCTCTTCTGCTGACAATGAAGACGTCAGCTTTCCAGTCTGTTCGCCCTTAGCTTTGGCAAGAAGCCACCTCTTGTAGGAGAAAAGCCACACCACAACCCGCTTCAATTTATTCCACGAAGAATATCTTCTGAGGAGATCTTGCATGTTACCTCTCAGTGAAGTAGCAAACACGCTGATTTCTTTCTTCACTTGAGGGTCATTTTGTGCAAGCTGTAGCACTTCTGGAGGTGCGGTCCAGAATTTCTCTTCCTTCATGAGAAATTCAGGTCCAGTGATCCAAGGTTGATTGTTGAGAAGCTCTGATGCTTTCAGACCTCGAGATCCGGCATCTGCCAGACTCGATTTCGTATCAACGTGCCTCCATTGCTCAGGTGCCAATGCATGGTAGATCTGAGCAACTCTGCTAGCAACGGATGTTTTGAATCGTCTACTTTCATTCCGTATATACTGGAGCACTGCTGTAGAATCTGTCCAGAACACAGTCTCATCAATTTTGATGTCAAGTTCGCCTTTGATACACTGGTCCATGGTCACAGCTAGGACTGCCGCCATCAGTTCCAGTCTCGGGATTGAAACCGCCTTCATGGGTGCTAATCTAGCCCTCCCCAAGACAAACGCACAATTTTGTGTTCCCAATATTTTGACCAAACATATTGATGGCAAGCTTGGGAGACTCTTCCACAAATGCAGTCATGATTTCAAAGTTGGGAACATCCCTCCTGCACATTACTGGGTGTGCCCTCTTTGTCCACTCTGCTTGAAGATGTAACGGAAGCAACTGCTGGATACTCAGGAGGTTATCTGAGCTTTTATGTCCGCCCCATACCCCCTTTGAGACAACACCATGTGGCATCGTTTCATGTCACGTGCCAAATCCCACAGTGCATTACTGTCATTAGGCCTGATTTGTTGGCGAGACAGCACCTTTTTCATGTGGGCGTGGCTCACTTGGTATGGCTGCCCAAACTGATCTGTTAAGTATCTCCCTAGCCCTTTGGTAGCCTACCTTGCCCAAGAAAGTGCAGTTTTCAATACTCTCCTTGGCCTTGCTCTACAGTACCGAATCAAATATGTCAAGTTGACTCTCTCATCACATATTTAGATGCTACAGTACAGTTTCAAACTGATTGATAAATCCCCAGTACTCTTGTGGATTACCGTCAAACACTGCTATTTCTGGCTTAGACATGTCTAAAGCCAAATCAATTGCCTGGAACATTTGATTTACGGGAGCAATCCCGGCCCCAGTCATGATTCCTCTTGCCTGTCTGGCAGCAATGGCTCGGGCTGTTTTCAACCGACTCTGATGTCTCCTGACGTAACCAGTCACTGTTCTGTAAAGTCGAGTCTCCCCCACTTGGATCAATACCACATGGTGTTTCTCCCAAACATCAGGAAGAAAGGGTCCACTCCAGTTGCTGAATGAGGGCTGTTATTGTAGGCAAATATAGGCAAGATACAGGGTCCATTTCCGCTTCTGGGCTTCAGGCAGGGTGGCCAACATGTTATGCAAAGTTCTATTGAAACGTTCACACTGTCCGTTTCCAGCCGGACGGTACAGGACAGTGTGATTCTTTTGAACTCCGTATAGCTCACAGAGTTCCTGCACTACCTGGGCCTCGAAGCATCTTCCCTGATCGGAGTGCAATCGGTAAGGCCGTCCGTAGGGGAGAAAAACATACGCCACCAGAGCCCTTGCAATCGTCACCGCACATTGGTCCTTGGTTGGTATTGCCCAGGTATACTTTGTGAAAGCATCTGTTACCACAAGTACATTTTCATAGCCATCATGAGAACGCTCTAAGATAGTAAAGTCAACTGCCAAAACCTCCATTGGTGCACTAGCCATAAGACTGGGAAAAAAAGAACTTGTGGCCTCCTTGTTGGTGGCTTGCTCAAAGTACACCTCTTGCATTTGCAGCACCACTCTTTCACATCATGCTCTATCTTGCGCCAGAAAACTCTGTCTGCCAACATCTGATGTGTCCGCTTGGAACCAAAATGTCCTGCCGAATCATGGTAGCTATGAAGGGCCTCCTATTGTAGGCTCACAGGGAGGAGTATCTGATGATGCAACTGTCCATCCTTGGGTGACTTAACCTTTCTGACAAGGACATTATTTTGCATTAAAAGTGGGGGTCGTCTTGGGGGATATTGGGTGGTGTGGGTGTGTGTGTGTGCGGTGAGCTGAATGATGACTGGATGTGTGAGGGGGTGCTGGGTGTATGGTTGCGCCCTACTGGATTAATGGTGCGGGAGGCCGTCTATAGTTCAGTGTCAACATGTTGTGATCCATCACACTACTATGAGACATGTCGTATTTGAATTGTACTGAGTCCACGTGAGGTGCGTCATCGTCACTCTCTTCGAGTATCTGCAGTTCCACCTCGGCAGCCTCGATGTCGTCAGCCTCCATCGCTGCGATCTGTTGCTGAAGTTTAAGCTCCTGTTCCCTCAGCTGGTGAGCTCGCTGAAGCTGCCCTCTTTTCAGACATGTTACAGCTGCCTTGGCCCTAGCTTCCCTCAGCCTTGCCGACGATGAACTGGAGTTCGACCTCTTCAACAACCTGATGCTCGATGACATCGATAAGCTTAACGATGTTTCAGATGTATGGACTGATGCCCTGTTGTCATCCTTGTCAGCACTTCGATGTTCCGCCGCCTTATCCAACCAGCCTTATAACCTAGTGTTGAACTCTTCTCTGTTGTTGACGCTGGCACTGATCTTTGCTTCTGCGGTTTCTGCTTCAGCTCCAGACAGTGTGCCATGATATTGGCAGTACTCGTCTTCATACTGCGCAAATACCCCTATCAGCTTCTGGTACTTCTCATTCACCGCATATTTATTTCCAAAGTCATCCATCAACACTTCGAGCTCCTTGTATAGCCTCGACAGCCAACCCTGATGTGCTGACCATGACTGTTTTAGCGATTGAGTTGCCGCATCATCCATCTCGTAGTCGTGAAGTTAGTCTATGCAGCGTTATCTCGCACCCAAATGAGCCTTCTACGCAGAAGTGGTTAGGGTTCAATTCAAACGCACGTGTGCACCAAATAGACTCCACCTGACGAGCCCAATGATAATCACAGTCACCGATTTCTTTACTATTCATTACTAATAGCATCTTTCTTGGCGTTCTTCTTTAGCAGCGTCGAGCTGGCATGTGTGTGTGTGCGTGAGCGTGCACACAAGCGTAATGCATTCTCGTGAGCGTGACTTGAGCGTGGTTCACGACTGCTTTCCGAATTCATCCCTGACTTCACAGACTTTTTCACTACATTTGTCTGCTGGGGTGCAAGTGGTCCTTGACCCCGTTTACAGTGCGAGGTCCGGCCGCGGCTCGGCCCAGCCCCGCTTCAGTGTAAACGCGCAAAAGGCCAAATGCGGGGCCAAAATTGGCCTCGCATTTGGCCTCGCTCTCGGCCGCGGCCGAGCCCGGCCTTTTCTCAGTGTAAACGCAAACTGGGCCAAATGCGCGGCCAATTTTAGTCTGGCTTCCAAACCCTCTGCCCGTACTATTTCGCTATTCAGGATATTAACCCCCTCAACGTCGAAAGCTAGTACAGTATAATGTGGTTTTGTCCTGCAAAGGATTTTTCCTTCGGCAAAGGCCTTTGCCCGAACGGCGACTTCGTCGCCACGGAATCCAGTTGGCAAAGGGTCTGAAAACCAGACTATAACAAATTGCGTTTGTTTACGAGCAGAGCGCCACTACGACAAAATATGGAAAGGTTTTAATTAAAATCGCGCCCGAGCCCAGCAGTGTAAACGGACAAAATTGCGAGGCTCGGCCCCGCACTGTAAACGGGGTCCTTGCCTCACAAAGGATGATGTGCCAACTCCTGGGCCCCATTTCATAAAAGATGTTAGGAGAGCAACTCTTGCTGGAATGACAACTTCCAATAGCAACAGCCAATCAAGAACCCGGATTCTTGTCGTTACTATGACAATTGTCATTCCAGCAAGAGTTGCTATCATATCAACTTTTTTTTTTTTAATGAAATGGGGCCCTGGTGTGGCACACTGTTACACTTCTCCTCAGAGATTATATAATGGATTTAGGGGGTGCCATACCTATTTAAACACGGTACCTCACTTGAGAGTGACCAAGGGATGGGACCCCTATTGATAACTGAGTTTCATGGGAATAATACTTCCTGCCGCTACAGCATTCGTGACTCATTCAGCCAGTCTGTGTTCAATATTTGAAGTAGTTGTACACTTCTCCCAGAAGTGCACATATTTGTGCTATGTTTTGAAAATTTCATTCACAAATATATTACATCTAGTATATAGAGTGGGAATTAGAAAGACATAATTCTATAGGGACATAGTTTTTCTATCAACAGAGGCATGTGTGCATGCTCCAAGTCTTCTTCCCTAAACCATTTTAGTATAATTTCCTTGAAAGAGTCTCTTAAATTCTCTGCATACTTTGAGTGTCTGTGTGGGAGTGATAGTAATAGAGGCAAGAGCTGGAGGAGGCCAGGGAGGTGCTAGAGAAGGAGAGGCAACTAAAGCTCTCCTTTGAAGTCATGCGCGGCACCGCCGAGAAGTTATGCGTTCAACTACAGGTGTTACCCATGTGCTTTGACAAAAGAGAGCATCAATAATCGGGACTAGCGCTCTCACATCTAGAAATATTTGCTCATACTGCAATTCGCTCTCTCTTTCAATGTGATGGCAACAATGAATTTGTGTACCTTGAATTGGAGCAGCGAATCAAAATGCAGTGTAAAACTCACAATTTTAAGAGCAAATAGTTTAAAAACACGCTGGAACACGCTTTAACGGAGTACTTTATTTGAAAGATCAAAATATCCCTTTATGATAAGATAGAAAATTAACATGCGGAAATGTGCGCATTTTAGAAAAAAATTAGGTTTTTAAGAGGGCATAATTTTAATTTCCTTCCGATTTGCGAATTACGAAGAAACTAGAAATACATGTTAATAATATTGAATACTTTCCTAAACTATTCTAAATCGATTCGAGTATTTCATATAAAATTTTGCGGTGAAATAAAGCTTGTAATTCAACGAAAGGTGAAATGCGTTCTTCGTCTCCGAACTTCGTCTTGCAACTAGAGCGGTGCCGAGCATGACTTCAAAGCGTAATGGAATGCTAGACATCCCATTGTAACGCCTTGAACCCAAACATGTGTTTGCATGAATTACGAAGAGTTGCCACTCCATCTCTGTAACACCTCCCTGGAGGAGGCCATCCTTGTCAACATAAGTACAGTATGTTCTAATTCTGATTAATGGAGGCAAATATTTAATACCACCTTGAGTGGATTGATCAGGTACATGTTTCTTAGAAGCTTTGAGTTAACAGTGGCTTGCCTTGGATATAGCAACCCCAAAGCAAAGGTTATACTATGTTATTTCTTACTTATTTTACCTGATTGATATCGTGCTTG
Source organism: Diadema setosum (assembly GCA_033980235.1). NCBI lineage: Eukaryota > Metazoa > Echinodermata > Echinoidea > Diadematoida > Diadematidae > Diadema > Diadema setosum. The sequence goes on from CM067066.1 coordinate 2,221,537, forward strand.
TTTCTGTGAATGTGCTATTAATCTTTATGTGAAGTATGCTCCTCTACATGGAAGATTAGAGATGTTTGCTGAAACTGAACATTTATACCTCATTGAAAATGCATACATAGACTGACAGGTGTATATAGTTCTTTCGGATATTTGCAGTGTACAGTATTCACAGTGTTGTTGCTTGCTTTATAGATTCTGTCCTGAATTTTAGAAGAAATCCTTACCTCTCAGTTGATACAAAGCTCTATGTTTTTAGTTTTTTACATTTAGATTTGAGTATCATTTGTACTGTAAGACTCCGAAGAGAAACTGCTGTATGCAGTCGAGAATATTGTATATTATGTAAAGTAGTCTGCCATAGATGTATTCTAAATTTTTATGGTTGCTATATGGCAATGAGAGAAGTGTAGTGTTAGTTGCATAACACACTGTTATGATCTAATTGTATTTCTTTTTTCTATCTATGAGAGTATGTGTAGTACGAAGACTTGCCCAGCAATATGAACAGTGTATTCCCTTTGCTCAGACTATCATGGGTTTGTTTTGTTTTGTATTGTTCTCCACTTGGCGTAAATACCTCAAAACACACAGTATCTTCGTTGAGTAACAAGAGGTTACCTTCTGTATAAGACTATGACATTGGTCAGTTATAATATGAATTCAGTCAAAATATGTGTATTGGCATAGAGGGCATTACCATTGTTTTTTACATTCTTTGATTTTTGTGTTCGCAGCCTTGACTGTGTGTCTTACTTAGCCTCTGTTTTTATAATATCTTGCAATCATGTACGTTTTTCTCATACATCTCAATAATGACCCCCGTGTAATAGAATGCCCTCATGTTGTCTTGGAGAATGCGATCATATCGGCTCCTGTCTTTGTATAGAGTGCAATCACGTACTCTTTTTCACATAGAAAGCAGTCAGATTTCCCCTTCTTCTAAAATGCCCTAATTGATGGCCCACACCGTCATGAAAATGTGTCATTATTGATCCTTCTGTCATAAAGGACGCAATGAAAAATGATTTCTGTCCCATTTCTTAAGAGTGTAATCATGGACATTGAGGGTTTTCTCTGTGACATTATAGGCCTAATCATGAACCCAGTAGCATAGGTTACAATCACTGACTATGTCATACAGTCATCGACTACGTCTTTTAGAATGCAATCATGTACCATGTCTTCATAGAAAACTTTAATATTCCCTGTCATTTGTATTGCATTCATTGCTCTTTATGGGAGAGACATTGCCTCTCAGCGTATGTCAATGAAAATACTGTCATATGTGGTCACTTCATTGTCGTCTGTGACATAGATTTTCTATCACAGGTAAATGAAGGTTTGATGATGATTTATTCCAAGTGTGAAAGTCGTGTCTGTCTCTGTATACAGTGTGGATGCTTAGCAATATTACATATATATATACATATATATATATATATATATATATATATATATATATATATATTACTTATCTTTTTCAAAGTGTTTGTATCTAGTGTAATAGGTGTACCTCGTTCGAGCACAGAGTAGCCTTATTTGTCGCCGTTGACAAGTGTCGTGTGATAAAACTTTTCTAACATCTTTTCAGCGTATGGAGTATTGCTTTACATGTTTATACAGCGCATTACGTAAAAGTGACACTAATACACACCTTACCATAGCCTCCCTTTAAAGTTCGAAAATCACATTTTTAATGATATTGAATTTCTGAATAAAATTACGAAAGTGAGTGGCAATGTCAAGTAATCGATGTAAATAAAAGAGGAGTTTTGCTCTGTTGTAAAAAGAAAAACAGTGTCTTAAACATAACTGTAAAACTAGTACGACATGCAGGTCTAAAGGAGATGTGAAAGTAGTTTTATATGCGTCGAATGCTAAACTAAAAGATGATCAAAAATGATAAATGATAAAGACAAGGAAGATGAAGAATTCAGATTAATTATTTTCTTTATTGTATCGTATATGTTACTACTTGTACGTGAAATTCTTTTGATTTTTAGAAATACATGTATCTTTATTTGCAAAGAAGATAATTAAATACTCTGATGGAAAATGGAATGTAGATCTTGGAATTTATGTGTATTTATTTATGTATGTCTGTATGTGTGTATATATGTGTATAATATATGTGTGTGTGTGTGTGTGTGTGTGTGGATGTGTGTATGTGTTTGTTTAGTATACTGTAGAGAAAAAGGAAAAAGTTGAATGGGTATTTTCTCTCTCACTGCTGGATATCCAGTCTGTGTCACGTATGTAAATATTCATGAAAATGAATACATATGACATCTATATTTCCAAAAAAAAAGGACACTTTGGAGCATACAGCGGACTATGTGTAACAAAGCAATGACATAACATAAAGAAAAACATTACCTGAGCAAACACCACTCTTTCTGAAACGCTTGAAAATCACGTTTATTTTGTGTAATCAATTTGTCATTGTTATAATGCTCCTTCATGGTGTCCTCTAATGAGTGAACACGTGTTATTTTCCTTAATTTGCAACCAAAGATGTCCTTTCTTATGAGCTTATTACGTGCACAATGCCGGATTATTTACTCCCGTATTAAAAAAAAAAATAATAATGTGTTTTCCGTCTAGAATAATAAGTATCCTTCCTCTCACTATTGCAGTCCTTACTGCATCAACGTATCGCACTCCATTTATATATTGGTTCCACTTTTCCGATTAGTAATGATAAACAAATAAACGAATTAATTGATAAGCATTATTTTTGTTTGTTGCTGTTGCTATTTTGTTGTGTTTTTGTTCTTGTTCTTATCAAACCTAGAAAGTAGTGTTTGCCTTGCCCGGAGCGTCGATCCCGAACATAATACAAACATTGCGTTTAACAGAGGCTCAGAATTAAAAATCTCACTCACTCCGATGAAAGGTTGATAATAAACATAATTATACATGTAGGGCCTAAGTAGGTGGCTATTTTGTATAACGTACAGGTCCACCTTTCGGCGCTTCAAAAAAAAAAAAAAATCATCAGATGACCCTTACATGGTAGTAAAGGAGAACTTCATAAATATGTGGATTCGAATAAGAAGAAACGGACAAAAATAAACTTGTGGGTCTCTACCAGTGAATATTTTAGTTAATGCTGTGTTCAATCATAATTATTACAAACCTCAATGATTTCGTTCAATACCTCTGTAAGCAGTTGGACAACAGCGCCATCACAATGGAAATGCCATAAAGGTGGTTGTTTTCTCTAAAGTAAGACTGTAATAATATGTGCGCTTTAGAAGGGTAACACGTACATACCGTTTTTGTCTTTCATGTAAATAGGCTTGTAATGGCTCGACTATAATTATTTTCATGATCGATAGCGGAATACACCTGCATGGACACGGTGATGGAGCGACACTTCGATTGTGAGTATGTTAGGTGAACTGGACAATCTAAATCGCATTTGATCACTTATTTCTTAATTCGAGCATGTTCGAAAGATTAATTTTGTTTTTATATGAAAGTTGAAAAGAGTGTCTGTCCTAAAACAAAAACATAAACAACACAAACAAAAAATCACCCCAACAACAACAGCAGCAGCAGCAGCAGCAACAACAACAACACACCAAAAAAATGAACAAAAACAAAGCGCATAATAATAATGATCTTCAAGAAGACAGGAAGAGCAAGACCGGTTAGTCATCACCATGTTTTCCACACGTCTGACCTATAGCTTGATGATTGATATTAGTCGTGACGAGGACCATCCCTTGATACTGCGACCTATCCTTGGTAGCACCAGGGAGGATTCGGGGAGGATTCACCTCCCTGGTACTAGACAGAACTATGGAGCTGAACTGTGTTGTATATACAGTGTACATGTAGCTCCATCATAGAACAGGACTCTTCCTGTTTGTTAATGCATCACCTTAACCATTCAAAACATGACTTATTATAAGCCCTCGTAGATACGTGTATTCTTAGTTCTCCGTATTATACTTTCCTTTTTGTCCTTTTTCGATTCCGTCTCTTCCTCCTTGTCTCCTTCGTCACTTTCTTCCCCTCCCTCCGCCCCATAACACCACTTACTTTCAGTTCAGTTCAGTTTGTTACTTTATTATGGGACCTACTTCAGCCAATGACTGTTCTTCAACTGGTCCGTGGAAATAAAAGGAAAACAAAATAAACAAATACATAAATAAATGCAGGAACATCGCTTGATGGGTCTCTCCCGTTCTTTCTTCGATTTCTTCTTCTTCTTGTTATGCTTCTCTCCTCCTCCTCCTCCTCTCTCCCCTCCTCATTCTGCTTGTTCTCTATTTTCCTCTTTCTTTGCGCCTCCTTTGTCTTATAATCTTTCTCACAATATTTTGTTAATTGTTTTCAGTGCTGATTTTAATAAACCCTGATATCTCGTCTCCACTCATCGTAATTGGACGTCTTCTTATACCAAGCAGACTGTGATGATACTTTTGAAACACGCGCAAAACATCGAGTCACCCCTCCCCCCCCCCCCCCCCTTGCCCCGAATCCCAAGTTGATGACAATTTTCGCCTGCTACGCCCTCCTCTGAGAATGTCGTTGCTGCCAATCGTCCCCTCATTATCTCGGCCCCTTCTCTCTCATCGGTCCACGCACATGCCTTAGTCATGTCGTCAACGATGTAGCCATATGTTTGGCTGGGGATGATACGAAAATCGGGGCTGTCGGCAGGGTCTGCGGAATTACTTTCATCTAATGATAAAGCGACCCCTATCGGCAGTGATACTGGATACGTGTTTTTTCCGCCCTGTATTATCATAAATGAATTAGGACAATGAGTGCTTCATTATGACACTTTGCCACAGTAATTTTTACCTCCTTGCTATGGATTTGTCGCAAGGGTGTTTTAAAGGCAATGTTAGCGACATACAGGAGCATGATAAATAATATTATGTTTAACAATGCAAACTTTTTCTCCCTGGCACAAAATGAGGCCAAACTAACACTTGAATATAATTTTGATTTTTTTTTTAATGATTTATATCGCTATGCTGTTGCTGTTTCTGTCGACAGTTTCATTATATTTTATCATTGCGGGTTTTTTTTTTTACCATAAATATCAAAGTAGCTGAAGATAACAATGGTGTTTGTTTTGTTTTTATCAAATCCGATATAATTTTACACTGGTTGTATAATGCAGCCTGAAAATTTCTTATTTTTGCTATCATTGATTGCACAGACTGATGACGGACAATTTTCTCATCTTGAAGGGGAAATCCAGTCCCAAAATAAGTTAGTCTGATAAAAAGGAGTATTATACAATCTTAAGAGTTCAACGGTAAAAAATTGACTGAAAGCGAATGAAAATAAGGATGTTATGGAATTTTGAAGTTTTGCTAATTTCTGCAAAACAGTTCTTGTAAAGTGGAAATGAATATGCAAATGAGTGAGCTGACCATGTCATAACCTCACAAATTCGATTGATCGTGTGCAAAAATGACGACAATTCAATGTTTCTGTCATTGAAGTCTGAAACATGATGTTATTCCTGGTTGAATAACTTCAGAATAGTGATCAGTTAGATATATCAGGATTTGAGCCTCGGGCATAATTGCGTTTGAATGAAAAATTCAAAATTAGAAATTAAAAAAAAAAGTTCAAAATTTTATGTACGAACTATATGGCAAATTGTGAGGGAATGACATGCTCATTTGCATATTCATATTGACCGTTCAAGAACTGTTTCCTCAAAAATTAGCGAAACTTCAAAATGTCATAACTTCCTTATTTTTCATCCGATTTCGATCAAAATTTTACCATTGAACTCGTAATAATTTATTCTTTCTTATTAAACAAACTTATATTTAGACTGGATTTTCCCTTTAAGCATTGTTTCGTTACCAATCCTTTCGTTATTCAGTTTTGCAAATTCGTTTTTCGACGATTCTCTAATGTTTGGCAGGTTTGAAGTTGCTGTTTGATAACCTATGGCAAATCCTTCTTCATTAGACGGAGTTGACCTTACCCGATTATTACCTGAGGCCTCGCACTGCGGTTCTGGCTGCCAGACGAGCTGCGTTCTTATTTCACTCGGGAATGTTAATAGGAAAGTTGAGGAGCACCACGCCTTACTGGCCTCAAATACAATGTCAAACAAAGTCAAGAACTAAGTGAGGAAATTAAAGATACTTGCCTTTCATACCTATTTTGGTATTCTCCTTACACATTATCAAATCAATACCCATTCGAAAGTTACTTTTTTTTTCTTAAATGACAACGTCAAGATATTCAGCCAGTACACATCGTTATATCGTCGAAAGACCTCTACAGACGTTTTCGCCTAAACTGATGTTAACATCAGTATATGTTTTTATTTGAATAATTTTTGATGTGTAGAAAGGATAAATTTGAGGAGCTGTGTCGTGGTTCAGTGGATAAGACCCTGGACTACCAATCACGAGGTCCCTGGTTCGAGACCCTGGCTGCAGCGGTTGCACCCCTAGACATACTAAGACTTTAGTAAGGCACTGTATTCTCACTGCTATTATTCCCTCGGAGGGGATAAGCCGTCGGTCCCAGGCTCCCAGGGGTGCTTTATTTGCGAACACTTATTGCTTCCTTAGCGACCACGAAAAGAATCATTTCCATTCCAAATTCAAATAGATCAGCATTCTATATACTTAAAAACTGTCACACGCACACGCACGATACTTTCATACAAACGAGATGGTAACATTTTCAGAAATTCATTTGTTTCACATCTTTTCCTTGTCAAGCGTCTATTTTACTTTGCCCCCTTGTGTGTGATATAATTGTATAGGATGTGTATACGGTTAAAACGTAAGGGCTGCAAAAATGTTTGAAATTGGCAAAATTAATCATCCTTTATGATTATCTTTATCTGACTGCACACACACACACAAACAGACACACACTCACACATAATACACTGACACACACATCGTTATTCGTTCATTCATCTTTACATTATGTGTAAATGCATATATACACGTTTATTTCTACAATAATTTAAAAATGAGGCGCAGGTGATCTTCTGGCATCCCGGGTGTTTTGGTTGATTTTGTCTTTGTTTGCTTGTCGTTGTTGTTGTTTTTTTTTTCGCTTGCCTCTGCAGAGCGGAATTCAGTCACCAGTATATCCATTAGCGTTCAGAGGTGCTCAATATTGAACTGGTTCATTCAAGGACAAACAACTCGAGAAAAACAGCACAGAAACACGCAGACCGGTTGAAAGTAAAACCAGGGAGGTGACTCCCTAAAACACAGTCAATCGCCAAAGGCTTCAAGTATACAGAGCGTATTAAAAAAAAAAGGTAATCCAACTTTGGATGGCTATCATTTCTTAATTATCAGCTATGAAGAGCACGATCTTGGTTGTAAGGAAAGGGGAACTCTTCCTCTTTCCATTGATACCTAATTATGTTGACAATTGCCATGCATGACTGAGCACATGGACTTTAAAGACAACAATGACAAAATAAATTGCACTTTTTCCAAGTGTGCGTGTTAATGTGAAGGAACAATGCATGTCTGACTGCATGGATGAGATCTGTCAATGAAAGTTGCCAAGTATAGGCAAGCCTGTACGAATGCATGTGTTAAGGTTTTGTGTTTAGGGTTTGTGTTTAGGTTTTCTCCTAACATTTTATGGTCCATAACATGATTTTAACATGGCCTTTTGTCCGATAACTTGGTCGCTCCCACAGAGGCCAACCCACACAATCCATTTTTCTCTGTTCAAATTCAACCCAGTGGCAAACCATGTCTTCAATATGAAGAGAGTAAAATGGTTAATGGTTTCGCCATAATGGGAAGGAAAAAATATCGACAACGTGGCCATGTTGATGGTTATGAAACATAAAACATTAGAAGAAACCCTAAAACACGAATCTGCAGTCGTGCAGGCTGGCCTGATGATTTGACCACTTTCATTGACAGATCTCATCCATGCAGTCAGACATGCATTGTTCCTTCACATTAACACGCAAACTTGGAAAAAGTGCAATTTGTCATTGTTGTCTTTAAAGTCCATGTGCTCAGTCATGCATGACAATTGTCAACAAAATTAGGTATCAATGGAAAGAGGAAGAGTTCCTTTTTCTCGACAACTAACATTGTGCTCTTTATAACTGACAATTAAGAAATGGCAGCCCTCCAAAGTTGGATTACCTTTTTTTTTTGATACGCTCTGTACAGTGAACTGCACAAAGTCAATGACCTGATACTACTGCGATACGATGTATGAAATATATTTCGCATAATATCTTGTTTCTAACGCGTATAATTGATATGTTAATAATTTTACTCTTTTTTCAACTGGAAGGATGTTTTGTCTTGTGTGTGTATTCATGCCTAATATAAATGGTTTATGGCAGGGAATCACATAGGTAGACAAAAAGAGCGGTATTAGTTTATGAGAGAGGGGAGAAAGATAGAGGTTGAGGTTGGAAGAGGAAAGTCACCATTACAATCACATTTAGACATTAGGATTCTCTCTCACCAATTTATTGATGAAAAGATTAGGCCTGGATGTATATCATTCATTCATTCATTCACTACCCACTCCCTATTTATCCTTAATCAGTCTATTATCAAATGACAAGCTTCCTTTCATTTTTGCATCCCATAAGTGAAACATTGTGTGGAATGAGATAAAAGCTGGTAACCATCAGAGAGGATGAAAGTGAGTGATTATCCAATGATGAATAAAGAGGCAAGGCTGTGTCTGTAGGTATACCCCCTGATAAAGGGGGAAAGGTGTGTCTGTAGCTTCCCCGTTTCATAACTATCATCGAGCTGACGTCACAGTCAAGTTCATAACTCCGCGTACACGACTGCTTTCCAAGAGTGCGATGACAGCCGAGCGAGGCTGGAGAGCCTAATACCAATTTCCCTTCTAATATTCCCCAGGATGACGCCTGGCAGCCCTCTTGCTCCGCTCGCCAAAACAAGCAGACTCGAAAGGCGAGTTATTGAAAGTGAAGTGTATCTCTCGTGACGTGTATTTGAGTCTCTCTCCCTTCATATCGCCTGTGCAATGACACTGTACAGGAAGATTGCCTCATTGTGGAATAATAACACGTGTAGCTGATCGCAAATCTTCTCTGGGATATCAAATTTTGCTGCAAACCGAACAATTTTTACAGACGACAGATTTTACAAACCATTTTTAAACGCTAGTTTCCTTGTCAAGAGATCGGGTCAGAATCGTCGTGTAAAATAACAACAAACAAAAATCGCTTAAAGATTTAGTGAGCTGTATTTCACAAAATAGTTTCCTTCTTCTTTTAGCAGCTTCGTGGATTCGAACTTCCTGTGGTGAAAGTAGAGTTTACAATTTTGCTTGATATCAACTGCCGAGTCACGTGGCTATATTTAGCACGTGTGGGAATACCACCTCGAATAACACCAGCAGAACTGCTGCCAAGAGCTCCTCCATTACCCAATGCCCGTGGTGTGAGCAGATAACTCGTACGGCCTAAACGGCGCTTTCTTCAGCTAATGTTGTCGTGGAGTGTCGACACATCCTTCCCAAGCGTTGGCAAGTTTCGCTGCATTCGATTGGTTTCGGTGAAGCCGGATATAAATTGAAACTATCCCTGTCTTACATTCGCAGCTGAATCCATGTGATTCGTCACAACATTTACAAAAATTTGCGTGATATCAGTGAGCACTCTGAATTTAATGTTGCATTCCTCGCTGGTGTGGAACATTTATTTTCCTCTCTTCACTCGGTCCATTTCCCGCCAAGGATTCAAGCTTTATTCCCAGACGACAAGAGGATTGGCAGAACAAGCATTACTCGAATTCCCCGCCGCAGTTTAAAGGGAGCTAAAAGAGTTTAGAATCCAGGAACGTATTCAGTCGGCTGTACACGCACCTAGCATGTAAGTATATGATAGCGCGAGGCGACATTAATGCACTTATTCTGCATTGAAGGGATCCCCTCCACGTCACTTATGTATTTGTGTCAAGGCGATTGAATTCAAGCAAAGATGCTGCTCGCCATATTTTACCAGCAGCTATTCGTGATTATATGAACGTGCATTTTCACTCTCGATCGGAGAAATTGGCTCTGTATATTACTGTAGCGGGTTGATCATCATGCAGAGATACGTGTACCGGATTTCCGCGGATACACTATGTACAAAATATAGATACACATTTAATATATTATCCATCATAATAATTCCACTCAGTACAAGGCGTCGCTCATCATAATATTTTATCTTTCATCAGATTAGCTGGACTTCTTCTATCCCTCTGCTCATTAAACACAGTAATCTGTATACCGCCATGTAATTTCACGTTAGCTATAAACTTTATAAAAACCATGTGTATTTTGGCTCTAATGGATTTGGGTGAAAAACGAACAAAATGGTATATGATATGGTTTCATCAAAATCGGACTCCGGAGGATTATGGAATATATAAATCTAGTTTCACATGAAGTTTCGCGAAACAGCGTATGTTATATTATAGTAGAAACACGTGCACGAACATGTTAATGAGGCCATGCTGATGATATCATAATGGCCTCGTAGATGTTGCATTGACGTACACACACATTTTGACATTTCATTTTTTTTTAAAGTATATACTGCCTATACATTACAACTATGATGTGAAACTTTAGGATTCTATAATCTCTTTATATTGTAATTCTGATTTTGATGAATATCATTACGACTCTAATATATCTTATTGTACTCCACCGAGTTAATTAAAATGTCAGCTTGAATGTGTCGTAGAAGTCAATCTCCTTTAATGACAATTATACCTTAGCATACAGACATCGAGAGCATCATCTGAACTGATGAACTAAAAATACTACAATTAATGAAAGTAAAAGAAACACATCTTCATAACTGATTTGTTATCATGTTCATGTGTGGGCATGATAGAAAGTGACATGTCTCTTTCATGTCAACAAAGCCGACAAAGAGCACTAGTCCAGCTCATGTTAGCTTGTAGTACAGTAATGAAAAGATACAATGCGCTGGTAGTCATGGTATACGCCATTGAGACTCCTGCGGTTTACTATGCGCATAATCCTACACACATTAATTCACTTTCGATAGTGACGTTGAGACGGATACTGTATATTATGCCACCATAACTTCTAAATCAGCAACCAGAGAAGCTAAGATCTCTACACCACATAGAGTACGCCTTATTGCTTCAGAATGCCTTAATAACCCGATGAAAGCAATCTTCATAATAGTCAAAGCAACGCATGTAGTAAATGTAAGGGTAAGAGGACACCCTGCAGGCAAGAAAATACGGAATATGATATGTAACACAGATAGAAGAATTACAATGATGCACCACTATTAGCACAAGCAGCGTTGCTGCCTTTCATTGTACATTAATTTTCTGTGTGAGGTATCTGTATATAGCTTAAAACATTCTATTTCCTGTTTGTCATGTTGATTTTACGAAAACTTTTCCGCTTCTATAGGAATAAACGACCGAGACTGAACTAAAATCATATTAGTCGTATTCATTAAAAAAAAAATGCAAACATTATATAGATTAGATTGAAACTCGAAGTGGGGATAAAAACCAGCCAATGGAAGATCATCAACGCAGGTTTCAAAGGCGATATAGATTATTATCTATATATTAAGGAGATCTGACTTGTCATTGAATTTGTTCAAGGATATCCATGATATCAGATAAACAAGGATTGTCAGGGAGACAGACAAACAAACAGATTGAGATAATAATACAGGTACAAGCACTTTCATACTTTCGCTTTTCAAAGTCTTTAAGGCCCATAGTACTAGTAGGCTCTATAGTCTGTATCATACTGTTATCTGTACAGGCACATGTTGTACATCTTTATTTCCTTTTTGTGTGTTATTTGGAGAGGCTCTTTCATGATCAATGCTGAACTATTACTCATGGTGAGATCCTAGACTGTCAATAAGTGATACATTTTTTCTAATATTCTAGATTCATGAAAATAAAAACATGCTCAGTTGCTCTTTATTGCTCTCCGAATTCTGTAATGTTTTACATCAAAACGAAGCACAGTATAGTCTAAAGAATAATGATAATGATAACGAAAATAATGCGTACTCGTATCTATTGTGAAAGATGTTTTCATATAGGTGTCAGACCTTAAGTCAGACATATTATTAAATTTATCAGCAATAATTAATGATCAAAGCACCGCGTCGTACCATCAGTCATTACAACATGACATGAGTAATGTGCCATAAGGATGGTGTAAATGACTGGCCTGAATTTGATGGAGTTTGTAAAATAATTATCGTTGAAACAGGACAGTCAACATTACTTCTACCATGATCTTACCCGAGTGAGGTAGACTTTCTCTGCTCAGGAATAGGTCGTGTACCTCGTTTGTTTTACAGTTTATTTATTGCTTACAAATCGGACAGATTCAGCACACGTACAAGGGCATCCAGAGGGAACGTAATGAATACCTCTATCTCGGCTCTGTCTGCCTATTTGTTATTATGTTTGTCTGTTCTTCTCTTTCTCTTTCTCTCTTTCTATATGCTGTGTAATCTAAGTGTATATTACTGTATAGTGATTGTGTTTGTATGTGTGTGTATGTGTGTGTATGAGCGCGCGTCGTATGTGAATGTGAGTATGCAGTGTTCTGAGTGTATTATGAGTATGTATTTGAATACTTCTATCATCACGCTTGCCATTTCCCCCTGTGCAATGATGGAATATCATGATCAGCGAGCCGCTCCATTACAGCGGGACCAGATAGCGGAAGACTGCAATATCCATATTTAGACAAATAGTATTTTTATTCCTTCGCTAGGCGGCTCGCTGGCTTTCTCTGGAGGAAATCTCTCCCCAGTGATATCCTGTACTTCATTCTACTTCAGACGCCGCTATCCATGTAAACACTCAAGAGCTTTAAAGGGACACATCAACTATCTATTTCAAAAAGGAGTGACCAGGGTGTATCATACTCTGTCATTTCATTCTATCTGTATCGCGAGCCTGATATAGTCATATCAATCTGGTCGTTCGTAAATCGACGGAGTACAAAGAGATAAAAAATTTATTGTTGAAAATTGTTATTATATACAAATCTCGCATAATAATTATGTGGTATCTGACAATATCTCGTAACAAGTCAGCGAACAAAAATTCTCGATTATCATGTATAGCACATCGCACACATGGTACACGTGTATGAGATAAACGTTACAAGCCTTGGGGTTCATCTAATTTCGAAATCAGTTACGGGTTGGGTTGTTGATTAGGTAGGGAGGTAAAGGACAGACGGAGCATTATACTTCTGCATCTTTTTTGGTGTTTGCCAAGTCGTGCACATAAAGATAGATGATCGTATTATTAATATCATTTAAAAAAAGTAAGACTTCTGTTCTAATTGTGGACCGTGCTTGTTGTGCCGCGACTATAATGGGGTATAAACTCAATGTCAAACAAAACATTTCGGCGCACTCTGATTACTTTGGTCGTAGAATTTAATGTAAGTGTATTCACTCGGTGCATTCTACCAGTATATCTTCTGAAGGTCTTTTCGAGGAACTACCCGTATTGAATGTATACGTCATTGACACAGATTTGGCTCGAAATAGGATTTATGATGCATGTCACATTAGTCCCTAATAGATATACCCTTGAATTTGTTTGTCACTATTGAAGAAAATAAAGAATGTGTGCAAAACTTAGAATTTGTACTGTTGTATATAAATGTAAACAAATATTATTGTTATTCTTGTTTTGATACCACCACTTCCCCTCACTTAAAAAAGATATAGAATGAAAAGTATGCGCTACCATCCAGAACGGGATTAAGCAATATTTACGACACGAGTCGTCTAAAAAAAATCCCAGGTCCTTAAAACAGAGAAGCAATCCCATCCAACGTGTTATTGCCAGCGTGGAACCATGGACTAATACCGCATCTTTTTTATGCAATTTCCGTCTTTGGCTGTTCGTAGGGAGTCAAAGGGCAATGCCTTCTGAAGCTCAAAGCATTGTCAGTGAAGCATTTCCCCTTCAGTTATCTATAAAAGGAAAAATCTTATTTTAGAGAACATAACCAATCCTGAAAAAATTCAGATGCAGACATTCATTTACGTCTGGGAAGGGAAGTGGAAAGTTGCCTTTATAATCGTTGCATTTATAATCAATATGCCATAATGTCCGTCGAATTGTAATAAAGAGCTCTCTACAAGGAAATAGTAATGCCAAAGATGAAAGAGTGCCGCACCCGCATCTTCGGTAATGCCTTACATTACGAAAACAAAAACCCAAAGTTGTGTTTGCTTTTTAGATATAAATCATGATACATCGACATAAGGGAATTTGAGAGAAAGAAACATAAGCTTAAAGGTCCAGTTTACCTTTGGGAGCAGTGATTTAAAAAATGTTCAAGATATCACATTTGATGCATATGTGTAGGTCTGTTGTATCATAAAACATCCTACCATAATTATGAAATATTTGCAATAAAACCTAAAATATAAGGAGATATCAGGGTTTTTCTCAATAAACCGTAACTGCATATGGTTTAGTCTAGAAACATTTTTATTATGACTATTGTTCACATTTTGTGTATTTCACAACACTTAACATCGATTATATGGATTCAAATTTTGACAGTGGTTGTTTCTATCCCTAACTCACATTTTAGAACTATTTTAAAGCACTAATGCTGGGTTTTTGTTTCATCTGCAAATCGTAAATTATGCCTTTAATCTTGTCCTGGTTATGATGTGAAATTTAAATTCAGGATCCTGATCGTTCTCTTATAGCCCAAGGAATGTACAGTGATTTAGTGCCTACATGCCGATGAAAATTCAACCCCAACCCGATGTTTACGTCGACAAATCGAATACCCTTGCATAATCTATTCTTACATTATAGCATCTTAATGGATGTCTAATTCAAGGAGAGAGAGAGAGAGAGAGAGAAAGAGAGGGAAAGAAAGAAAGAAAAAAGAAAGAAAGAAGGAAAGAGGGAAAATGGGAGGGGCTGGCAGGCAGAGTGATCAACGGAACTTAAAGGGATGGTACAGTATTGGTAGAGATAAGAATTGGACTTTTAACTTTTGCGAGATACCAAGAAATCACTTATGATATAGTACAGAACATACCATTTTAAGAGGAATTCAAAGTTTATTTGATGAAAATCGGGTATGGAATGACTGAAACATCCAAAAACAAAGTAAAACGAAGCGATCGTAATAAAGTGCGGGTCTCACACTTTATTAGAATCGCTCTTTTTTTTTTGATATCTCAGCCATTTCAAAACCAATTTTCATCAATTAAACATTGAATTCCTCATAGAATTACATGCTCTTTCACATTTCATAAGTGGTTTCTCATTATCTCACCAAAAAAATGTTGGAAACCTGAAATTCGGTCTTAACCAAAACCATACAATCCCTTTAAAGGGATGTCATAGTTTTGTTTGAGATGAGGGATGAGGAATTCGGGTTTTAACTTATGTGGAGATTTATAATAAGAAACCACTTATGAACTACTTATGAAAAGGCATACAATTTTAAGAGTAATTCAAAGTGATGGAAATCGGTTTTGAAATGGCTGATATAAAGGAAATAAAATAAAAACAAGTAGAACAAATTGGTTCTGATAAAGGTTGGGTCTCTCACCTTTTATCATGACTTTTTTGTTGTTGTTCATGGATATCTCAGTCATCCAATTTTCGTCAAATAAACTTTAATTCGCGGTGGAGAAATATTATGGTTACTTCCGTATAGCAAGCACGTTTTCTGAGAGCATGAACATTGCCAACGTTGCTGTTATACAGAGATATCATACACTTTAAAGGAAGATGGCATTGTATACAGATGTTATCAATACCAGTTGTCGCCTGCTATTATTTCCTCCGTCCATTATTTTGTTCTTACGGCAGACCCAAGATGTCGGCCGAAGTGAGCGGGGAGAAGTCGGAGAAGTTGACGCTGAATCAGCTGTTCCAGAAATACGCGGCCTTCGGTCGGCCTGGGCAGACGAAAGATATCACGAGTAAGAACTTCTCCAAGATGATGAAGGAATGCGGCGTGATGGACAAGAAGGTAAACCAAACGGAAGTGGACATCATCTTCACCAGGTAAGGATGGATGAATCACTGCTGGACAAGTAGATGGTCAAACGCGTCGGGTTTTTGTAGACACAGAGATATGATCTTGTAGACTGATTGGTTGATGAGAGATGGATTGTTTTCAAAGACACGGATACTGTAGACGAATGTAAACAAAGGGTTACGATAGTGTTGAGTGAAAGAAGTATATCGCACATGAGTAGACAGAGGCCATCATCAGGTAGTGCAGTACGCTAAAAATTTAATTTTAAACATGAAATATTATTATAGAAAACATAATAACATCTCGTTGAAGAATTCGGGTACAAATCGAGCTCCGTCTTTTAACTTAGATCGAGCTACAAGCTTTAGTTTTTCGTAGATTCCTTTATTTCTTTCTCTGCTCTTTCACATCTATATCTTTGATATGAGTATGTTAGGACATTAATTGCATATTTATTTTGTAAAATCTGAAAATGTTGTCTTTTCTTTGCATTTTATGTATTTTGTGTTACCACAATGTACTTGTCGACCACTGGAAAAAAAAAAACAAAACTAAAACTAAACTGAAACTAAGCATACTTGGTTGGGGAGTGCGATGTACTTATTTCCTTATTATCGATTACTCAAATGTCATTTATCTCTTTCAAGTGCATGTTAC
Organism: Diadema setosum; assembly: GCA_033980235.1. Taxonomy (NCBI): domain Eukaryota; kingdom Metazoa; phylum Echinodermata; class Echinoidea; order Diadematoida; family Diadematidae; genus Diadema; species Diadema setosum. Next base: position 2,238,217 of record CM067066.1, read on the forward strand.
AGATATCATTCGTAGGCGAATTGATATCAAGACTGGATTTCATGCTGTTGTTCATTCTCTGCAGTAGTTTTATTAAACATGAAGTATATAGTGACTCAGATTTCTAGGGATTGTGTTGTGCTGTTGCAACATGGTCAAAGTATATAAAACTTTTCTTAAAATATAGTCAGTTTTGAGTATCGGCGTATGGAACGAAGACGTTTTGTTATGTTATTACAATTTCTTCCTTCAGTGTATAATGTAGAGAAGTAGAGAATATACAATAATCTAACATTATTCTAACATGCTTTTCTCAGATAGAAAGAATGGTATTTCTGCATGTACAGAATTTTCCGGATATTTCACGTGAGCAGGGGTATAGATAAAAGCAAAGCCAACATGAGATTCCTATAGGTTTGTTTTCATAATTATTCTCTTCTTCCAAACAAACAGAGCTAAGGCCGACCCCAAGGTGAAGGTGCTGAACTACGAAAAGTTTCTCGTGAGTCTGAAGATGATCGCCAAGTCAAAATACGGCACCGACGACGACGCCAACGTCCAAAAAATCAAGAGTCTCTTGAGCAGCTCGACGGGGCCGAGCACGGCGGGCACCACGGTGAGTGAAGACCGAAAAAACTGCTTGTATTCACAGTCTTGAATTGAATTGAATTGAATTGAATTGAATTGAATTGAATTGAATTGAATTGAATTGAATTGAATTGAACTGAATTGAATTGAAGTTTTCTACTTGAGATGGAATTTCGATTTACTTGGCTTTTCTCTCATTTTTTTTTTTTTTCAAAATGCGTCTGCATGGTCTCCTGACTGAGAAGCATTTGTAAAACAAAACCTTTACCAATGTTTACAATACAGAACGGATTCCAAATAGTAGTAACCGATGGCATTTGTATGAGCATCTCCTCACCATTAAAACACGAAATCCAGCTCCGATGAGGCTTAATGAGGAGTACAGTGGCATCAACATCTTATTTAGGATGATCGTTATAGCTTTCATCAGTGTTGCTAAGACTTACTAAACTATTTTAATACACAGGCCTCATGCTTTCCGCCTGCTACAATAATTCGTATACATTTTTTTGGTCCCTAAAACATTTCTCCTCTGCAAGTCCCCTCTGTCTTGAGAAATGGCCCTCTTCGCTTTCTCTTTAATGATAATTATGCCCCATCAGCATGGATATACATGGACCCCTTTTACAGTGCGGGGCAGGGCTCGGCCGCGGCTCGGCCGCGGCCGAGCCCGGCCTCAATTGCGCGGCCGAGCCTCGCAATTTTGTCCGTTTACACTGCTGGGCTCGGCCGCGCTTTCGATTCAAACCTTTCATTATTTGGTCGTAGTGGCGCTCTGCTTGTAAACTAACGCAATTTGGTATTGTCTGGTTTTCAGACCCTTTGCCAACTGAATTCCGTGGCGACGAAGTGGCCGTTCGGGCAAAGGCCTTTGCCGAAGGAAAAAATCCTTTGCAGGACAAAACCTACTTAAACTATACTAGTTTTCGACGTTGAGGGGGTTAATATCCTGTACAGCGAAAGATACAGGCAGAGGGTTTGGAAGCCAGACTAAAACTGGCCGCGCAATTGGCCGCGCATTTGGCCCAGTTTGCGTTTACACCAAGAAAAGGCCGGGCTCGGCCGCGGCTCGGCCGCGGCCGAGACCACCTCCAGAGCGAGGCCAAATGCGAGGCCAATTTTGGCCTCGCATTTGGCCTTTTGCGCGTTTACACTGAAGCGGGGCTGGACTCGGCCGCGGCCGAGCCGCGGCCGAGCCTCGCACTGTAAACGGGGTCATAGAGAGACCGTTTTGCAACGTTCCTTGTCATGACATCTTAAGATGAAAACTGCCCTTTCAAGAAAAGAAATTCCTCAGCACAGTTTGAAAGCCACATATCTCATGCCTGGTATCTATGACCCCGTTTACAGTGCGGGGCCGGGCTCGGCCGCGGCTCGGCCGCGGCCGAGTCCGGCCTCAATTGCGCGGCCGAGCCTCGCAATTTTGTCCGTTTACACTGCTGGGCTCGGCTGCGCTTCTAATTCAAACCTTTCAATATTTTGTCGTAGTGGCGCTCTGCTTGCAAACAAACGCAATTTGGTATAGCCTGGTTTTCAGACCCTTTGCCAACTGGATTCCGTGGCGACGAAGTCGCCGTTTGGGCAAAGGCCTTTGCCGAAGGAAAAATCCTTTGCAGGACAAAACCACCTTAAACTATACTAGTTTTCCACGTTGAGGGGGTAATATCGTGAATAGTCTGGAAGCCAGACTAAAATTGGCCGCGCATTTGGCCCAGTTTGCGTTTACACCAAGAAGAGGCCAGGCTCGGCCGCGGCTCGGCCGCGGCTCGGCCGCGGCCGAGACCACCTCCAGAGCGAGGCCAAATGCGAGGCCAATTTTGGCCTCGCATTTGGCCTTTTGTGCGTTTACACTGAAGCGGGGCTGGGCTCGGCCGCGGCCGAGCCGCGGCCGAGCCTCGCACTGTAAACGGGGTCTTGATCCCCCGTCTTCTTGTTAAAGGTCAAAAGCATAAAAGTTGTGAAGGAATGTTATGAATGCATACTAAGTGATTTTGTAAAGTGATCACTGGATTGTTATTTTGATTTGATTTGATTTGATTTGATTTATTGGTTTCTGTATCATCATTGTATACATTCATGTACAAACATAAATATGATAATATATACAAGTATTTTCTTGTTCATTGCCTGTGTACAATGTACAGCAAAAGTACAACAAAACATACTACAATGAATAATACAGAGGGCTACAGCATAAGCGTAGCTTGATTTGCGTGCAGCCCCCGTAGCATATTTTATAATAAACAGCAAGGTAAACATCGTTACTGTCGTGACAGTAAGATGACAATCCCTTAAACGAAGATCACAGGCAAACTGTATGTTGATATTTTGTGAGAGAATTGTCTGTAGCGGCGTCCTTCCATTTCTAAAATATTCTGTCTTCCCTTTATGTGTCCTCCCTGCAGAAGCAGTCCGTTAAAGGAAATGTCGACCACTTTACAGACGTGTCAAAATACACGGGACTGCACCGGGAGCGTTTCGACAAGGACGGGTCGGGAAAGGGGCGAGCCGGACGGGAATACCTGGTGGAGAAGACGGGATACGTGCATGGCTACAAGGGGAAGGACTCCTATACCGACAAGCACTAACTTGGAAGCCTTTTCGATAATCTTTTGGAAAAGACAGAGTCATGAATCAAAACTCTCTACGTCGGACCAGAACAATAGTAGGACCTACATGTACGGACCAAATAAGGCAGGTTCGACATACTGCGTGTAAATGGTAGTATATTATGTGAAGTTTTGTCTTGCTATGGAAGACACGGACAGAGCGATCGTGAAGAGGACGTCGATTGGACAATGTGAAAATATCCTTGGCGGTCAATCACTGCAAAGACTTTGTCTGCAAAGGTGATGCATCCTTGGGTCAACCTATTAAATTGCGTGAGAATCTTCGTCGCCATGATGATGAGCAGTATAGGCCTATCGGCAGGAAGGGCCCTGGGATACTATACATACATGATGTAATGATACAAGAAAGTTAATGAAAAGCTATGGTAATGCTATCTGAAACGAACTTCATGATCGCCTAGCAGTAGAATTCGGGCATGCATGCTGAAATCAATAAATTAGCCATTGTGTTATCAACTACATGAACAAAGAGAATAGTATACGTGTAGCACTTCACCAAGGCGATCTATCACTTGGTCTGTTCCTACTTGCGATTCTCGTAACGAGCAACAAGCACCATCCAGCAACTTGCTCTTGCCATGATTGCTTGGAAAGGGAGCGTTTGAGTCAACACGAATGGGATTCTTTTATGGAAAAGCGTTGTAGTCAGCTTTTGGCACCAGCAAAGTATTTTGATTATCTCCACGCAAAGCCTTATGGGTGTTCAGAAGTTACAAAAAGTGTGGAGGTTTGCATTACAAAATATAATTGTATCGCTTTTTTTTTTCTTTTTTTTTTTGTTGCCAAGATAATCAAAAGCTACATCAACACCTTCTACGCAGGGTCACGGTTATCAATTCTGATCGTTCATAGTGTTGTTGGTCTAATCACTTTAAATCGCCAAAAAGGTCTTCCAAAAGAAATATTAAAAATGTAGAGCACTCAGGAATTTCATACGCTTTTCTTATATCTGTCGTGGATGGGAAAAGTTGTAAACAAAACAAAAAAAAAAGACAAAAACCGTGAGCTCTGATATATTGTATGCTCGCTCTTTTCGTCATGCCCAGGTCGAAAAACCAGTTGAAACCAGTAGAAACCAGTAAGCATTTTTAACTGGTCTTTACTGGTTTTAACTGGTCTTAACTGGTTTCAACTGGTACCAGTTGAAATCAGAAGGTAACTCCAAATTTCCAGTAACAAAATAAGCAATTCTAACTGAAACCAGTTGATACCAGTTGAAGATGTACTGGTACCAGTTGATACCAGTTTAATCATACTGGTACCAGTTTATACCAGTTGAAGTTGCACTGCTTACAAGTTGAAACCAGTACAAGTCTACTGGTACCAGTTGTAGTCTTACTGGTACCAGTTTATACCAGTTGAAGTTGCACTGCTTACCAGTTGAAACCAGTACAAGTCTACTAGTACCAGTTGTAGTCTTACTGGTACCAGTTTATACCAGTTGAAGTTGCACTGCTTACAAGTTGAAACCAGTACAAGTCTACTGGTACCAGTTGAAGTCTTACTGGTACCAGTTTATACCAGTTGAAGTTGCACTGCTTACCAGTTGAAACCAGTACAAGTCTACTGGTACAAGTTGAAATCTTACTGGTACCAATTTATGTCAATTGAAGTTGCACTGCTTACCAGTTGAAACCAGTACAAGTCTACTGGTACCAGCTGAAATCTTACTGGTACCAGTTTATACCAGTTGAAGTTGCACTGCTTATACCAGTTGAAACCAGTACAAGTCTACTGGTGCCAGCTGAAGTCTTACTGGTACCAGTTTATATACCAGTTGAAGTTGCACTGCTTACCAGTTGAAACCAGCACAAGTCTACTGGTACCAGTTGAAGTCTTAATGGTACCAGTTTTATACCAGTTGAAGTTGCACTGCTTACCAGTTGAAACCAGTACAAGTCTACTGGTACCAGTTTATATACCAGTTCATATCTCATTGTATACCAGTTTTCAATTAGTTCACCAATTGAAACTGAATTAAAAGGTTAACAAAACTTAGTTAAAACATTACATTAAAAAGTAAACAAAACACAATTAAACAAAACATTTGATGTGATTGAACTTGGACTCTTAATGACTTCAACTAAATGAAACTGGAACCAATTAAGATCAGTTGACACTTCAACTGACAGACTGTATTTTGACCAGTTTGTGTGTGTGATTGTGTGTGTGTGTGTGTGTGTGTGTGCACGTGTGTGTGTTTCGGTGTGTGTGCAAATTAGTTTACACAATTTGATACCCATGTAACAGACTGGACTTGCTTATAACTTCATTCCATATTAACACCCACTAAATCATTGAAATTCTAATACCAGTTGATACCAGTTGGTTTCTATTGGTTTTTACTGGTTCTTTTGCTCGTGAATATTCATAAGCTATTCAAATTATCTTCGTGAAAATGAGAAAATATTGTTAGATTTATCTTTTTTATGATTTGATAGACATAGAAATGTCTGAAATGCATTAGAAATTTATCTAATGTTATTGCCGTGATATTCACAATTTCAACTTGTATCTCTGATGAGGTATTTTCATATTTTTGTAATAAAAGTTTAATCTACTCGGTAACCATGTCTTAAATCATTACAGCAATATAGCCCTATATATATGAATGAAATGTCCCTGGTACTAACTAGGTCTAGGATGTAGGCTAAGCCTAAATGTAGTGGTAGGTATAGGCTTTAAGACTAGCTGTAGGATTATGTTAGGTTAGATATTAACAATGTCCTGACATACACCAAACACCCATACACCAAATAATTCAACACTGAATTAATTTTGTCAACTGGATCCCAGTTGATTCCAGTTGATACCAGTTGACAACTGGTACCAGTTGATACCAGTTGATTCCAGTTGGACGAATACCAGTTGATACCAGTTGAATGAATACCAGTTGAAACCAGTTGATTTCTAGTCACTCATTCCAATTTCCATATTGAAACCAGTTGCCTTAACTGGGAATCAACTGGTACCAGTACCAGTTGCCAACTGGTTTTTCGACCTGGGTGAAAAAAAAATGAATTAAGAATGGTGCTATGCGAGAAATTTGTCCTACGTGCTGACACAAGACGTCCAACTTCATGAAGCAAGGGCGAAATAGGCGTTGTTTACATAAAATGTTTCAACTTGAGAATATAGATTTGATATTCAGGTAAAGCCTTGATCGTTATTACGAAATTATATTATGAAATATAGATGGTAGATGCCTGTCATTTTAGAAACCACGAGATGTAACGATAACTTGTATATTTTTAGTGAGCTATGTTATTGTCATATTCGTATGAAAACAACGTACAGATTGTATGTGCCATTACTCAGATTTCAGTGAATCTTAATTTGCTTTGATCCATTCAAATAACGGATTTAGATGCTATTTCCCTAAAACACTAAACAACACATAGTGGTTTAAAAGTCAAATACTTAATACACTCGCGACAACAAAAGTACCCACTAGTTGTAGGACTAAGTAGTAACAACCTTATGCTTACGTAACCTAGTCTTTGTACAGTATAAAAGCAAAGTTTATTGTGTTAAAACGCGTACATCACGTATGTGGCCGTTTGTGTGTAGGTGTATGAAGAATCATTATTGCTTGTTAAGCAATATTGGACCATTTAGCGTCTTTCATACTATTTTCATTGCATTATCATAACAGGTTTGATACATTGCTAAGAGATATAGGTGTTAGACGCTATAAAAAGTTTTATGCAGCGATCAATTAGCATGCCAAATATTTTATCATTTTGATCCAGTAAGAAAGCAAACACAAACATTCATTGTGTGAAAGTAAGAAACAGAGCACTTGTATTGATAGAAAGGGTATTGCCAAGCCTATCTACGCATTGTGATTAATGTACTCGATCGTTGCTAGGCGCGCAACAAACTTTAAAAACTTTACCTGTCGGTAGTCACGTGACATAGTAGTTCGTTAGTGTATCACAGTTGTGGCTTCCGAATAGTGGCTCTACTTTGGATGCATAGAACTCGTTTAGTATACAATGCTGTAATAAGAGATACTTAATGGAAATGGGGCATGCAGTTGACCAATATGGGGGAGGGGGTTCAGGGATATTCTGGTGATATCACCGCCATTGGTTTGTTGATTTTTTTAAAGGCTTCTGACATTACATCGTTTTACGTCCAACACTTTCTGCGATATAGAAAATATAATTACCAATTTGTGTACTGTAATGGGAATATTCGCTGATCGACAGAAGTAATATACAAAAAAGAAAAAAAGAAAAAAAGAAATCACAGTGATTAGTGCATGTAATGTTCCTAACGTCAGGACAGCGTCTGCATGTTATGTTCCTAACGTCAGGACAGCTTCCGGTTATACCCCCTAATGCTAACCGGAATGATATACAGCAATTTAACTTTGTATCCACTTTACAATTTGCTGGCTGGAATCACAAATACATCCACAATGGTTGAGTGGTAATATTGCATTTTTCTTCCTTTTTTTTTTAACGCAAGTGAGTGAGGACATTTTCCACAACCCGATACCGCTTCCATGAAAACTGAAATAATTTCAAAGACGATTAGGCTTGAAATGCAGCTCATTGACAGAGTCGCATAAACCTTGAAAATATTATCTGAATAGCAATTTTAAACAAATTGATTGAAGCTGAGCTTAACTCTTCTTTTCTTTGAGGGTTGATGTAAAATCGTTTGAAAAAGATTGTTATACATGTATATTCGAGCCCATCCACACTGAAAACTGGGGCTCATTCTCAGGGCCATATATCATAAAGATATTGCCTTTTTAGAGGTGTAATGTAATATTTGGCATCCCCGCTGGAGTTATATTTCCCCCAAGAGAAAATAGAAAACATTGTCTCTCGAGGGGAAAATGCAACTCCAAAGGGACCGTCAAGTGTTAATTCATATACAACGATAGACAAGGCAATATTCTTACACTACATATGGTGTATATGTCACTGTAATACATGTACACATCACTTATTCTAGCCAGTCGGCAGCTACTAGTACATGTAGTCAAATTCTGGAATTTTATTACGTGTACCTGACGTGATGTCAGTGCTGGCAATACAACGATTTCAATCCTCGCTGCATTAATCACGTGATTGCATTTCAACCAGTCACCGACAAGTATTAGACCATTAAACAATATAAGAGGATATTGCCCCTGCTATATCTTGCCGCACGAGTCGAAGGCTGGTGCAATATATTCATGGAGATAATACTATGATGACCCCACAGGTGACTGACCTTTGCGTCATATTTTGTTTGTGAATCGTGAGTAGATAGTGCATAACGATGTGGCCTATTTTAGAAGGAGGGATTGTTTGTTATGGAGAATAACGAAGTAAACACTGTATTTTATAGCAATAAAGTCGCAGAAAAAAACCCTCTAAATTGTAGTGTCATTTATATACCACTTTACGTGCACACCAATTCTGTTTCTCTCTTCTTCTTCTTCTTCTTCTTCTGATTAAGTCTGCCTCCTTCAATAGACTGAAGATTCTTGCAGACTGGTGCTATTTCCATTATAATACAATTTATTTACAGATATTTACAAGCACATAGAAAAGTTGACGAAAAAACTAGCCACTGTGATCAACCGTTAAGAGGTTTCGAAATGATCCCACAGATGGCGCTGAAACAATTTCTGCGTGAAGCCGTGAACACATTATTAAAGGACAAGTTCACCTTCATATACATGTAGATCAAGTAAATGCAGCAATATTACTAGTATTAGAACACATCAGTGAAAGTTTAGGGAAAATCGGACAATCCCTTCAAAAGTTATGAATTTTTAAATTATCTGTGCTGGATGAGAAGACTACTACAGTGTATGATGTCACATGCTTACAACGATATAAGGAAAATATAAAATACAAAATGTGATTTAAAAAAAAAGGTGCACATTTCCTCAACCTGTCACTGATGTATATTACGGGTAATATTATTCCCCCTGCCTTCTGAAAGAGACCAAGTAAAGCATTCTTTTATTATGTAAGAAAAGTTAAAATATGTTGAATTTTCTTTGTTTTCTTAATATCATTGTACACATGTTTCATCACAAGCTGTGGTAGTCTTCTCATCCAGCAGTGACTGAGCAGAAACTTCAAAAATTCATGACTTTTGAGTGGATTGTCCAACTTTCCTCAAACTCTCACTGGTGTGTTATACTAATATTGCTGCATTCACTCAACCCACATGTCTATGAAAGTGGACTTCTCCTTTACAGTATATCTTGCGCCCTGTTGCATAGTTGTGGAGTTTTCATCAAAATCGACATAACAAAGGAAATCGAGCTACATTCGACTTTCATGTATCATGTCATTGTTCCATGCCAGATAAAAAAAGGTTCTAAAGAACAGAAAAACAGTCACGTAATAAAACCATCAAAAGTTTACAAGCACCACTCTCTTCCTCTGTCAAAAAGAAGGGATGACACAATGTTTTCATATCATTTTTGCTTTAATTTCTACAGTCTTCCAAAACCCAGTGATGGCAAAAAACAAGTGACTTAACACGACACTCGGTGTTATATTGACTGAATGGACGGCACATAGTATTCCTATTACAGATATATTACACAATGTACATTGGAGATTACAGGCTTACTAGGCTACAGGAATGATTGCTCCACAGACCCACTTTCCCGGTATATACATGTATGTCTTCACAATATCACACAAGATGGTAAAATATTGCCCTCAACATCAAACCTAATAATAGAATTAAAAAAACAAACAAACAAACAAATTTCCCAGCTTTTTTTTCAAATCTTATCATAAAGAAATAATGACTTCTGATGACAGGACTTTTTGAGGAGATGTGAAGTGCAGCATAAATCAACAGCACACGAGTGGAATGTGGTAATAATACTGAATATAAAGACAGGCAAATTTCTACATTCGATCCTAGGTTAATTACCAACAGATTTGGGGATAATGCTGTACTTTTAAAACCTCAATTACACAGGACTCCATGCTCCACATTTTTTATTCTCAGAAACTGAAATGACAATCACTGTCTGCGTCACAATGCAATTTCTATTGAGACAACTGTTAAAAGGGACAGTGGAAGGATTGTGAATTCCTGGAGGGACTCTGACTACACACGATACAATAAATATCGGCCATGAACATAAGCAGCTTCACTACAACTGCAGATGAATGGAATATTTTCAAATCTAGTTATGTGATTGGTATGAAACAAATGAAATATTATGAAATATTAGTGTTTTTAGAGTCTCCCTTTCTCCCTATGTGACTACAATCTATGGCACATCAATCAATGGCTGCAACACTATGGTATAATATGAAAGAGAAAACCATGCAACCCTTCATAATTCATTGCATACTTTTAGACTACCAGTACCACCAGATATATGAGTATGAGACAGGAGGTAAGACCGTCCTCAGCATGTGAAAACAATTTCATCCATTATAATCTTCACACCCTTGATGAATGCCTACAGGGTTCTCAGTTTGCAAGCTCCATCTGACCAATGTTAATTTATGTCTCTGCCATCTCTCTACATGTTCTCACATGCATGTACTACCTGCACATTTGACAATGAGAACTTCCCATAAAACACATTATGCTCGAGTTTCACACCACTCACAAACAGCTCCTGTACACTTGGACTACTATTCCACCAAACCCAGTCAATTACAACAAATCCTGTCTGAATGGAAAAGGAAATGTTTGGATATCAATCAATGTGGTACACGTATCTCACTTGATATAGCATTACAAAAAGTAGAATTATGCTATGACTTGTGGTACAGTACATTCTCTGAACAAGTTTTAGAAGGGCTGAAGGACTTAAAGAATTGTTTGTACTCTTAACATAATATACACGTACATGTACTGTCCACGAGTACAAAGTACAGCTTCCCTGGTATATCTCAAAGTTGCTACTCTTGAATTAAACGTAATGAATTTGACATTACAGAGCAACAATCATTTCATCGCTATCAGCATCCCTGTGAAGTGCTTACTTTAAAATTTTTTGTTGACTGCTTTCACTACAAGGCAGTGAAAAGATGCCTTGTGACTCTTTCAATTTCTTCAACTTGTACTCAGCTCATTGAATATGAGGCATCATGTGTTTTGAATCTGTCATTTCTGTTATTACCAACTTCCTGTTTGACATTGCGCTGTCCCTCAAAATAGTGAATGAATCTTCTGTGAAATTCAAGAAAAAATGCCTTATGTCATCAAATTGGCAGCTGGGTGACAATATCAAGTACAGTCAGACACTGAAGTGATATGCACCATGTCAGGGGAGAGCATTTCTTCAGTTATGAAGTTATCAAACACATGTTGCAGCAACTGCTCCCGCATACAACTGTCAACAATGGCAACATATTAAAGATGACAGGAATGGGGAAAAGGGACACATCCAGGCTCACAACAGCCTTTCTTCTAGTCTGTCATTCATTGTTTGATCAGCAAGGACAACCTTAAAGAGATAGTGCAAATCATTTTAGAGTTTTTACTTTGTAATTTCAACAGAGAAAACAAACCCCAGGGGTTAGGTGGAATCGAACCCACTGAAACCAGGCGCATCATCTTACAAATGTCTTTAAGAAACACGTGACTGAGAATACATATCACTTTTTCATAACTGATTTGAAACTATGCAAAATACACTTGAGAAACAAGACTCATTTGCAGGTGGGTAAGGGTTTAAAGGGATAATGTAGTTTCGGTCGAGACTGGGATTCAGATTTTTATTTTCTTTTTGGTGAAATAATGAGAAACTACTTAAGAGGTACACTCAGTGGGACTTCTCTTCTGTCCATGCAAAGCAAGTCAGGTATGGGGACAAAATTTGGAGGGGAGAGTGACCTGGGGTCGTAATTGATAGCACCCAGTTGGTTCATCAAATGTGGATATGCGCAAAGGGTGGCATCACATGGCAGGGCTTGCCCCAAGCCCCAATTGCCCCAAAGGATCAGGGACAGCTGAGATAATAATGTGGACAGTCAGTTGTAAAAATGATTTAACCCTAACTAGGCCGGGCTATTTAAGTAGTTGATAGAGCCGGGGGGGGGGGGGGGGGGGGGGGGGGGGGCCTCCAGGCCCCCCCTCCAGATCTCGGCCGTCGACCGCGCAATCGCGACGAAAATTGGCACACACATTGCCTATGATGTAATCTAATATACCATGAAGTTAATTTTTCCAAAAAATCATAATTTATGCTAAATTATGCTAATTTATGCATGATAATGCATAAAATCAGACTATTTGGTATAAATCACAAAATAAAGCACAAAACAGGCACATTTTTGTGTAAATATTCTTTTTAGTGTCCTTAGCAAATGCAATAAAAAAAAATTGTGATATCAGAAAAAATTCTTAAGTATTTTGTTTTTTTGAATTTCTTATGTATTTCTTTGTTTTTTCGACTTTATGTTTTTCATTGTTTTTTCGATGAAATTTGTCCGCGACATCGCTCTGAACAAGAAAATATGTTATTCATTGATTTTAATCAATAAAACACCAAAATAATCATGCTTTTATGAAATTTGCCAGTAAGTACAGTTTGCATTGAAATTGTACACGAATTAACGTTTTTGAGCAATTTTTGGTCTGACATGCATGTACATATTTATGCGTAACTTCGGAACCGCGCGCCCGGGCGTCGCAAATTTGGTGTCAAAAGATGCGGGAGACTCAAAAGAAACTAGATATATCGCTACGGCGACTGATATGCCTCCGCCATAATGCATGGTTCTCCTAATATAGTATAGTACAATGTCTTGACAATGTGTGATGACAGTTTCACACAATTGGCAAAATATTGAAATGACAGGTTTGACACAAATGTGCTGAATGTTCACTTTCCTAGAACTAGGTTCAATTGGATGAATGATTAAAATGTCAGAGAGCAGGTATTTGGGGAACTGATGATTTTTACTTGACTTTTGACCCTTTTATAAGTTTATGCATTGAGTAATTTTCAAGGTATTGAGAAAAAGTATAATTTCAGTATCAAATGGGAAAATAGCATTATCTAAACCTTTCATTTGACCTTTGACCTCACAGTTCCATAGAGAATCACTGTAAGGTAGAACATGCATAAATATGTAAGTTTCATGATGATACCTTGAGTTACTTTCGAGATATGGAGGAAAAAGTGCAATTTAGCACTTTCACTTGACCTTTTACCTTTTGACCTTTTGGCAATTCCCCAAAAATATATATTGGGTAATACATGCCATACATCAAGTTTAAAAAAAACAACCCTTCAGGCATATTGCATTTTAAAGAAAGTAGTGCTATTTTGAGGAGTTGACCTTGACCTTTGACCCCCTTGACCTTTGACCCATGACCCCCAACTTCCCTAGATAATCACTGCCCGTCGGTACAAGCATATATACTAAGTTCCATGAAGATACCTTGAACCATTTGCGAGATATGGAGAAAAACATGAAATTTCAATTTTTTTTTCCACAAAATAACCTGTGACCTTTGACCTTTGACCCTGTGACCCTAAAATTCACACAAAGTATTATCCCCCAAGGATATACCCTCATACCAAGTTTGATGTAAAACCACCACACGGTTCTTGAGATATCGACAAAAACAAAACGGGACGTACGGACGGACGGACGACCCGAAAACATAATGCCTCCGGCCACTTCGTTGCGGAGGCATAAAAAAGTCATGAAACGTCGCGGCGATAGCTTTTTGCAATTGCGATACATCGCGCGGAACGTCGAGGGGGGGGGGGGGGGCCTCGGAGGCCCCCCCCACCCCCCCCCCCCCCCCCCCCCCGGCCTAGTTAGGGTTAAGATCTCTCCTGACTATCCCTGTGACACTGGACCTGGTGTGAACGTGGGGAAAACCAACTTCCTGATTGCCTGGGGAAACCACATTCATTGTTGGGTTAATAAAATACATCTTGGGCATTTTCCTGTTTGATACATTTCATGACTATCAAAATGTCCATTTAATGGAGTAGGGATTTAATAGCTATTGCAATGTCCTGCTAATGCCTCTTGCAATTGTCTGTTCACACATGTGACACCTCTTTAAAGGTAGAGATGACATTCTATTGAGCAGATACAAATTTAACAAAAATTCTTGTATGTATTTTACACTAAAATTCCTAAAGCATGACACACAGCACAAGGCCAGGGAAATCATATCTGAAAATTCATGAAAACAGATTTTGTCTAAACTTCTGAGAAGGCAGAGTCTGATTCCACTTTGTTAGCTTGCCTGTCAAACACAAGAATAATGTTTATACTGCAAGCATATTGCAGTGGAACCAGCTATGACATATAACTTAAAAATCTAAGGGTTTCAGCCCTTCCAAAATAGTTGGCTTGGGTTATCTGTATATATTCTTTCAAAAAGAAGAACCAAACATAAACAATTATGTACATGCCTCACACCACTTCAAACACTAATTCTTTTCACATACAATCTCATGTACAATGCATCCTATGCATATAATACTGCTTCATCTGAAACTTTTTACATTAATGCGTAATTCTTGAAATTGCATACATTTCCTGTGCCAATCAACACAAAAGCAGACAGACAAAACATAGTGTACACACACTCTACTTAAACACTGCACATAACAGACATAGATTCCTGCCCTTAAGATAATTACACAAATGTACAAATTTTACTGTTTGAATACATCATCTGAAGACATACATATATTCTTTTTCACAACATCAATGAACTTCTCACTATCCAGTTCTTCATACATGTCTACTCGTCACTACAAATCTTCAAACGAGCCTCTAAAAGCTACATCATGATGTCCACTTCAGCCTAAGAACACTGGTTCTTGTGAGTCAATGGAGGTCAACTCCTAGTACAACTCTACCTACGTCTGGCTAGAATACAAACACGGATGGGCACCAACCACGGCTCCTGACACTGACATTACACAACCCAGGAGTTTTACAGATCACACAAACATACAAACACTGACAGCTGGGGGGGACATAAATACAGGCAAGAGAGATCCCGCAGGGCCTTAATTTGGTGTGTTTGTGATTCACATCATATCATTAACCCCAGTTTTCATTCCAGTGTCTGTGAATCATGGCAGGATCAATCCTGAATTGACAAGATTTGATTAAGCTTATACACACCTGTTGGAAATATACACAGAGCTAATCTGATTTTCTTTGTCAACATCAAACAAAACATTCACGAGCAATTGACAGTTTGCTGTTTGAAGAATGCCCCCCCCCCCCAAAAAAAAAAAAAAAAAAAACACCCAAAACTCTATGTACATCTCAGCTAACTCATTCTGAATGGCTTGGCAACAACAACAGATAATGGGATAACACTACAGTGGCCTCTCAATCTAACACATAAGTTCCTTGGACCAATTATATCATTCCCTCATCATTATGGCTTTAGAAAAAAAAAAAAAGATGCACAAAGATCACATAAGGGGCATAGTAAAATCTTCAAGGAAGAAAAAAAAAATGTGACATTTCAATGAAGTGTTCAATGAAGTTTGATAAAATACATTGTGTGCTCTAAAGATTGAATGCACTGCATTTCCTGTTTAATGCAAACCCTTACATTGGAAATAACATTCACAATCAAATATTGTGTCAGCGCCCATATGTATGTATTTGTTCAATTCATTAAACACTCCTTCACATTGTACCATTGCTGTAACTGAAGCCCCTAACCTTCTTGCCGGGTGAGTAGCCACCCCCTGGGGGACTCCCCTCACTACTGGCGGAGAGGGCGTTGGCCCTGACTGGGGTGTGGGATGGGGCGTGGACGGAGGATATGTCAACGGTCTGTTTGAGCTGGGAGTAGGACCAGTGGAGCTGCTTAACCTCCTCCAGGTGGCGCTGTTTGGTTTCCTCCAGCTCCTTCAGGAGATGGTCATTGGTCGTCACCAAGGACCTGGGGCAGGGAGGCAGGGGAGAATGGGATGGGGGGTGGGGGTGGGGTGAGAGGGAGGTAAAAGTGGAGGAGTGAGACGGAGGAGCGGTGAGGGGTGAGAGTGAGGTAAGGTTGGAAGGGCGATAAGAAAGAAGGAGGGGTTAAGAGAAAGTGATAGAGATTGGGAATGAGAAAAGGGAGGGGTAAAGGGGAAAGAGGACCATGAGTCAGGGTGGGGTGGGGTAGAAGAAAAGGGGAAAGGGGGTATAGAGGGTGAGAGACAGCAGTAAGTTGTGGTGATAGGAATTGATCCTCCCGCACTTATCACATTCTCATTCTCTGCACAATCAAGATGTCTTTACTAGGTACTGTATCTCTTTATCATGGACATTGAAACAAAAAGTTCCAATACAAACTACATTCAAGTCTGATAACTGAATATCCATTTTGGAAAATGCACAGCATTTCCTGTCAAATTTGATTCATATCCAAATTTCACCTCATAAAATTAACAGAATGGGTGTTGTTACTGCTCATTTAGAACACATTCAATGGCAATTCACAAGTATGCATTTTCCTTTGGGGCTAATTGTGAACATATTATGTTTGATTGCGACAGGTGTGCACAAATAACTGTTCATGTGCTAAAAATTAAAATGCTGGCTTCTTCCTTACTTGCCGACACACACTACCTGTATCTAAATTTAAAAAAAAAAAACAACAACAACAACAACAACAAAAACACTGTCCAAGGGTAATCCTGGCACTGTGGTCATCAACAAGGTAACTGATAATATCTTTTGCTGAGTTATATATCACATTCTGGAGCATCAATTACTGAAAAATAATGCTAACTGCAAGGGCATCTTTCTGACTTGCTGGTGTCAGTGAGGTGCACAGTTATAAATGTTCATATACTGAACATCATGTGTGCCTGGTGAGTGCATTATTGTAAGTGACTTTCTATAGCAAACTAGTGTGCCAATAGTCAAGTTGGAAATGTTCTGCTTAGTTGGATCCTCAAGGTATGGTGTAATTAGAAACAGACTCACTTATGGCTCTCCTGTAGCATTGTAGCCAGCTCCTGGAGCTGGCTGAAATGCTTGAGCTGCAGCTTTAGCTTGTCATTCTCCACTTTCAGCTTCTCTCCCTCTCCTGACAGGTCACCTGGAAGACAGGAAATTTGGAAGACAAATAATGACAAATGTGTGGATGCATGAAGGACTGACTGACTGTACAATAAAATCTACGACCACAATATGATCCAAGAAAACATGTTTCAAAGTTATTACTGCAATATTCAATATGAAATGGATCCTTGAGATGCCTAGTTACAAATGAATAGGTACATTTACGTGAAAATGAAAGATTAAAAAAAATCTTCTTCCAGCAAGAACTGCATTTATGCAGCATTTTGCCTATATATATATATAGTAGCAACATTCTTTGCACTATAGAGGCACTACGACATATTTTCAAGTAAAAGCTCCAGTGTCAAAACTGACGAGATTCTGTGCTTACAACAAACAAAATACAAAATCTATCTCTGATTTTGTAATCATGGTCACGCTTGGAAGTCGAACATCCTACCACAGAATTCTCCAATAGAGATATCAAATTGAGATGCTGAGGGGTCTTTGCCGTGGAATACATTTATTCAATTATTTATAAGAACAACAAGAATGCCATTCTTTCTACTCTTTGTAACTACTGCAACACAGGAAATATGTTTGGTTATCAATTATAAAGTGTACTAAAAGTATACTAAAAACATAGACAATTTGTTTCTGCTACAGTACAATTATTGAAACTTGGAAATCTGGGGTTTACTGAACATAGAATCTTAAATTCAAAATGGTTGTAGTCATCATAACACCTGCTAAAAGGTTTACAAATGATTGGTTGCTGCTGACAAGTTGCTGCTTTGCCAGCTGCAGCTATTAACTGCTCAATGATTTGGATCTTTTCTGTCTACGCAGTTCACCTCTGGTCTCGCTGTAAGAGAGATTTCTGAGTTCCGAGGACCTGGTCCTAGACTCAACCAGCTGGGACTGGAGGTCCCTGTTCTGGGCCATGGTGTCCTGGAGCTCTCGACGCAACAACTCCTGCACCAACAGAGAGACGGACAGACAGACATAGTCATCAAGCATGTTTCTGACAGATAAACCAATGCTAACATGCAGTGACATTAACAATACATTGGACAGTCCTTTCACAGGCACACAGGGGATAAAGAAGCACACACTGTAAACTCATTTATAAAGATAATTCTGTTTGGACAAGTTTCTCCTACACTGCCTTAGCTTGAAGCTAATTCACGCATTTTAAGACTACGTGTGAAAAGGCCACCCTATCCATGAAAGAATTGAAATTGTGAATTACTCCATCTGTTATACCTGTTTTACTACTACAACTTTTCAGCATTCAAATTCAGTGGAGTCCTGTCATATAGAAACTTACATAACAAATTCTGATGAAAGGAGTAAAATTTAAGTAAAAAAGTGCTACAAACTGGTTTGATTATCAAGACAAAAAGGGGAAAAAATCAAGATAAAGATGTAATGTTTCTTGATTCCACAAGTTCACTGAAGTTGAATGCAACCAAGCATCTGTTGTCACCACAGATATTCAGATGTTACCCCTTCTACAGTAAAACCACAATAGTCAAACCTTTCATGAGACTGTGTACCAGTGACTAAAGCTTGCCATGACAACAGTTTCTGTGGTACATCAATCACCCACATCACATCTATTGGCACAGCAAGTGCCAACTAGCATACACAATGTATATTGTCACCCCAGATAAGTGGATGGTGCCAATACATCAATCAAACTAACCACACATCTTTCAATGATGTCAGTGTAACCTAGCAGTGTATGTTAATGTTGATGTTTGGACAGTGCCATATTCAGGGATGTCAACCTTGCAAATGGTACTGCAGTACACTGGGGCATAGTTTTGTTTGGAAAACAGTATTTTGTTTGGAAAACAGTACTTTGACCTTTTCCTGCAATAGTCATGTGCAGTAATATAATTTGGGAAAAAAAAGTATTTTTCATGAAACCTGCAATATTTTTGGCCAAAAAACAAAAAACAAAAACAAAAACACCCCAGGATTACATATTGCAAAAAAACGGAACAGTTGGAACATTTGCAATGTCGATCTTTAGAGATATTCTTCCATGATTGAACAGATGTTCACAAAGGAAGCAGTGTAGCATAAAACTGTGGCATACTATTTTGGTACACAATGTGCACATAGTTGTGTATAGCTTGCTAGCTGCAGACTTTTTGGTGATGTGGTAAAAATGGTTACTATGAAAAAAAAAAGTTTTTTTTTCACACATATCTTAAAGGGACTGTACAGTACTGGTTGAGGTGGGGATTCAATGTTTTGAACATTCCTAAGTGAGATAATGAGAAACATCTTATGAAATATGATAGAGCACGCAATTTTAAGAAGGATTCAACGTTTATTTGATGAAAATTGGTTTTCAAATGGCTGAGATGTCCCAAAAAGTGATAATAATAAAAGGCGACAGGCCACGCCTTTTATTAGGATCTCTTTGATTCACCTTGTTTCTGGATATCTCAGCCATTTCAAAACCGATTTTCATCAAATAAACTTTTGATACCCCTTATTAGAATTGCATGCTCTTTGACATCTCATAGAGTGGTTTCTGAATATCTCGCAAAACGTTAAAAGCTAAATCCTCACCTCAACCAGAACTGTACACACCCTTTGAAATATTACAGTATGCATTAATCTCAAAATAATTTTGCAAACTGTAAAATATAACAGATTTAGACCTTTGTCTTTGGGAACATGCAGAATCTTCTAAACTTCAGAGTTTGAAATACTAATTTGGAGAGGTTATGAATCTCTTACCTTAGCCTCAAGACCTATAACTTCTCTTAACATCATTTCAAATCCTTCGGACAGAACATTCAATATATTCTTTCTCACGTCAGTCGGTATCTTTACACCGTTTGTCACTGCTATCTGGGGCAAAGCTCCACTATATTTACGGTACTAACCACATCTTTCTGTGCCTTGTCCAGAGCAGTCTGCAAATCAGCTCCTCCAAAGGCCTGTGAGGGCGCCCTTCCAGCTGGACCAAGTTTGCTCCTCAGTGAAACATTCTCTTGTGCATAGCGGGCCACATCTAGCTGCAACCGATCCAGCTGCTCCTGACTCGTGGTGCTGACCTCAGCCAGTAACCTCTCCAGGAGTCCATGAGCTTGGGCTGATGGATGATGACAACAACAACAAAACATCAAACAAATATGATACTGGATTGTATTCTTCTACAAGACCATAAAATCAATGTGGAAGGAACAATATATCTGCACTAAATCCCTATCAATTACTTCTGGAATTTCACAAATAAATGTTCTGCACAGTAGCAAGTAGTTTTATGAGAGATTCCATTTAAAGCAGGGAGACAAAGAAAAAAAGCAACAGCACAGAGTACAAGCAATATCATACATCAGATGCATTTCATCACATCTGCTCTTCAGCATCAGACCAATTGCTAACCAAAAAAAAAAAAAGAAACAACAACAAAACAGAACAGGCACTTGCAGAAAACCAATGAATAATCAAAGAGATAGGATTAACAGCTAACTCAGTTAGCTAGCTACATTTAAAAGCACATGTCATTGATCATGGTGTACATTTTTGTATTAAAGTATTACACCAAGTAATTGAAATTACTTTATCACCCAGACAATACTCACAACAACAACAACAACAACCCAGGGTGGCCATAAATGTTCAAACAAAGAAATCATTGTAGCAACAGCATGTTATAGGACTCATGTAACATACCTTGAAACTTTGAGTGTGCATGCAGTGACTTGCTTCCATTCCAGTACCTGTCTACCAACCCAAGGAGACTGTCCATGAAGGTACTCTGAGCAGGTCCTGGAGCGGAGGTTGCATTCTGCTGCATGAAGGGACAATGGAAGTGAGGTTGGTCACAGATAGGAACAAGTGGCTCAAGCTTTTCATGTAATCACAAATTTGGGAAGATAAGAATTTGTTTGAATTTTGCCTTTGTTACTGCAAGTTTTCCAAGTTATATGAATCTTTTGATGGTAAAGGCACCACAGTCTCTTACAGCAATTTGCTGAACAGAAACATGAAATTGCCTAACTTGTGGAACAGTATCCATATGCCTGCTGATTTGTTTTCTGAACTGGACTTATACACATGTATGCGTAAGAAATGGAAAATAATGCTGTGATAACATTTCAGTTGGGTAATGATGAAAATGTGAAATATTAGCTAAAATGGTACACTGAGAGTATTGCAGTGTAAAAGGATAATCTAATTGTGGTTGCTACGAAATATTTTCTCATCGGCTACAGATAATAGACAAATCAGGCCACAGGAGTATACATTGATCTTCCGCGCAAGAGTGAATAGCATGCAGCTTGTTGAGATATATGAATGTTAGGCGCAATCGATAATCATGTAATGTTCTACCTACTTTACTGAACTGAGAGGGCTCTTCAGGAATAAAAGTCGGGCACACTGACCTTTATCATTCTACAGCTTTGATCTCAAATTACTCAAAAAAACTCATCATCTAGATAAGTTTCTTGGTAGATCCTTTTGATGCATTGCGAGCAAATTCCAAAATGTTGGAAGATGAAATTTGAGTCCTTCTGGGAAATACATTTTAGCTTTAAGCAACTACAAAGCTGCATTGTACAATTAGTAATTCCCAGACTAAGGAAGAAGATGACGGATGGTAGCATACCTTTGTGGAGACTCTCTGAACTGGAGGTGGCTCACTATACGTGTCACCAGATCGGTCACCTGACCCACTGGATGGATGCATGTCATAGGAGGTTGAAGACATGGTCTCTGCTCTCTCACCTGGAGAGGGGAAAAAGGATGAAGATTCATCATGAAGCTCCACACACCAAAAGTATACAGCAACATAAGAGAGTGATGTCTCACATAACAGAAATCGACAGCACAGCAATAACAAACAAACACAAAATTACTTCCAGGCCAATGGTCAATGGCCAATCCTCATATCTTGGCTGTGTTTCTATCACCATAACTTCGAGTCATTCCTGTTTCATGCATACATTAATTTGAAAGCGACAATGACAAATTGATAGTTGGATAAGATCCAAATTAAGAATTTGGTAAAGCCACCACTGAGTTGTGCAAACAAGTTAAACATCAATATATATATTGTGATGGCATATTATCCTTTACTCTGCTTATTTATTAAGTTCTGTTACAGAAATGAGAATAAATAATGCAAATGAGACCTTGAAAGGTTTTTAGTCCACTGACCTTTTGAAGTACTGTAAAAGTGGATATTTTCGCCTGACTAATTTTTCGCGCTAGGCCGGGTCAGAAGAGTTTCGCGTGTTTTTAATTCTACGGAATCAAGACATCACGCACAGGAGCATATGGCAAGCAAAAATATTCGCGTGTTTTTCGCGCTAGTTTCTGGTTGCGCGAAATACGCAAAAATTTCAACACTGCGAAAATTTCCACTTTTACAGTACATGATGCTTGAAAAAAAAAAACAGGAAAAAACAAGAGAAGCTTACATTAAAGGTTGTGAATTCTCTGCTCAACAAAGAATGAAATCTTACTTGATTTTGGGTTTGGAGTGAAGTTCACTTTGGAAGAGAAGGCAGTGTAGGCATCATCCTCATCTGTGAATCTCAGATTGGGGTCAACCCTTCCTCTGCTATCCACCTCGACCCTTGACCTCTGATGACCTTGCTGCCGCTGTGACCTCTCCGCATCTGGTAAATGTTGGGATGGTTCTGGGGACGGGGTTAATAGGTGATGAACGTGATGAAGTGAGGTGTCTGACATGGCGACGGGGTGTGGTGCGGCCCCGCCCGCTCCAGGTGAGTCTGGTATGGGAGGCTGGTCCATTAGGGGGTTCCCCCTCACTGTTGCCGACGGGCGGCTAGTGTTAGTAGCTGAAGAGGCAGTGGTGATGTCAGTGAGGGTGGGTGAGACTGGGACAGTGGCTGGAAGGGAAAGGGAAGAGGGATGAGTGGGGCGCGGGGGGGAGGCATGCAGGTTACTCTTGGAGGAGTGCAGGGGTCTGATAGGGGTGTGAGGAGAAAAATGCAAGGGGGTGGTAGTAGCACAAGAGGTTGGCAAGGTGCTATCATCATGCAAAGAGAAACTGTACGAAGCCGCTGTGTTTCTATTTTCAGCTTTATGTTCAGCCAGCTTTGCTAGTGCATCTGTCTTTAGGTCTTTTTGCTGAACCTCACTACGTAATGAACTTTCCTTAAGTGGTGTAATAGAAGGGGCATGAGTTTGAGTGTCATCAGTAAAAAGTTGCTTTCCCAACCTCCTCCCAGTCCCAATGATTAGACCAGAGTATCTGTCCTCTTGAGGAGTTGATATTAAGGCTGATGTGTGAATCAAATCATTCTCATTAGATCTAGAAGAATGTAAGTACTTTGATGCGCTACCCATGCCTACATTTGAGTTTGAAAACTCTGTTTTTAATGCTGTCTTGCTTGGCAGCTCTAGCATGCTCTTCTCTGATGTAAAGTCAAGCAGCTTCTCTAACTTATCAAGAGATGAATTCAATTTATCTGATTCTGGATCTCTGGTGTCTGCCACATCCCCAAGCAAAAAGCTTACAGATTTTTTGGATTCTTTTGCAAGAGGAGAAGAATTTGAGTTAGTACCTTGCCCATCTGGGGATGATGTTAGTACAGTGGTCTGGCTAAGTGCTTTGGCCCTGCTGAGAGTTTGCAGGCGAATGGATGAGTAGATGTTGCCAGCCTTAATAGGACCTTTCTCCCTCTGAGAAGCTGGGATGCGGGGTAGTTCAGCATAATCCACATCACTCAATCCAGAAAGGGAGAAGTCACTCCTAAGGGTTGAAATGCTATGAGGGGGAGACACTTGATCTAATGAGCCTACATCACTGGGGCTTGTTACTGTCCCTCTAGAGCCAGAGGTGGCAGTGCTCAGAGAGTCACCAGCAAAGTCCAGTTTCCTCCTGCCCTCCAAGGGAGAGAAGGAGAGCCTTGCATTCCCAAAGTCAGTGATGCCTTCCCCCATGAGGCTAATAGTGTCAGAGGGTGAGAAGAGGTCTTGATGCTCAACATCAAAGGTTTTCCTCTCCTCGAGCAGGGAGTCTGAGGGTTGCCAAGTTTGTGAAGTGCTCCTAGTGATCTCCTCGACCAGAGTGTTAGTGTCTGTTGGGGATGGCGGGTCATCGTGCAGGGTGGTGAGGGGGTCTCTGACTGCGAGAGGAGGGGAGGGTTTTGGAGGGGAGGGTTTTGCAGGGGACAGGTGGGTGCTGTGGAAGGAGTCACCAAGGGGGTCCAAGGGGTCCATGTCCAGGAGACTTCCTGTGGAATCACTGGCAAGTGAGGTGTTGGCTGCCTGAACAGTGCCTAATGCTATGTCTTAAGTATAGGCAATGCAAATTCATGGGCAAGGGGAGATTCACAAGCACCAAAGCACCAGCAGAAGCAGGTTTTGAAAGGAACACGGCAGGCACACGTAGCAGAATTTATTGGCACACAGAAGCAGTGGTAAAAGTCGCAATCCAGCATAACATCAAGTGAACAAAAGATGCCAATTTTTGTTATTGTAGTTCAATATTTCGCAGTTACACATCCAGCAGTTTAATTGTTGCAATGTTTTACACCAGTTTGCCAGAGTTGGACCGAATGTCAGCAATTACACCAAATTTTCCATCATGTTGGGGGTCAGAGAGACAAAAGAAAAATTAGAGGCACGATGTGAATTATCAGCATTTCGATTGGGCAAATTGAAAGTAAGTGACACAAATACGGACAGAATGGATCAGTGCACAGAGAAATGGGTAAAAGAAAAGGAAAATGCAGTGAAAATGTTGAGTGGGCCAAGAGTCCCACAGACTTTGATGATTCATATATAATTAATGTGATTGGTTGGTAAGAATACAAAAATAATCGTGCAATGTATGAGGATTACAATAACTCCACAGTATAACCTATCAATCAATATTGTCATCAAGTGTAAGTATAGTGTACAAATTTTCACTTGTTCAGTTATAAGCGTTTGATAAAAAGTGCCAATGAGAATTCTGAATTGAAATTTGCCAGTAGCATGAAGTGAAACTAAGGGTAGTGTCTAACAGAATACAAGTTCAAATACTACTCCATAACCTGAAGAACTGTAGAAGACTCACTGGAATTATAAAAACACCAAAAAGACTTGTGGGATTCTATATTCTCTTATTCTCATAAAACAGTGATGCATTATGCAATAAATGGCAGATGAAATGATGGTGTTACTGCCTCACAACTCTGCTTTGATTTGTTCAATCTAAATATTACAGTGCCCCCCAAAATAACATATTTTGGGGTGACAATTTAGTACTTTAAGCCCCTTCTTTAAAACACCAAAGCAAAGTTTTTACAACAATGCAGTCATTTGATGCAACAGAACTCATTGCTAGCACTTTACAAAATATCACATTAAGTGACTATTCATGGGCAGATCAGCAGAACACCAATGAGGACATAATATCACAAACTCCTCTAATCTGTATGAGGTTTTGGACTAACACCAGTTACTGTTTCTTGAAAACATGTGAAATTGAAACATGAAAAGTAGAGTCACTTTTATGCCTGACTAGGGGAGTCCTATGGTGCTTTTGTTTCATTGTTTGATATTCTTTTCATTAGCGTCAATTTGAAATTTAGGTAGTATTTACCTTTCAATCTTGATAAATCTATCAACAAATATGGTTTTCAACATAGTGAATATAATAATTAAAGTCCACTGAATCTTACTACATGGTATATAAAAACCACAGAGTAAATTCTCCCGTGTGCACAAGAGTTAATATATGTAGAGATACAGTGTATGCGATAAGCATGGATATTAAAGCCAATGATTAGTAGAAAGTCATCATTCAGTATGCATGCTACTCTATGAAAGAATGAATATCTGGGCCCCGTTTCATAAAACTTGCTATCAATAACAAGTTACAATAGTTGTTACAAGTTACAGAAATCCATGCATATGATTGGCTGAGAGCAAACTTGTCATAGAAATGTGGCAGTTGTTTCTGATAACAAGTTTTATGAAATGGGACCTTGGTCTGTCCGATGTATGAGTAAATCTAGTAGGTGACTATGATTAGATTTGCTTGAATAATGGTACAAAATAAAAATGGTGGT
The DNA here is from genome assembly GCA_033980235.1 of Diadema setosum. Lineage (NCBI taxonomy): Eukaryota > Metazoa > Echinodermata > Echinoidea > Diadematoida > Diadematidae > Diadema > Diadema setosum. Next base: position 2,264,467 of record CM067066.1, read on the forward strand.
TTCTCAGTGTAGTATACCCTCATGACCAAGGAATAATGTGAGGACATTCAAATCTATAGTACTATTGTGAAACTACACGCAATGCTACATTTGAACTCCTACAGCATAAAGCTATTTTGACAATCTCTCACTAGTCCAGATTTCCTCTTGATTGTGTGAAAGAAATGCCATTGACTGGGACAGTGTATCATTAATTGTAATCTATGATCTAAAAAAAACCCAGTTGTATGATTTATTGAACCAGGTTGAACAGTCACTCTACAAATTCAAAACAAAAGTGACCCGCTACAACAAATGGATCTGAAAGTCCAGGGAGGTCAATTTTCTGAAAATGACATGGTATATTCCCTTACTCTTCCGCTTTCATTTCATGTATAACATGACTCATAAAAGTACTCAGTTGTGGAGATATTGATGCTTTTATGAGACCATGTTGAGTGGTCTCAGAAATCAGCGTTTCGAGAAAACCACCTTTAAAGTTTTCTTTCCAATGTAATTGTGATCAAAGGGAGGTAAGGCAGTTTTCATCTCTTGACAATAGCAACCTCTGCGATGTTCATTCAAGCTTAGCGCCAGCGGTCTATGCACGACCAATCAGTAACCAGGATACCTTGCACTGACAAACAAGATCACTCCATCGTTTCTAGAAGCAGTCTATCTGCGGCGCTAAATCTAAAACTTCGGACACGTTTCTGTTCTGTTGAAAAGTCAGAAAAGCATGGCCCAGAAAAACGCTAATTTCTTGCCTTTCCTTCGATCATTTAGCTTCGAAATTTCGGCAGATGATAGACGAAACATTAGACTACAACATTATGCCAACAACAGAAATTTGATGGTTTAGACCCATTTTGATGATCTGACTTAAACTCGATTTTCTTGGCTCAGCCGTCAACGACTTTCAGATCTTTTTGTTGTGGCGGGTCACAAATATAGAGTAAGGAAAAACACACACACACACACACACACACACACACCGAGAGTACAAACAACCATAAAAATATCCCACATAAAATTCAGAAGAAGGAACATTGTATTTAGTTGTGATTTTGCAAATGAAGGTGAAAACCAGTTTCATCACCATCACAACAATATCTGCTGTTCTAGACTTTGCTATTGTAAGGCTGCCAACATTCACAAATCAAAATCAGCCTCTCCATTCCAAAGAGCTATTGCGGAGATGCTTGTGTGTTACATGCATCTCATTAGGTGGATATAATTCCGGAAATCTCAGAGGATTTTATATTCAGGTCTCTTGACAGGATGAGAAGAAAATGGTAGCTCTTTTAGGGAGCCTTCTGCAGAATGAGTGACTATAATGGACTGAAATTAACAACTCATTACATATGGCGCAACTTACACTCAGCAGACTATGACTGTTAAATCAAATATTGAATGTACAACTTTTTAGTTAAGTTTAGTAGATAAGGATGGTTTAAGGGGGGGGGGGTACCTCATAAGCCTAATGTTGCATTATCAAGGTATGAGCATGAATATTGACAAGCTAAATGCTAACATGGTTCAATTGGCAAATTTGAGGTGAGAGCAAAGATGACCATGGATGACTCACCTGTATGGTATGAACCACGGTCCCTCTCAGTACTCTGACTGGAGGGTGCTTGATGACCAACACTCCTGTGGGGTGGTGTTCTCTGGCTGTACAGTCTTGGGTAGTCTGTTTACAACAATCAATAAATGGGATTGTTACTACAGTGCACTCCCGTTATAACGAAATTCCTGTTATAACGAAGTAAAAATTCAGGCCGCAACATTATCCACTCTATGTATTTTTATTGTTTGTTTGTTCAGTTATAACGAAATTTCAATACAATGAAAGAAAACTGCCGGTCCCGAGGACTTCGTTAAAACGGTAGTCCACTGTACTCGAACTATCAAATGTTCTTCACACTGGACTATATGAATGCATATTGAAGAAACCTGATTATCATATCAAAGCCCTCAACAAATATTAATTAATTGAAAGAATGAAAGGTGTGCTATGATAAAAAACAAAACAAAACAAAAAATAGTGATGGCTTTAAAGATAAAAGAAAGGCTGGGGGAAGGAATGGAACAGTTTACATTTCATTTTAAAATTTTGGAAGAAGGAATAGTCTGCAAAGTTTGTTGAGCTTGAGAATTACCAGGTTGTTCAATGAAGAGGGAATACAACAAAAATGCAGTCCATCCAATACTAGGAGAACAAACTGACATGGAAGGAAGATAAGTATTTTGTAGAGACATGAGAAATATAACACCATACATCAAAGATGATCATGCAGATGAGATGGCACTAGTTTGGGGCCTATTTCTTATTGAATAAATACAACATCTGAAATGACAAAGTTTAAACCAGCCCAGTGATGTACATTAAAAGCAAAGATTGATGGTGCCAGTATCAATTCTTTGGCCAGCATGCATGGCATCACTGTATCATGATGCATCATGATTGTGCCAGTGATTGTGATAAAACCTACAATGGAGAAACTGGAAGGCCGCTCAACAACAGATCGGAAGAACACAAAAGGGCATGTAGACTTGCCAAGCCAAGCCATTCAGCTGTTGCAGTGCATGCCATTGACACTAGCCATAACATTGAGTGGGATGATGCCCACATAATTGACACATAATTGACCGTGAAGCCTACTTATGGCCAAGGCAAGTCAAAGAAGGGATCTGGATCAGGCAGACTAATCCTGCTATGAATAGGGACCCTGTAGACACATTGTCACCTACTGTATCTACCATGGTATGCTCCAGTGATCCCAAAGCATCACCAGACAGACAACAAAGGGATCACTTGGATTGAGAAAGTCTTCAGCAGTGGACTGAAGCTTGTCAGTCAAATATATGAATGTTGGTTGAAGCTTAATTTTGTCGTAACACTTTGCCTAATCGATGAAAGTTTTGTGCATCATACAGCAATTAATTTTTAATCATGCGAGTAAAACACTTCAGTACATTAGCATCTCTGTAGCAAACACAGGACTGGTGTGAGCACTGTTACACCAGAACTCCCTTGAATAGCATATAAAAGTGAATATTTGCAGCGAGAACAACATGACTTGGTTTGACAGGTTGGCTCATCAGTATCAATTCATCCTAAAAAAGCGCCCCCATTTGTTTAACCAGTTGAGGACGGGCTGATTTTTGCTACAACATGCATTTCCCAGAGACATTTGCCCGAGAATACTTGGGACTCGTCCTCATCAGGTTAAGTTTGAATTAAAAAGAACTAAAGATAAGACAGACAAGAAAGAAAATGGCCCTAGTATCAACCCAAGAAGTGACTGCTACCTTGACTGGACTGTACATCCACTGATGGGAGTCCTGATGCAGAGCCTGTGATTGGCCGCGGCTTGGACAGATCTCCGTCAGTCCTGGCCAAAAGGTCAAGGAGGTCACTGTCATCCTCCTCTATGGCTGAGCGGATTAAAAAAGAAAAGACAAGAAAATGACAAAATTGAACAAATCACTCATGATGTACTATGCAAAAGATCTACCAGTCTGGATAGATGTCTGACTTGAAGACTGTCAGGAAAAGGATTGTACTCCTGAGGTTTTAATGTTCTTCAGTTTGTCTCCCTCTGACAAATCATGAAAATTGTAAGATCACAACTGCTGATCTGTAATCTAACAAACATGTCGGAAAAAGGAACCCCGGGACTTGAACCTGTCATCTACTGCTGTACTACTCAACCTTGTCATCAAACCTCAACCTTCACCCCTCTACTTAACCCGTTAAGAACGGTTTGATTTTGCTACAACATGCATTTCCCATAGACACCTGCCCGAGTATACTCGGGACTCGTCCTCAACGGGTTAATATTCTCTTGCAGATTATACTCCTGTCTGGGTTTCGTAACCTTCTATAAGTCTACAAGTGAAGAGGCATGCCATGTGTCTGTAGTGACAGTTGCACTAGGTGTTAGTGTGACCTGCTTACCTGATCTCCCTACGAGTCCTCTGACATGTTTGGTCCTGGGCAGTTCACTTCTTCCTGTCTCTCTGGCTGGAGAGGGGGCGTGCTCCGTCATACTGGTTGCCTGCAACAAAAGACAAACCAACAGAAGCACAGTAGAATATACTTCACACACAAACTAAACGAAAATAGCTAAAGGGGCATTCAGCCCATGTGAATCTAAAAACATCTTTTACACACTTTCTTCAACTGGTGATCAACTTTGCTAAAAACAAATTAATAAACAAAAGAGCTATATCTCACCTGATCAGTATCAAAATGGAGTAGAGCTGACTTTCTCTCTGATTCTCTGACCGAACGGTCATCTGAAAGAAAATGACAAATTATGATAACTGGTACCATACACTGGTATTCTGCAAAATCTACACACACACACACCTTTCACTGGACTAAAGACAGAAATAAAACTCATGGCTATTGGTCTTGTCAAAGTGTTTGTGCACTATCATATTCACTAAACAAGCATTCGAACAACCATAACAAATCCTATGGGTTATTTGATTGCTTGTTTCAGACTTTTTTACCTTACAAAGAAAAAAGGGTGAAATAATTCTTATCGATGACAGAGACATATTATTACAATTGTACTATTAATTATCACAAACACAGATTAATGGCTGTTTAACAGTGCATTGCCTACTTGCGGCATTAGACTGCTAGTATCTGATTAATCCATTTCCAATATCCGCCCCTCAAATAAACTTTTTACAAAATGCAAAAAACAAAAACAAACAAACAAAACAGAACAGAGAGAGAGAGAGGACATGTGATTGGTCACTTTGTGACACCACCTGTCACTTATATGCCCCCAACTGAGAGACAAATGAGTCTTCCACACATGCCACTGACCCATCCTTACCAAGCTTCCTGAGGTTGGGTAGCATGTGGACGAGATACAGCCTGTAGTCTGGCTCATTCTTGGTGACTGGGTTGAGCCTCAGGTCCAGTTCCTGCAGACTGGTGTTGTGTCGCAGCCTACTCAGCTCTTGCAGGGTGCTTACATTGTTGTAGTACCTGTGTCACTCAAAGGTCAAGGGTCATTCAAGGGATACTGGAATTGAGGAGTGACTTGGTCTCCTAAGAAGCATTCACTCAGCTCAGAGATGAAATTAACTCTATACAACATCACACTTACTAAAGCAGCTGATCAATTAGTGTCATCACGTGTGATTAGTGTAACAGTGAAATGCACACAAATTTTTTCATAAGGTATGCATGGTCATAGGATCATAGAGGTGGCTAGTGCTGATTATAATCAACCATCTCTATTCATCAGAAAATATTCATCAGATGATTAACATTCAACAGCCTCCAGTTTCTAAACTTCAAAGCAGTAACGAAAAGTTGATAAAACCATTCCATCTGGTACAAGACATTTGTCTGCATTGTGACAAAATGGCTTCTTGCTTGTACTAAGCCCTTATGTCCAACACACGGTTATTCCCTATAGAGTCAATATGACACGACATATATTTCCCATAAACAGTGTGATATTACAAAGCCGTCTACTATCTACAGTGTACAGTTGCATCAACCACGACAAAAAGCAACAACAACATAACCAAGTCGTCTTTTGAGAATGAGAAGGGAGTTATGTTGTCTCGAACACTATGGGTTTAGTGGCAACTTAACGCCCTTCTCAACTCTCACCCGACGAAGTAGAGCAAGGATACAGGTTAAGCTTTTCCAGGAGCGTGAGAAACTGCAAGCCCTGAAGACTTTGGAGAGCATTTCGGGATAGGTCCAGCTGTTTCAGGCGGGAAAAACTGGCCAGAGCATTGCCAAGGTTGGCAATTTTCTCCTGGTAGGTTCCTGGGAGAGACAGCGACCTCACATCCTCTGCAATTTGAAATGAAGCAAGCCAGAAATAATACTGGAAGGGTTGGCTTGCCAAAAAGCATGTTTTTTGCTTATTTGTTTGTTTTTCCATTTATAATACATATGAGGCAATTCACACCTCTTCATTACAATCTGAGCAACTAGATTCTAGTCAATCGTGAATAACACGCCACTCCTGCACAGAATCAAACTCAAAGAGTTGATAGTATGATTTCAGCCTCCTTAGGATTCTTGTCTTCTTGTCTTGTCTGGAGTCTTCTTTGGTAATTTCTCACTTGCTTGGCCTACTTGGAAGGCTGAGCAGCCATCATGATGGTAGGAATACTAGGATTCAGTCACTCATCATGTTCAATTGAAGAACAGTACCAGTATGACAAACCTAGGGCTGTTAGTGCTAGGTTACAGAGTCTGCAAACTGTAGTGTACGGATTTCTTGCAGTATACACCACACACGGCTGTCTAAAAGAAATGCAATGTGCAAATTAGATTTAGGAAGCGCGCTTTTAATTCTGAAGCCAGATTACAAAAAATATCAGACAAAATATCTCATAATATAGATTTAGTCTACAGTACAGTGTAGAAAACATCTAACAATGTTAAAAAATTAGGATTCAATGTAGCCATATGTGGCGCACGGTAGTCTCTGCGGAAAATATCCCCGATGACATGGACAGATTAAAAGTAAAAACATGCCATTTGAGGCCATGTGAGGCAGGCTTTGTAAAGGGTGCCAATTTGCAGCAGGGGCCGTTTTATTCATCGATGAAAAGGCCCGATCTGATGTAGACAGAAAGATCCATCTGTCCACAGAAATCTTTTATTTTTGGACGTTATCGCTCTCCTCAGGCTCAGGAGGGGATCTGTGAAGCCAGACGCAGTCTCCAAGGAACATATCCCCAAAGGCCAGATAAGTATCTTTCTGTCAAAATCAGGTGTCACCAACATTTAACATGCATAAGGATTAAGGAATAACACTTGCTAATTCTCCTGCTTGTGTTCTAAAGTGGGACTTACATGTAGCACAATGTGATTATTTATCTGTTTTACCTCCCTGTTTAGCTGTATTAATTTTATTGATGTCATTGATGACTGAAAGTGAAACTAGTGCCCCTGCAGCCGCAAACATGCAGAGTTGTTTAGATCTACTCGAGCTCGAGACAATATACACCACAGACTGATTCTTGGACTGACTGGGCTGTGTAAAAAAAAAAAAAAAAAAAAAAAAAAAAATCTCACTCTGCTGTGACTCTGTATAAATTTACTGATTAGGCCTATTAAACACGTTAGACCACTCTACTGTCAACGTTATATCGTTACGTTAGATCTAGCGTTAACGTTAGTCGTAGCTCGGCTCGGTTGCGTAGCTCCACTCTAAGCTCTTCTGCGCTGCACTCTGCGCAAAAAGGGCAGCTGGCACACTGGCAGCTTGGCAAAGTGAGGTGAGCGAACATATTTTCAGTATCATCTAGCTTTCAAATGATCACTTATTTCACACGTATAAACTGCTACTTACCCAGGTTATCATGAGTCAGCTGGACCCTTTCTCGGATCCAAGCCTCTGTTATAGTTAGCGACATCTTCGAATTTACCGCTTCGCGGCTGTTCAAACGCCACCTATTATACTATGGGACTAACGAGCAAGTCAAAAAGTCAACGAATACAAACGTCACAGCTTGGACTCGCTACTATCGCTCGCTCGATCGACTGTCAATCTCGTGCCAATGTTAGTCTACTACAGACTAGAATGATTGTTTTTTACATGAAATATTATTACAATGTTGTGTTTCAGAACATCTACAAGAACTATATTATTGAAAAAAATGGTTCGTTGTGCTATGTAAATTTTGTCATATCACTTAATATCATAAATTTAATCAGCTTTCTGCAGTTTTGACTCATGCGTCAAACCACAATTGATACGCAGGGGCTGAGATATAAGACTATCTGGACGGCCGTTGGTGGTGCTCAAAGCTGGTGGTGCTTTGTGATGAGAAGAGCGAGGTGACTGGTAGAACATGTATCCAGAAGAAGGGCGGGGTACCGTCGGGGGATGGGCGGGGGTGCAAGTTCGTGTTGACAGAGCGAGGATATAATACAGCTGTATAAGGATATGTTTTCTTGTGATCTTATTTTCTTCAATCTGCCCTCTTCCAAGTCCCCATTGCTTCCCCCTTTTCTTCATTGTTAACTATCCCTTCACCCCCCTTCCTTAAGATACTTCTGTGCAAAACCTGACATAATTATAGTAAGCATGTAAAAAATGCAGACTGTTCGAGAATTTGATAAATCTGAATTTAAGAAATTTAATTGAATAGTTTTAATATTTTCTTATTTTATCTCTTTAAAGATATAGTTTAGGGCAAATTATTGCTTTGATGCGCGAGAAGAGTTAGCCATGTATTTCGTTTCTTAATTTTAGTGATTAGTCTGAATGTAGGTCTCCAGTTCTGGGATATGTCATCTTGGTTGCCTGATACTATTTTGTGAAAATTTGCTTTCCTATAACTACAAATTGGACTACATAATGTGATAATTGAGGATGTTTGACAACATGCATGCACTGATCTCAAGGAAAGTCTGTGTTCCACACCATTCTTTGGCAAATTTTGGAGCTTGCATGGTATTCTATTATCAAGGATCACAGGTATAGGCCCTACGGTTTCTAAATTTCTTTCATTAGTTCCACACTTAACTTGATCCCTGTTTTAGTCATGTAGGCATCTATACATTGCCTTGTGTGATAGAAATTTTGAAAATAAACTTTTTGTTCTAATTCCTTTTCCTTGAAATTTCTTAAATTTTAAGCCTTTCTATATTAACAACTCGTCCCTATATTCTCTTCAAACATCCATCCATCCTTTTTGGCATCCATATCACAACCAAGATGGCTGATATACCCAGTCATCAATCATCACCAATTGCACAACATACTATGTACACAGAAAAAGCACATTATTATATAACAACCATTACATCACATACAGTTACAGACAGACATGTGATACTTACACACACACACACACGCACACACACACACACACACATTAAAAAACACATCGAAAAAAGGGCAACTATAATCCAGACTGTATTTTGCTAAAAGTCTCTTGTATATGGACCAATTAATTCAAAAGTCGATCGTTAAAACCCACCACTACAAATAGTAAGTGGTTTACACAAGCAAATGGTGATATACAGGGATTCTTACATAATTGCTTCCATGCTGATATCCATGTGCACCTCTTTCACTTCATTCATCTCTCCTTATCTACTTCTTCATCTCTCACTGTCATTACTTTAATGCAGGGCATCTCTTTCCACAGTTATTTGCTCCTCTGGAGATATAAGTAGTGTTGATTAATGTCACTGTATCTGTGTTTTCCAAAATTGAATTATTTTGCATGTTTTCTCTTGCGATTCTCTCATGTCCATTTTTCTTGCTCCTTTCTTTTTCTCTATTTACAAAGCACAAAGGGGTCGCACAGTCATGTGGTGATATGCACTATAGAAATTTGGTTTGTTATCATAATTATGCCTGAAGATTAACAGTTATTCTTTCTTTCATAATCTTTTAATTCATGAGCTGTAATCACCAGTAGTCTTTCTATGGAGCTACAACACATTGGGCAGCTGCTAAAGCTGTTCACATCACATCAGAATTTGCATGTACTTCGACAAACAGAGGCCTGAAGAAATGTCTTCAGAATTCCTTCGGATTATTTTTATTGTTCCTCCATCACATCTTAACAGAGTAGGCCCTATATCAGTAGGACATTATCTTTTCTTTTTAGAGAAGGCAAACTTCTTCTCTCAAGAAGGCCAGGATGGACATATAATAAAAACTAAGGACAACTACAGTTATACAATACGTTGAATAAGTATAAACACATTAAATGATTGAAAGAAAAATGTTAAGGCAGTACTGTTGCATCCATACATCTTGGAACAGTCCATTTGAGCAAGTCATATCAGTTTTGTTTTGTTTTTGTGTTTTTTTCCTGAAGTAGACACAAGCACATATACAAAAAAAAAAAAAATATGCCATATTTCTTTAAGGTTGTCCTTAATTTTTTCAATGTAACCGACAGTCAACTCCACATAAGTTAATATTGACAGGACTGAGGAAAATGCATCAAATTACAGGTAATATTTGACTTTTGCATGTACAGTGCAGAGGTAGAAACATGTAAGGCTATTTGTATTATGTACTAGTAAATTGGGACTTTTCATTTTTTAATTCATCAATTACTTGTCATATGTGCTGCAGAGTTCACAGTACAACACTGTAACTAAAATTGTATTTTTCAGCTGAGCATGTATACTATGTTTCAAGAATAAGTACGTACATATCAAGATAATGGTAACTTTTGTCAAATCTATGAAATTTCTTTCTTCCAGTAAGCATTATTATTGTCTGATGTTAGCTAGTGTGCATTTTTGTCATCAATCATAGATCCCAATTCTCATTGAGCATGGTCTCTGGATAATGGGAGTTTGTCTTATTTAAAGACAAATCAACCAACAATCACCTTTCATGTGTTATGCTCATGTTAGTCATAGACACTGGAGGGTAAAATACAAGCAAATTTAGCACATATGGCAGTAGTTCCTATCACAAATACCTGCAGTCTATGTGTTTAATGCATGTTAAATGAAAGCCTATTTCTCCACTAAAAATAAAATGATTGCCACTTACTATCACTTTCCATATCTCATCTGACCAAAAAACAAACAAACAAAAAACAGCAATAACTTGGCACATACAAAGTTGAGTAATCAAAATGTCATGGTCAAAGAAAGCATCTGACAATTATGATCTACTTGAGAGAAATAGGGGCAAGTTTCTTACAAATTGTCATTAACAGAAAGCAAATTCCAGTACATTCATGACTCTGTCAACTAGCTACACAGAAAAAAAAAAATTGAACATTATGAAAGACAACATATGCTAAAAGATATCAAAATGGCTAATGTCAGACAGATATCGTTGGATAATGAGCCACACAGGATAATCATATGAGGGGACAGGAAAAACTGTTTGTTTTCTTCTGGCAGAGTAAGTTTACTTTACACTGGTTTGAATATTATGAACAAAGTATAATCTTGAAAGCAACTGTTGCAAGTACAAATTCAAGACAAACTATATACACATTATGTTACAAAATCCTTGTAGAAGAAAATCCCTGAGTTAGTTTTGCTCATTCAAAAAATGAATATAGGTTTGTGCACTTCAGAAAACAGACAAAGAGATAAAAATATGCAGCACAAGAATTCCCACAAAGAGAGTAAATTGAAAAATATTTAGCACTGGTTCATCACAGAGATGAGTGTCTGTGTCAGTGTAATGAGTGAAGCTGTCAAATAAGAATCACATTCATTACTCATATACAGTTCCTGTACCATAATAGCGACCCACCATGTCTCCAAGTCTTCTCAAATTTATGCTTGTGACAGAGATCCCTACACTTTGCTCAATCTAACATACATCTTATACTAATTTATCAGAGTAGAACAACTATAGGTAATGGATATAGTACATCAAACATATAAAGTACATCAAACATATAAAAGAACCAGTGGTATACATAGGTACTTTCTTAACATTGGCACCTTTGCAGTCATAACAGAAGTACAAAAAATATTGTCACTGAGCAAAGAACCAATTCATTTATCATCACAGATAAAGACAAAATCATCATACATGTACAACCAAAAATGTACTACAACTGTACACCCAACACTGAAATATTTACAGATGAGTTGATCTTGTTGTTCTCTTTTCTTTCTTAACAGAATTATTGCATATTTGCGTGTTATAACACTGAAAAAGAAAGTACCGCCACTACATACTTAGCCAACATAAAAAAAAAAAGATCATCAACCACTAGGACAGACAACATGACAGTATTATTGAAAATCTATCTCCTTTATTATTTGCAGTGTATTTAAATGATTTTGAATATTTTGTTAGCAGACATTATAAGGGTCTTGATATGTGTGCATCTGAGATAAGGAAACATCTCAGTAATGATGATGTGGAAATTTTTCTACGCCTTTACATGTTATATGCTGATGACACAATAGTCATGGCCGAGTCAGCTGATGAATTGCAATCCGCTTTGTCTGCTGTTCAGCAATATTGTGACTTTTGGAAGCTATCAGTTAATACAAGTAAGACTAAAGTGGTTATTTTTTCGAGAGGTAAAGTTCGTAAATACCCTGTTTTTTCTTTTGGTGAAAGTCAGCTTGATGTTGTGGATGATTATATTCATCTTGGAACAGTGTTCAACTATAATGAATCATTTAATAAGGCTATTAAAAGACAAGTGAATTAAGCTATGAGGGCTATGTTTAATTTGATTTGTAAGGGTAAAAAGTTATGCTTACCTTTAGATATACAATGTGCTCTTTTTGACCAGCTTGTAGTTCCAATTTTATTGTATGGTAGTGAGATTTGTGGATTTTGTAAGCTGGATTACATTGAAATGTTTCATAAAAAGTTTTTAAAGAGTATTCTTAGGCTTCAGCGTGGTACTGCAAATTGTATGGTGTATGGGGAATTGGGCAGGTTCTCTTTAACTAGTACAGTAGAGAAGTGTTTGGTAAATTTTTGGGCAAGGATTAGTCAAGGAAAAATGTCTACACTTTCATACATTAATTATAAATTGTTACGCCAGTTACATGATTGTGGCGAGTTTGAATCAGAGTGGATCAAGAAAGTTAGAGGTGTTTTAGATAAGTGTGGTATGTGAAATTTATGGTTAGAGGATGACCCATTGAATCTAAAATGGGTGAAATCATCTTTGAATCTTAGGTTGGATGATATGGATGAGCAAAATTGGATTGCTGAAGTTAATAGAAACCGTTTATGTTTTAATGATAGAATTTTTAAACAGGAGGTTAGCTTGGAAAATTATTTATTAAAGTTGGATGCAGTGGATAGAATAACTCTGTGTAAATTTCGTTGCGGGAACCACAAGCTGCCTATTGCTAATTGTCGATATTTACCTGATTGCAGGTTCAAGGGGATGAATTTCATTACTTGTTGGTTTGTCCCTTCTTCAGTGAAATGCGTAGGCATTATATTAAGAAGTATTTCTCATGTCGTCCTAACGTTATTAAATTTCATCAATTATTTAGTAGTAGGAGTATTAAAAAGTTGAAAAATTTGTCCAGATTTTGTAAGATAATTATGTCGAAGTTTGACTAGAATCATTTTTAGTAGTGCTGAAATTGTGAAGTGTGTCAGTTGACACAGTGTGCTGTGACACATTCACTGATGGTGGATTTATTCAGTATATGTCAGCATATCCCTTTAAGGTCCACCTGTATTTGGATGAACAAGAACAGATGTACTTGCAAGAACGTCGAAAGGGGCCTGTAGTTCTTCATCTAGATGCCACAGGCTCTGTGGTCAAAAAAGTTCCAGGTCATAAGAAGCATGTTTTCTATGATGCACTTTTGCTGCCTAATCCCTGCAGAGGTAGAGCAGGCATTCCAATCACAGAGATGCTATCCAATAACAACCATGCTTCCGAAATTAAGCACTTTCTTGACAGGTTCCTCAATGCCATCTCGACGAATCGGAAAGTCCGTTCTCATTGCTTTCAATTCTGAAGACTGCAAGGTATACCTGACCAGGGCATGGAAGATTGTGTCAGGGCACATGTCATACAGTCAGCTCAAGATAACAAAGAAGAAGATAGAAGGGTTACACTTACCAACACATATGTGCAGCACATATGTTGAAGGATGTTTCAAAGAAAGTCACTGCTTTGACATCCAACAAGGGAGGAAAGCAGTTTTTTTCTCGACTGCTTCAGCATGCTGCAAACTGCATCTTCCTTTGAAGATGCCAAGATGATCTTTCGCCACATTTGCATTGTGCTTAACTCCAAGAAGGAAACTGAACATGTGTGCGCATCACTTAAGGCCCTAGAAAGCCTTATCAAGACGAGAAATGTGAAAGAAGAAGTACATAATGTCGAAGATCTTGGCAGCTACCCATGTCTTTCACAATCTGGAGAAGATGATCACACTTTTGATCATTCAAAGACAATCCGGGATTCATCACCGTGGCATTCAGCATTTTCTAAAATTTCTGCTGAAGTGGAGGAAGCTGTCAACAGTGAAGGAACAAAAGCTGAAGACACTGAAGAGCATCCCTACTACATCCCTGGAACATGCTCCTTCAAAACTTCATGCATGTTTATCTGCTTTGGAGTGCTCTTATGCTTGGTGATGTACATTGCTATAGCAAAGATGGCCAGCGTTAACAGACCCAACTGCAAAAAATCAAACCGATTAACAAATGATCGCATTGAAAATTGGTTCAAAGGGTGCAAAAGCTCCTTCCTTCATGGCACCTACCGAGGGCTACGGTTGCGAGCTCGGGAATTTGTGAGGAAATCACATGTCAATCTGAAAGGCCGCATCGCAGAAACCAAACTGAAGCCTCATAATCCCCTCAAGAATGAGACAAATGACAAATTGAAAAGTGGGAAGTATTTTTCTACTCCTACCCAGATGCAAAAGCCTAAAGCAAAGTGTCTGATGACACAGACCAAAGCAGTTGAAGATGACCCCAATCCACAAGAAGTATGGAAAAACATAGAGGCACCCCCAAACAACAGCAACCCCAGATTACCAACCAATGTGTGAATTTGAGCACTGAGCAGCAGAGGAACAGACATCAAAGGACAGGCAAAAAATCACCCTCACAAACACATGCCCCATTGACAATCTGCTCTTGGTCTTGACAAGGATGAGAGAGGAATACCCTAAAGTGCAAACACTTCCTTCATCGGAGAGGCGAGAAAGTTGTCAATGGATTGATCATGTATAAGATCTCTTCTCACATGGACATTGGATGGAAGGAAAGGTTGTCTGAATGGCTCCACAAGATCTGCCGGTTAGAATCGCAGAACTCACATACTCAAACATGGGACGTGTTTGGGTCAGAGTACCACATGTTTGTTGTCCAGCTGTCTCCCACTCAAGAAAATGAGGAGACAAGAAAGTACTAGTATTCCAATACCAGCTGTCCAAATTCAAATCGACTTATCATCCGCAGTATTGACATATGTTTGGGGTATGTGTTTATTTCACAGTTATGATGAAATAGATTGTCACCACTGCAGTTTCTGCATTGACCAAACGCAATTCCATTGTGCTAGTTTTTATCTACCTTCTATATTCTTGGCAAGATTGCTTCTGTAAATGCTCTGCCAGGTAAGGTGTCTTGTAGGTTAATTCATGCTTAACTAGTCAGTTGCATGACCCATCAGTTCTAGCACTATAGACACTTTACAATCTGTTATAAATTATTTCATCAATAATATCTGTATCATTGTTGCCATTTTTCTTGCCACTTGTGAAATTTCACATACAAGGTTTAGTAATTTGTTGATCAAACATCATGCATGTGCTGGCACTAGCCCTGCAGCCCACACATTTAGGGCCTACATGACAATTATGCTTAAAGGAAACCAAAGCCCAAATTGTCTACAGTTTGCGAGTTCAGTCGTATCTTTTCATGTGAGTAATTTTTTGCACTCTACTGAGTAATATGAATTTAATGTGTTTCTGATTTTGCGCAATTTCAATATTACAAAGTGGTAGGCCCTATATATATTGTATAGTGAAGCAAAATATTTGTGCGCTTTTATTTTTGTGCTAGTTTCTGGTTATGCAAAATACACAAAATAATCCACACCGTGAAAATTTTTACAGTAGTTATTTTTTCTAAAGAGTCTGTAAAATATGGCCTTTGCTCTATACCATACTCCTTCATCTACAACAATTTTGATTTGTATTGTCACAAAAGTCATATTTATTGCATGTCAGCACACAGTATTTTCCCTCATCGTAATGCTGTAATCATTTTGAGTAATTATGTATACTTAATAGATGTTTTTTGCGATTGAATTTTTGTTTGTTGGAACTGATATGAAATAAATTGAAATGAAACTAGATATAGATGTGGGAAGGGTTCAGATTATGCCATGAAGCAATGCCTATAGGGAAAAATCACTCTGCCTACATGTACACAGCTCATGATGCAATTTATTTTTTTTTAAAGATTGGAATAGATTGCTCTGAAATGTTTGTATATTATTCTTAAACTCTCTAGGTGTTCCCTAATCCAATCTACTTGGATTGATTGGAAAAATTGCCTCTAAACAGATTGTTTTGTTTGTTTTTGTATCAAAACTAGTGTTGTCCCTGTTGACCCCAACTTCGGGGTCAGCAAGGACAATGCCACTTTATTTATTAAAAAAAAA
Organism: Diadema setosum; assembly: GCA_033980235.1. Lineage (NCBI taxonomy): Eukaryota > Metazoa > Echinodermata > Echinoidea > Diadematoida > Diadematidae > Diadema > Diadema setosum. The sequence goes on from CM067066.1 coordinate 2,280,565, forward strand.
TGATTATCCCCATAATGTTTACTTTTTTCACAATACTAGGTGGACATAAAATCCAAACATAAGATTGAGTCTTTGGGCTGCATGAAAAAAAGAAATACAATCATCAATACAATCAACATTAAAATTGTCCCTTTTCACCCCGTTTTATGGTAATCTATATACATAAATATTGTTTTGTGAAGCTGCGCCTGGTCTTCACAATATTCACCTTTATGTTTGAAGGAGGGGAGGGGATCTTTGTCCCTCACTCAAATGTGAAGATGAAGGAAAAGCTGCTGCTAATGCCGGGGAATACAATTGCAATGGACATTTCTAGTTGTCATGGTTTTTAGGTCCTTGCTATGACAAAGTTCCCTTGTACCATTATCATCTCATTGTGGACAATACTGCTACATAGTATCAAGCTCAAACAATAACTTGACTAGGGATGAAGACAACATATCATTCTACAATACAGTCAACCTTGCGTAAGTTGGTTAATCGCTTAAGCCTAAGGTCTTTTCAAGTCCTCTTCTCTTTTTATTCTATTTAATTTATTTTAATCCCTCGTAAGTCACATACTCTCAAAGTCGAAGCAATTTCCTAAGTCCAAATAGATTCGACTTAGAAAGGTTGACTTAGAAAGGTTGACTGTGTATATGCAATGGGATACAGAAGGCAGTATCAATGTAACAACATATTCCTCAAAGTGTTGGAAGAATAATTCAGCACCAGTTACCATGGCGATATTCTGACCCAACCTGTCTTCTTATTGATGCAATTCTATAGCATCGAGGAGAGGATCACTCATTAGGCTCTGGCAATTCCTGTGGATTCATCCACGGGGGGAGTTTGTGCCTCGCCTCCTCCGGCTTCAGAGATGTGGTTGTAGAAGGGGAACTCGCAGCAGAAAAGACACTTGACGGCAGACGGTAGACTTTTGTAGAGGCGTGGCCAAATCAGGAAGAGGGGGCTCACAGACTGCTTATACACCTGATAGGAATCCAGCCTGGGGTTGGAAGAGAGGAGGAGTTTACATGAAGTCTTGGGATACTGCATTCTAGTAAAGTCCATTGATTTTACTTAAACAGAGAAGTTTGGGACATCTTACATATTGTTGGCCTAGAACCAGAGGGCTTTATCGCAATTTTTCGGTATGAAGTTGTAGAGATCGATCTCCTCTGCATTATGGAGTAAATTTTAAATCACCCTCATTTTCGGTTAAATGTTAAAAAATTAAGGAGCTCTTAATTGCCGAAAGTGATCCCCATATAACATGCCTCCTGAGATCAATATGGAAGTAAATATAATGCATGCACGTCTACTATAGATACTGTAACTTGCAAATCCAAATGAATATTTAAATAGTGTGTCGCCCAAGGTGAAATTCCTGAACTCTACTCCAATGATTATGATATAGCTTGAAATTCCTGACCATACAAACAATGGTGTCATACATACACACATAAACAAGGATGGAGACAATCTAAAACCCACTTTTCTTAATCAGGCATTGAAATGTAAGCCATGGTGAGTGACAGATTTCATATGTGTGTACATAATTACATTATATATATATTAATGTATATATATCGAAATATTGGTGGCCCCAAAAAGAAATGTAGTGGCCCAAAATAAAAGGAAATACAAAGATTTATTATTAGTTTTAGCTGCCCAATTGGGCCACCAAAAAATAGCCATTTTGGAAATTTGTTAGCCTGACATAGAAGTTTGGTGGCCCTGGGCCACTGGGCCATGGGGCCACAACTAATGTCAAGCCCTGCTGTATGCATATACTCACTCTCCGTATTTCTTGTCAGAACTCTCCTCTAAGAGAGGGATGCCACTGAGAAAGAGGAGGATAGTGGTGATGAAGAGTGGACTGACCACTGCTGCCCACTCTGGACCGGTCAGCACACTGCAGCTCATGATGAACATTCCCCACCAGAGCATGATCTCACCAAAGTAGTTGGGATGCCGGGACCAACTCCACAGACCTGATAGAGGGCGACAAACAATCAAAGTCATAAGAAACAGACAATGACAACAGCGAATGGCGATTAGCGAGTCGATGTGTGTAGATCACAATTACACTAGGCTTCAGTGAAACTCTGCAGACCTTGCTGGTTAGATATTCTTGGGTTTACAAACAAAAATTAGTGGTATACAATTCCTAAATATGTGGACGTATCTGGTGAAAACATTACAAATAAATCCTCTTATTTTTAATAAAGTAACATATTCATATTTTCAGCTAAAATCTGTTGCATTTAATGGCAATTGGACCTTTTGGGGTACTGTTAGGTGGAAAACAAGAGATAATTTGCACTGAAACTGCTGAACATAGAAGTTCCATATTTCCTATGCATGTTTGTCTGTTTGATTTCTATCTACAGAAATCATAGTTATTACGAGACCAATGACTAACAGTGAGGAAAAATATCATGTATATTAAGAAGGAGATTGATACAGATCCGAGCCAAGTTAAATTAGCCCCTATGAAACATTTCTTTCTCACAGTAATTTCTGAAAATATTTTTACATTGACTTAAAAATGTGACGGTGTGTTACTACTGGTAAATGTTTTGGCTTGGATTATTGTTCTATTTCTGCTTTTTGAAACACACAAACAAAATAGTATTATGATAGAACATGACCTACAGCGGATACATTATTGAATAATACAATGAGGAACAATACACAATACAATATACCAAATGTCACTACAGCTATTCGTAGTGAGATACTGACATCACATAATGTTTCTCTAATGTTACAAGTCAAGACTAATCATCGCATAAAACAGGTCTGGGTTAGCCAGTCTAGGCAAACCCAAGGAGCTGCTACAAGACCACTCCATCCCCTGCCATTATAAACATTCCACAAAAACCCCAATGTGGTTCGTATTTGGGAAGGAGCCCTCTTTTTGTGCACATCTGTATAGAGAAAGGTATTGGAGGAGAGGACACTACAGTGGACCCCCATTATTACAAAGTCCTTGGGACCAGCAGTTTTCTTTAGTTATGTCGAAATTTCATTATAACCATTCAACAAACGATCAAACCATGAAAACACTTCATAAATAAAGTTGTATGAAGATTTAGTTAAAGATTTCACATATGATGCTCCACAATAACCCTCTCATTTCAACTCAGTGTAGAAGGTACTATATAACAACTTGTATCATGAGTGGGTTTACACCAGGTTTCCCTGACTAGGTGTAAGCATTCAGTGGGATAGATCAGCACCTTCTGTTCAACTCTGGACAGTCACAACTTACCCACTTGACACCATTTCCCTCTATTCTCTGGATTGTTGCGGAAGTTGAATTTCTGCTGGTCCGCAACGGCCTCGATCAGCAGGCCCAGGGCAAAGAGAACTGTGCCCACGTAGTCCAGGGCATCAAACTGTAAGTCTTCATCATTCTTTGGAGCATTGATGAATATGACAGGTAAGCTGACTGTGAAGACCCACACAGCCTGTAATATCAGTACAAAATTTGAGAAAGCATATAGTTGGTATATGCTATTCATAATTTCTACATAATCATAGAACTGTCAATCATGACTGAAGGAAAATCTTTCATGCATGCTTATCAAGCAAAGACATGTGAGAGTTTGGGTTAGGTTGCCTTAATTTATACTAGGGGTTGTGAGAGTTAGAGTCAGGTTGACTTAATTTATACCAAGGGTTGATCTGATAGAAAAGATTCTTAAGAAATCATATCATTCTTCCACATAGCATTTAACTCTTGCATTACTTACAAGTTTGTCCACAACACAATGATTTCTAAAACTATGTGGCTCTGACAGACTCCTAACCAAAAGGTCAGCAGTTTTGTGGAAGTGTCTTTATCACTGGATTCTGAAATAAAGTTTGATTATAGTCCATGAAATTCTTTTTAAATCATGGTTTCAAAGTGAAATGTACATTACAGACAAGTTTAACAGAATGCCCCATAAACCAAAAACATGGAGAGGTTTCAATAAATGCTGGGTTTGAAGAATTCTGCTTAATCTAGGTAAAATACATTCAAGACAAAAACCACTCATAACCCAGAAATTTACATGTTTATACCTACCTGGAAAATCCAAAATATGGCAAACTTGAGGCAGTTTTCCCTCCTTTCATCAAATCTTTTGTCCTCGCCAATTTTGATGATCCTGTAGAGAAGGTAGCCAGACAAACGAATGCCCCACAAAACCACCAAGACAGTGGCCACAATCTGTCGCACTCCGTATGTCTGCAGGAAAGAGGGTATGTCAAAATACTGATAAAAGGTGTGTTTTAATTGAGGGAAAAATGGACTAAATATCCCAAGGTTTGCCCTTTTATTTTAATGAGATAAACTTTGAAGGCTTAAATTTTATTGAAACCTGGAAAGGTGAAAACAAGAATCAAGAAAGTAGAAGTAGCAATCTCAAGTTAGAAGTTACCAATTTCAAGTTGTCCTTGATTGAATCAAAGAGAAGAGGAGATCCAAATTGGTCTGACAATGAGATGGCCTATTTGATGTTTCAATTTTTTTCACAAAACAATTTAACATCAGTCACAGCCATCGAATGAGATATCAACCATATCCGCCCACAATTCTATTGGTCTTTAATATTGAAATATAAAATTCATATTTAAAGTCAATGAATGATTTCGACAGAATGCAGTTTACATTATATCTAAAATGTATATCTCGCAACAATCCTTTCAAAAATCCCAACACACATTTGGGAAATCATCTTAGCTAACATGCTCACAAAACCTTGTGCAAAGTGAAATCATACATACCCTTGCCAGAAAGAATGTCAAGACAGCAAGAACAACGAAGTTGGTGCCCCCAGCAAAGTCTGTGACCTTGTCAAATTTGCATGTTGCTGCGATGACGAAGAAAGAGAGTTGCATGCCGATAGTGACAAACCCACATAGTGCGAGATTGTAGTCATCAATTATCAAAGTGCTGTTCACAACCATGTTGCTGGTTCCACCTACTGACAATTAGCTCTGCCAAGATGAAATATAAAATCTAAAGTCATATAATTTGGTAAACTGATAACATCAGCACAAATATCTTTTACAAAGGTACAGAAGAACTTAAAGGTGAGGATTATATGGTCCATCTAAATATAGTCAACCTTGCCTAAGTCAAATCTATTTGGACTGAAGACATAGCTTCGACTTTATGAGGGATTAAAATCAATACAATATAAAGAGAAGAGGACTTGAAAAGACCTTCGACTTAGGCGATTATTTGACTTAGGCAAGATTGATTTAAAGGTGCATAGTCCCGGTAGTGCAGAGGGCGCTGTTGATGATACTGCCGATCACCGTTAGCATTGATAAATATATGAAGATAGCTGAAGTTGAGCTGTCATCAAGAGTAAAGCGTGTAGGTGTTGCTAAGTAACGTTGCCTTTGTTGTCTTCTCTGCGCAACACACAGTCTGCAGTAATGCCAGGGTGCGTGCATATGTGCTTCTTATTATGACATCACAAAAGAAGTTTGCTGAAGCTGTCATCCCCCTCAGCTGAATCGTGAGCTGAACTGTGATCCGACCACTGACTACTGTGAATTGGACTTCTTCGGACTCGGGGAAGTGGGCCGAAGCGTAAGCGCTAAATAGGAGCGATAGCGTAGGTCTCTATGAAAAATGCGCCGTGCGCCCGCGTACGCATTTGACTAAAACACCGGGACCATGCACCTTTAAAGGGCAAGTCCACCTTCATATGTGGATTGAGTGAATGCAGCAATATTAGTTTATACATCATTGAAAGTTTGGGGAAAATCAGACAATCCATTCAAAAGTTATGAATTTTCAAAGTATCTGCACAGTTACTGCTGGATGAGAAGTCTACTACACTGTATGATGTCACTTGCGTATAACCATACAAGGAAAATATAAAGAGAATTTCACAAAATTTTACTTTTTTCAAAAAGTGCACATTTCCTCAACTCATCACTGACGTATGTTAAGGGTATTTTATTATTCCCCTTGCCTTCTGAAAGAGGGAAGTCAAGTGTTCTTTTATTATGCGAGAAAAGTGAAAATATCTTGAATTTTCTGTATATATTTTTTTATATCATTGTACATATGTGACATCACAAGCTGTAGAAGTAGTCTAGCTTCTTATCCAGTAGTGACTAAGCAGAAACTTCAAAAATTCATAACTTTTAAACAGATTGTCCGATTTTCCTCAAACTCTTGCTGATGTGTTCTATAAATATTGCTGCATTCACTCCATCCACATGTCTATGAAGGTGAACTTGTCCTTAAAAGCAAGGTTGGCTGTATAGCCATCTCCCACAAATTTGTACTATGTCCCTAAATCAACTCAAAAAAGGAAATCTTGCATATCTGCTTTTACTGAATTGGCATAATTATTGTATTTATTTAAGGAAACATCTTAAATTTAAACAAAATATGATATTGCATTCAACTTTTTCCCTCCTTGTTATTCATCATTACCTCACATACCAAATTCCAAAGTCAAAGAACACTCCCTTGTAAGAAGTTGTATTGGGAAGGAAAAACCTAATCCAAAAGTACACTTGTCTCAAGGTTCAATAAGGTCTTTGATGCTATCTAACATAGTATAAATAGCTGTCCATTTTAAATTTCTCCTGAACCGTTTCATGAAAATGCCTGGTACAGACCAGAACAATTGATGCAGTATATCTAGTCCATGAGTTTCCTCCATGCTATGTAAAAATTGTACATCCTCCCTACGTCCACCCTCCGGCACTTCCAGTTAAAACTCCAGAGGGAGTATTCAGGAGGATCCCAACCAAGTACCAAGTATCAGTGATGAATTCCGTCTCAAGTATAAACATTGTGCAGATCTTAAAAGTAGAGAACTATATATGGCAAAATCATGTTCTAGGCCCCACCTAAATTTTCAGGACAAAAATATTGTATGATATTGTTTATAGGTTGGGGTTACAGCTAGTGTAAGACTGGATCGATCGTTCCTAGTATAATAGTACGTAGACCTAGTATTGCTCATATCACCATGTACCATCAAATCATGCACATGGAGTGAGACTATGATAATAATCCCTTTGATTTACAGTGAATTCCGTGAACAAGCAAAGGCCGACTAAACTTTGTGACAAAGCCAGGGTAAAAACATGTATGGTGGGGTAGGAGCTAGTAGAAGAGTAGCGCAGCAAACTCTCCAACTACTAGATAAACAAAAACAAAGACGAAAACAGAACACTAGATTGCATTGTAGCTGTACTGATCACAGCACAGACAGACAGAGGTAGTATATAAAATCTCACCCTGCATGATCCGTTGCTGATCAATCTTCGATCAGCACAGCAGAAGACAATCTGGAAGTCCATTAATAATAGCATGATATTTTAGCCATATATATAACGTTATAGCAGACGATACTCACCATGCACCACCTACGACTATAGCGAACAAACCAAAACAAAGATGAATTGAATTGATGAACTGCAACCACTTCAGAAATGTCTGTAATTATTGCCTCCAATAATGGCTATAAGCATGATAAGCTGGTCACGGGTGCGGTTCGGCTTCGGCTTGAAAATTTCTCTTTTAGAACAGCCACACACGTGACGTTACACTGCAACTCAACACTCATCAACAGGCGCAGTTTTTAGTACCTCTGTAAAGTGCATGTTCTGTCTGTGTGTGTGCTGTGTTCCGGTTCTGTAAACAGAAGTTGCATAAGCGATGATTTTGCGGGGCAGTGCGATATGATGAATATTCAGATTGACGTCGAGTACAGGTCAACGAGAACTCTGGCGTTTACACTCCGTACGAAAAATAGCTCCAGGCCGGGTCAGTGAGGTAGGGTTGGGGAAGCAGTGAGGTAATGCCCAGACAGTGATGCCATTCCTGTGGATCAGAGGTTACGTGGATGATCGTGTGAGATCGAGAGATTGCGTATTAGTGTTCATATCAGGCCCGTAGCCAGGGGGGGGGGGGGGGGGGGGGGGGGGGGGGTGTGCGTCGGGTGCGTACGCACCCCCCCCCCCCCCCCAAATTCTGAAAGGTCCACTTTTTCATAATAACTGTTTTTAGCAATTCTCAAGATAACAATCCAAATAAACATAAAGACACATTATATGCTACGTAAATGTGGAAGAGTACGTTTAACAATGTTAAAAATAATTGTACGAAACCCTTTTGTTGTATGAACCATCCGATCGTCCCCATGCACACAAACACAAATGTTATGTATCAATTTGTGCGAGCTATTATTATATTGGCACTGCATGCCATGGCCCTTGGCGCGTGTGACCGGTGTTTTTTTTTTTTTTTTTTTTTTTTTTTTCCACTGGCCGCCCGAGTACGTGCGATTCGTGGATGACATTGAGGTTGACACTTGCATTTTTTTTCACAGGAACAGAGGTAAGTGGATGAAAATCTAATAGCCTCAAGTTTACATATATGAAAATTAAAGAAATTTCCTCGAAATTACTATAATCGAAAACCTGAGACATTTTATATCTACGTCTCACAAAGATATAGTACATGTATATATAAGTACATGTTGGCATGATAATGCCTGGGGATAGATTATTATGTCAACTATTTTCCATTATGAATGCATGCTCCAATCAAATTGTGAAAAGGTGGTCATGAATTAGCATTTCTTATACGAACGATCAGGAGAGACAAAACAAAATGAAAGACCTGTCTTACTCCAGTTCTCTTGTAACACTCATTGGGCCATTATGCATGCCTAACGAATTATAATAGCTGCTTTTTCTAGCCCTTTTGCTAGTACCAATATTCGAGAAAAGATCATCTATCAAGTAACTGTACGATTTCCGTGCATACAATGCTTTTAAACACACTTGCCTACTCGCCTTCAGCTGGCATTTGCTTACGGTTCCAACAAATTAGTAGTTATACATTTTCTCATGTTGTGACAGTTCGATTGGTTCTCATTTTGAAGTGAGCCAAAACCTAAGAACATTCTCACTTATAATTTCCAAAGAGTATTATGCAGGCACGCAAACTCAATTTAGTTGTATTTCGTATAAATGTAATGGGTAAGAGGGTATGAGAGAGAATGCTGAGCTATGAAGTAAAATGGTAAAGTAAAAAGTTTGTCAGATAGTATTACAAAAGCCTGAATATTGCAAGAGCTCCGGAGTAAAAACAGTCAGGGAAAAACCCTATGTATGATAACATTGTGAGAGCGTTAGACTGCATTGTGACGCGTCGTTATTTAATTTACATTCTTTATTCATATTTTTCATTAAAAAACACAGGTAATGAGCCGGATTGGGTTAAAATTCTCACTTACAGCTTTGTAGAAGTCTGAGTCAACAGTATCACACAGTAATTCAAGACGTTATAGTACAAACGATTTCTTGAGCCTGCACCGTTTCAGCCTCTGTTCTGGATACGGCGGTAGAAACTCATTCTTTTTTGTTGTTTATTTGATCATTATTTACTAATCTCTTTTCTAACTTACAGGTAGCGGATTTCTTTGCAGGCCAAATTCGGAAATGTACTGTTGATTATTACTTATACATTTTCTCATGTTGTGACAGTTCTATTGGTTCTCATTTTAAAGTGAGCCAAAACCTGTAAGAACATTCTCACTTATAATTTCCAAAGAGTATTATGCAGGCACGCAAACTCCTTTTAGTTGTATGTAATGGGTAAGAGGGTATGAGAGAGAATGGAAAGTGCTGAGCTATGAAGTAAAATGGTAAAGTAAAAAGTTTGTCAGATAGTATTACAAGAGCCTGAATATTGCAAGAGCTCCGGAGTAAAAACAGTCAGTGAAAAACCCTATAGTATGTATATGATAGCATTGTGAGAGCGTTAGACTGCATTGTGACGCATCGTTATTAGGTGATACGCTATCAGCGTATCACCTATTGTGATTGTCAAAATCTCTCTTTATTTTTTTTTATTCTTCTTTCTTTCTGGACAATTTTGTGTCGTCAATATCTCAACAATGACATTACGGAATGACATGAAATTTTCAGTCAACATGTCTCATAACAATATCTAGCCACAATAAGGTTTTCATGACAGTAACATATCTATGACGTCATTTAGGCGCCATTTTGTGATTTTCGAACCTTGTCACATGATCGATCATAACTTCATAACTAGATGTCATTTCTGCATCATTTTCGCTGGACATAAAGTTCAGGTCACGCTCTATCTTACTTTTTAACGCTAGTTACCCAGGTCTTCATTACGCGCGCGTAAGCGCGCGTCAAAATTTTAAAAGGCTCAAAACGACTTCCCAATGGGAAATCTCGAAGTTTCAGACAATTTTAAGCGTTTCAAACATTTTCTCGCGTGCGCGTCCGTCCGCGCAATTTCTCGCGCAGAGGGCGTAACCAACATGAAAATGCAATTTTTTTGACTGATTTGGATTCCTGATATTTTGAGTAACAATATCCACTAATTTCCGATCGATGTTGACCTATAACAAAGGAATGCACTGGCGTCAAAGTTGAAATTCCGCGCGCGCGTCTTTCTGCAAATATAGTGAAAAAACATGTCTTTGTTTATTTCGCCATAGCTCTTTAAAAAGTCCGTTGACCCTATGTTTTTATTGCATATTACAAAAGCATATGAATTGGAAATAACGTTTCAAGTATCAATATTTCCCGAAATACATTATGACGTCATCATATCATCATCTGAAATCAAAAAAGTGGAATTAATTTTTTTGAGGTACTGTTTCTAACATTCATTTGCTCGTATCTCTGTTGTTTAAGCTCAATATTATCCCAAATTAACATATGTTGTACTTTTAACATTTGCCTTTCAAGTCCATGTCATAGTTTTGAAATTTGATGACGTTATCATACTTTAAATTGTGATTAAAAGTAAAGATGCAAAATCGGACAAGTTTACGTGTTATGTCTATGGGAAGTGATTTTTTTTAAAACCATCCATTGACTTGACAACGTTTAAGCACCTTTATCTCAGCTGATTTTGCTTCATTTCCTCTGAAATTTAAGTATGTTGTAGCTGAGACAATAAGCTGCAGTAATCATGCATTTTGTTCTTTGAAATCTTCTCATGAGGTTGACAATTTTGCAGTTTAAAACTGAAAATGAGAATGGAATGTGGACGAATCGATTCCTGATTCATCTTTCGCATACATAAGTTTACGTTCCTCATATTTTCTCGTCGAGACGTATGGCCGAGTGGTTAAAGGCGCCGTCTCAGAGACGTGAGGTTGCACTCGTGCGGGTTCGAACCCCACAAGATCACGAAACAAAATACCTAGCTATTTTACTTTTTTTTTTCTTCAATGGTGTATTACACATTCGTCCATGTAGAAATTACGTTCGTATATAAACGCACCTATACACACACACACACACACACACACACAATATCCCTCTGTTTTGTGTTGGAGACCACATTGCTTCGACTGCTGCAGAATGTTGAATCCTGACTCTGTCAAATAGTATGTAATGACGACAACGGAGGTGTTGTACTTTGAGCAATTGTCTTTCAAGTCCATGTCATTGTTTTGTACTTTGATGACGTCATCACACTGAAAATTGTGATTAAAGGCAAGGTATCAAAATCAGCCGATTATAGGTTTTATGTCTGCGGGACGTATTTTTCCGAAATTGCCAGAAATGGCACAGCGACCTCAGTCGTTACAAGGCCGCATTTCCTTCTAGCAATGCAATACATGTTCACGCGGCCACAATTGTTGAGTGGGCATTGACTTTTTCCCCCTGTAATATCTATACATTTTTTTTTCGGCCTTACCGTTTCCGTGGATGTCCCGTGGCCGAGTGGTTAGAGAAACCGTTTTGCATGCACGCTCAATATAACTTCAAGGTGCCTATATCACATTCTTTTCTTTGTCGATCACAGATGACCGACATCTGATGACCCCAGGCGTATCACCTAACTCGTCAGTGTGACGAGTTTCATGTCTCGTTTAATTTACATTCTTTATTGATATATTTTCATAAATATCTCAGGTAATGAGTCGGATTGGATTACAATTCTCACTTACAGCTTGGGTAGAAGTCTGAGTCAACAGTATCACACAGTACTTCAAGACGTATTATAGTACAAACGATTTCTTGAGCCTGCACCGTTTCAGCCTCTGTTCTGGATACGGCGGTAGAAACTCATTCTTTTTTGTTGTTGTTTATTTTATCATTATTTACTAATCTCTTTTCTAACTTACAGGTAGCGGATTTCTTTGCAGGCCAAATTCGGAAATGTAGTGTTGATTATTACTTATACATTTTCTCATGTTGTGACAGACCCCAGTTCTATTGGTTCGCATTTTAAAGTGAGCCCAAACCTAAGAACATTTTCACTTATAATTTCCAAAGAGTATTATGCAGGCACGCAAACAGGCCAAATTCGGAAATGTAGTGTTGATTATTACTTATACATTTTCTCATGTTGTGACAGACCCCAGTTCTATTGGTTCTCATTTTAAAGTGAGCCCAAACCTAAGAACATTTTCACTTATAATTTCCAAAGAGTATTATGCAGGCACGCAAACTCATTTTAGTTGTATTTCATTTAAATGTAATGGGTAAGAGGGTATGAGAGAGAATGGAAAGTGCTGAGCTATGAAGTAAAATGGTAAAGTAAAAAGTTTGTCAGATAGTATTACAAAAGAAACTCATTCTTTTTTGTTTGTTTATTTTATCATTATTTACTTATCTCTCTTCTAACTTAAAGGTAGTGGATCTCTTTGCAGCCCAAATTCGAAAATGCCTAGAGACAGCTAGTAACCAAATATGCTACTATAATTTAATAAATAGGAAATAACCATTCCAGTATGTATCTTAGTGTGCACAGTAAGACAGATCAAATCAAATAGGAAAACATCTGAGCACTAAGCCTGAGGTCTGAATTTGCACTCAACTTCTTCCAATGGCTAACGGATGTTTAATTTTTGAATTTCACTGACCTCCAAATTTCACAAAGAAAACTTTCTTAGCATGATGGTTAATATGACATTTGACTGATATTGGAGATGTTTGCGAATCGGATCTACTACCTTTAATATTATTAAATCTAAAATGATTATTTGAAAGTTCGGAAATGCTGGAAATATCCTACCACAAGGAGGCAAAATAAATGGTACACATTTACAATTTATTTTGTTTTAAGATTTTCTTATTTATTTTCGTTTTTGACAAACTCGCATACCAGGCTTCAGGCCTGCTAACGCGGGTATACAATAGAAAAAAATAAAAGTTAAAACAACACCATGAAAATCACTATTCTCAATTTTGCGGCGCGCTACGCGCGCAGAGTCTCGAAAAACAATTAAACTTTGCAACTTCCTGGCAAAATGAGTTTTTACTATTTCCTAGATGAAATACCGTAACGCGATTGCATGCAACAAACAAAAATACAAATTTCCTCGAGACTTTAAAACGTCATTAAAACAGTCAAAATTCACAATTTGTGGCGCGCTTCGCGCGCAAATTCTTATACAACTTTTGTAGTTCGGTCGTCCAAAGAATATAAATATATATATAATTGTGTGTGTGTGTGTGTGTGTCATCATTGGTATTGGTACCGAAGGTCCGTTTTTTTAGTGACCGCACCCACCCTTGAAAAATCCTGGCTACGGGCCTGCATATGCGTAGCTAGCACTATAGTCTGGGTGCCAAAGCCACGTTTTGGGCCTAAACTTGTTTTACCGTCCACCCAATGTTTTTTGATGGTTCTACCCTATTTCGGGGGTGCTGAATCCGAATCTGGATGATGCAACTCTTGCATCCATGAGGGTTTTAAGATATTCAAGATGGCCGCCAAAATGGCCGCCCAAACCGGAAATTCCTATGTATTTCCTTCTTGATGGTAAGAAATTGAAAACAATTGATGGTTTTACCCTATTTCGAGAGTGCCGAATCCGAATCTGGATGATGCAACTGTTGCATCTTTGAAGATTTTGAGATATTCAAGATGGCCGCCAAAATGGCTGCCAAAACCGGAAATTCCTATTATATTTCCTTCTAAATGATGAGAAATTGAAAACAATTAATGGTTTTATCCTAGCTCGGTGGTGCTGAATCCGAATCAGGATGATGCAACTCCTGCATCCTTGAGGGTTGTGAGATATTCAAGATGGCCGCCAAAATGGCCGCCAAAACCGGAAATTCCCATGTATTTCCTTCTAAATGGTGAGAAATTGAAAAAAAATTTATGGTTCTACCCTATTTCAAGGGTGCTGAATCCGAATCTGGATGATGCAACCCTTGAATCCTTGAGAGTATTGAGATATTCAAGATGGCCGCCAAAATGGCAGCCAAAATGGCCGCCAATTAAAACCGGAAATTCTTATGATTTAGCTTTTAAATGATGAGAAATAGAAAACAATTGATGGTTTTACCCTATTTCGAGGATGCCGAATCCGAATCTGGATGATTCACCTTGAGATATTCAAGATGGCTGCCAAAATGGCCGCCAAAACGGAAATTCTTATGTATTTCCTTCTTATAAATGGTGAGAAATTGATAGCAATTGGTGGTTTTACCCTATCTTATTTTTGACTGAAAGATTTCAGGTTTTCATCAATGGCACAGTTTGAACTTGCTGTATAATACAGTGAAACCAGCTCTACCGGATATCTTTGAGCTGATGGTACGATACAAGTGTGCTTGCGGTTCATCTAAATCATATTGTGATAGTGATGTAGAGAAGTTTACTGAAATTACCCAACATTACCTGTCTTAATCCATGAGCAGTTCAATCTCTTCATCCATGAACACTCAAATTGGTTAATTGGTTTATATTGGTGGTCTTGATGACATTGTTGGAGACACGAGTTGGGCATTTTTATAGTTATGCTTCATTTCTTTTTGGGCAATATGATGTAACAATATATTTCAATTTTTCAATTCAATTCAATTCAATTCAACTGAATTGAAATGAATATATATATATATATATATATATATATATATATATTGATATATACTGTATATCACTCTATATATATATATATATATACTGTATATCACTGTATACATGTATATATATATACATATATATATATATATATATATATATATATATATATATATATATATATATATAATATTACAAACACACCAGAGGGGATGGACAAATCACACGTAACGCGTTAAAAAAAAAAAACTGAATAAAAAACCAAACGACAACATGTAAGGTAATAGTTGATAATCTAGTACTTACGAATATCATAATCGCGCAGAGTGCTTTTGAAATTACCCTTATTGATATCTACTATAAGGTGATGGATGCAACCATTTCCAATGACGTAATCAGAATATGAGACAAGTTTCATAAAAATACGAGGCGAGACTCGTCAGAATACAAGAAAAGTTTCAACACCAAATACCAGCATGGTATAATTCAATTTTACTCTATTGATAGCCGAAAAGGATTAACTTCACTTCTGTAAAGCCATGTTGGCGACCACAAGCATTATTTTGTAACAATTATGCATAAAGGAATTTTCAGTAGTATCTTTGTGTTTGTACGTGTCAGTATGATGTGAATATCACTTTTTTTTCCCCAGTACGTGTTGAAGTTCCGTTTGAGACATATCGGAATATCTCAGTATATTACAATATCATTGTGACAGTCATTTTGGATGCCAAAAACTTTCGGCTGATTTGGCAAATCCGCTCAACTTAGTTAAATGTAAGAATACAAATGATTGCTTTTCATCCTGGGTTTAATCCCCCGCTTCGCGTTAGAGCACACTACTTCACCATTTAAGTATAAGAAAATGTTAAGGAGTTTCCGCTTATACAGGACATTTATAGATGTCTCAAAACCTTCAAAGACCTTCAGCACCCTCGAAATAGGGTAAAACCATAAATTTATTTTAGAATTTTCACCATTAAGAAAAAATATATTAACATTGGAATTTCTGCCACTTATTTTGGCTGTCATCTTGGACGTCTAAAAACCATAAAGATTGGACAAATTTAAACAACCAAGTTTCGAGGGTCACGGTGCTGAATAGGGTCTAAAATTTTCCAATTTTTGACAGTTATTTTGGTGGTCATCTTGGTCATCTCAAAACCCTAAAAAAGAACACGAAAGTTGCATCAACCAGATTCGGATTCAACATCCTCAAAATAGAGTAAAACCGCCAATTGTTTTCAATTTTACACCATTTAGAAGGTAATATAGGGCTTACATGGAAAATTTCGTTTTTGACGGCTATTTGGGAGCCATTCTGGCGGCCACCTTTACTATCTCGAAACCCTCAAGGAAGCAAGAGCTGTATCCTGGAGCTTCAAACTCAAAATAGGTTAAAACCATGAATTGTTCTATATTTTACACCATTTAGAAGGAAATATGGGGTCTACCTATGAATTTCCGTTTTTGGCGGTCATTTTTTGGCGACCATCTTTACCATCTCTAAACCGTTAAGGATGCAAAAGTTGTATCCTGCAGCTTCGGATTCAGTACACTCAAAATAAGATAGAAATCACCAATTGCTTTCAAATTGTCACCATTTAGAAAGAAGTACGTGGGAATTTTCGGTTTTTGGCGGCCATTTTGGGGTCATCTTGAATGATATCTCAAAATCCTCAAGGATGCAAGAGTTGCATCATCCAGAGTCGGATTCAGCACCCTCGAAATAGGGTAAAACCATGAATTATTTTCATTTCCTTACCATTTAGAAGGAAATGCATGGGAATTTCCGGTTTTAATTGGCGGCCATTTTGGCGGCCATCTTGAATATCTCAAAAACTTCATGGATGCAAGAGTTGCATCATCCAGATTCGGATTCAGCACCCTCGAAATAGGGTAGAACCATCAATTGTTTCCAATTTCTCACCATTTGGAAGGAAATTCAGTACAGGGGAATTTCCGGTTCTAATTGGCGGCCATTTTGGCGTCCATCTTGAGTATCTCAAAATCTTCAAAGATGCAAGAGTTGCACCATCCAGATTCGGATTCAGTACCCTCGAATTAGGGTTGAACCATCAATTGTTTTCAATTTCTCACCATTTAGAAGGAAATACATGGGAATTTCTGGTTTTAATTGGCGGCCATTTTGGCGGCCATCTTGAATATCTCAAAAACTTCATGGATGCAAGAGTTGCATCATCCATATTCGGATTCAGCAGCCTCGAAATAGGGTAGAATCATCAATTATTTTCAATTTCACACCATTTAGAAGGAAATACGTGGGAATTTTCGGTTTTGGCGGCCATTTTGGGGGCCATCTTGAATATCTCAAGATCCTGAAGGATGCAAGAATTGCATCATCCAGATTCGGATTCAGCACCCTCGAAATAGGGTGAAACCATCATTTGTTATTAATTTCTCACCATTTAGAAGGAAATACATGGGAATTTCCAGTTTGGGCGGCCATATTGGCGGCCATCTTGAATATCTCAAAACCCTCAAGGATGCAAGAGTTGCATCATCCAAATTCGGATTCAGCACCCCCAAAATAGGTTAAAACCATCAAAGACATTGGGTGGACGGTAAAACAAGGTTCAGCCTCTGGCACCCAGACTACTAGCGTGCGTAGACTACCGAAGCCTTACCCCAAGTGCCAACCCCCCCCCCCCCCCCCCCCCATCCCCAGCATCGCAGTATACAACTGTACAATTACGTGATTGTGGTGAATTGCTTCGTCCCCGACGCTATAGCTATCCCGCTATTGCTCCAGCAGCGTCAGAATGATAATCGCTCGCCGCTTAGCTTCGTTCTGGACTGTGTTAAGCAGGGACACTTGCTCCAAAGTGATTCCATCGTGGAACTGTAGAAAGGCGCTGTTATCCCGATCTTTAGCTAGTAATATAACTGACAGTAGGGCATATTCAGTTTCTTCGATGGAGTCGCCTGCGAATGCCAACAACACCGGCAGCGGAGCCGGAGGAGGAGGCGTTGAAGAGGGGAAATCTGACGATGACTTACGGAGTGTGCTCGTGAGCACGGTTCTTGATCTTGAGGAGCTGGACCCCTACTTGTTTAGGTAAAAAATGGTGGCCCTATCATATTAATTGTAGATGTAAGAATATTTTATAAACTTCGTCATAATTCGAGACTGTATAGCCTTGTTTTCAGCTGAACTGTGTGTGACTGGGCCGGGCGATTGGCCCTGCTACTGCCCACATTCGTAGTGTAATTAAAAGTACATCGATCGCGATCGGAACGCACACGGGAAACCTCGGGCCAGGCTCAATGTCATTCAATGACAACGACGATACCCCAACCCATCACGGTCTTCGTCCGCATGTCTGATGTTTGTGTAAACTAGAAACCATAGACGTTTTGCTTAGAATCTCAATAAATAAAGTAGTATGTCATCAGTATTTCATCAGAAAAGAGTTAAGTGTTAGCTGCATGGACGGTCTAGACTATAAAATGCATGACCCTGGTCTTCTTCTTCTGATTAATGCCTCCTTCAATAGACTGAAGATTCTTGCAGACTGGTGCTATTTACATTATAATACAATTTATTTACAGATATTTACAAGCACATAGAAAATTTGACGAAAAAACTAGCCACTGTGATCAACCATTAGACGGTTTCGAAATGATCCCACAGATGGCGCTGAAACAATTTCTGACGACAGGGAATTCCAGTTCCTTACAGTTCTTGGGAAGAACAAATGGCGATGCGATTCAGTTTGGCCTGATTATACCCAGTGAAAACAAAAAGTAAAATTAAGAAAGATTAAGATACAAAATTATCATTCTGGTGCTCTTATAAATTTAAACCTCTATATATATTTATTCAAATCTTGTATCTATATGTCAGTTCATAGCTCATGTTTACATTTTAATATAATTATATGAATGACCTTTTTTTCAGGTGGTTATTATAGGTACTTCACTTGTTTTTAAAGTAACATATCATTCTAAGATTCAAGAAGTTTGATATTCAATAATTTGTTGCATTCATTAAATACAAAGAAAGAATGAACTTGCACAGACCAGATGACCAGAATGGTCCATCAAATAACACTTAGAGAAGCATCAATGGCATTTCATTGTCTTGCACGAAATGTGTTCTATTAATATTGCCAAATACTGGGCTAATTTATAATGAATGCTGTGTTCCTCTATTTAACCCTATAAAGCCCAAGCTATTTTGACCCCTTCCAGGCCCAAGGGGGGGGGGGGGGGGGCACATTGTGCACCCCTCCCCATATAACTTCTTTATTATATGATGTATGACCGTCATATTTGGTACATGGGTAGAGCAACTCATACTCTACATGACCCAACATTTGAAATTTCTCAAGGTCATCCACTGAGGGCGCTATTTACCAAAATATACAGAAATACATAGGAAATACGCTAAAATCGTATTTTTTCTTTTTATTTCTTTATCCCCAGTATATATGTTTTTATTTCATATCAATCATTTTCATATTTACCAAAAAGGAAAAGCAAGTCAACCTTCACTATTTGTTATGGTTGAAGTTTCTCAAGGTCAACACGTGGGGGCGCTACTCGTTACAATATAAAGAAATATATGAAACCTATGATGTATTGCTTGGAATATAGATATTGGTATCACATTTCATATTTCCAAAATATTGAAATTTTGAGTTTGCAGATTGATAATATGATAAAAAATGATATTACAGGCAAAGCTTGTGTGAAGATAACACAAAATAAAAGGGCAGTCTTTGGAAAATGCTGTATTTCTGATTATTTCTATTATATCTATTGTTTGATGCCTATGTCATATAAAGAAATAAAGGAGGATAATAAGAAGACCATTTCAGGGTAATTCACAACCATAGTTACTTCACATTTTGGTCCTTCAGCAAATTACAGCCAACAAAACCCCCATTTCATCCATTATTATATTGTTAAGTGAAATTGGAACAGAAAATCATTCAAAATCTGACTGACATGGTTGTCAGTTTACGGTTGCCATGGCAACCAGCACTATCGGACATAGCTAAATTATATATCAAAATGTTTGCAATAAGATTTTAGGAAAAGTCACCAAATTTGGTTGAAATCGAGTAAAGGGTGTAGGAGTGGCAAACGAAAATATGGTAGGGGGGGCACAATGTGCCCCCCTTGGGCTTTATAGGGTTAAGGGTGGATGTGCAGGCAAGCATCGATGGATCATACTGATAATACACCACAAATGCTTATCTCTGTGAATGAAAAAAAAAAGAGCAAAATTAACTGTGCTCTCTGCCCCCTATCATTATGCAGACTTAGGACAAAACTGTAAACAACTGATTTACATTCATTTTTTTTTTATTTCCGGCTGTATAGTAGCCAACTGAAAAAAAAAAACTTGCCTTTGTGAAAATGGATTGTATCCTCCATATTTCAATCATTTCTGAGTGCTGTTCATTCTGACCAGGCACTAGGGCAGACGTGACCCACCTCTCCATCAGCAAGTATTCAATGAGAACAGATGTGATACTAGTAGTGTTTTAGGGGAACACTACCACATACACTCAACGCCCATTTTAGCAAAGTCCTTGGGAATGATAGTTTTCTTTTGTGATATCAAAATTTTGTTCTAGTTGCACATTAAAGTGTGCTTCAACATGATTTTGGACCTGAATTTTTACTTTGTTGTAATAATTTTCAATCGCGTTCAGTATAACAGAAGTGCACTGTACCAAATGGCACTTCACCTTCTTTCTGTTGACTATTATGACTCATCAGTTGTCAACTTTGGTTCTTAGTTTTGGTCTCCCATTATATCTTCTGAGCTCTGGTTGTGGAGATGATTGTGTGTCAAATTTAAGTGCTATATCATAGAGACTATGTAACAATGCAATTTTACTCAACCAAATTTAAAAATGTTGGCATAGAAAGAAAGGCCAGTTAGGTTATTATCGTGGTGGTGTTGTGATGACGTACCTCAACTTCAGTCTTTCTACCAACTTTCTTGAATTCTTTCTTCTTCTTTTTTTTTCACATTCATAGACCTGTATGCTAAATACCCTATCGATGGTTGTATGTGAATATGATGTTTTGAGAAACGGGTTCAAGAATTTGTTTTTGAATGAAACCCTACCCAGTACAACATACTTCAGCACTCTCATTTTTTTCCTTCTTTTTCTTCTCCTGTTTTGTTCCTTCAGAGCTTCTCACATGTGGCACTCATGGCCAGGGACAAGCCGTCTCTTTGGAGGTCAGATCATTGGTCAGGCAATGGTGGCTGCAGGAAAGACAGTGTCCAAAGACCTCACAATCCACTCTCTCCATTCCTACTTTGTGAGAGCAGGTAAAGACTCAAAAAAGCTTTTCAAACCCCGCAAAAGCTCATCAAACCCTACAAAAGCTCATGTTCCCAAAGCATCGGGGGGGGGGGGGGGGGGGGTGTTTCATCAAGTTAGTCAGCGCTGACAAGTTGTCAGTCTCTGACAATAACCATAGTAACAGTCAGTGACCAGAGCATCTCAGCCAATCAAAACCAAAGATTTTGCTGAAATTATATTGCTCGAACATTATGCTGCATTTGTTCACGTGATATTACTCAACCTCAAAGCTCTTTGCTACGTGTCAGTGAAATGCATTAGTAGTCATTGTCCTATTTCATTTTTTGGATATTTTTTTAGAACATGAACATTTCCGAGTTCCTCTAAAGGATATCCTGACACATAGAACTGGTGAAATTCTGTGGGAAAAGAATTGTGATCTTTCCTTCCATCTGAACAGTGCAAGGGATTGGAAGAGGATTTGTAATATTTTTGTTTCTTGAAAGAGTGATACATTACAGGTGAAATGAGTTATTATACTACTAGGTGATGCTGCATCAGCCACAAAAAAACAGAGGACCCTCTCTGCACTGCTCTTGTTGATATCACACAGTGGGATGAGGATTTTACAAACTGTGTTCAGTGATGCACATTTTGACCGTAGAGTTTGTAACGGGGGCCATTTTATGAAGGGTTTTGTCAGATATCTTTTTTTTTTGACAGTTGAACTTACAAGCTACTGAAATCCTTGCATCTGATTGGCTGAGAGCAAATTTGTCCAACAGTTTTGTCACACAAAACACTTCATGAAATGCCCCCAGATGTTGAAAAGTCTAGAATTCAACTGATTATTGATCTCTGGTTGAGCATTGCCACCTGTTGATAAAGGAGAAATTAATATTGCTGTGGTCTACCAGTCATTAAGTGGGAGTTTCTGTGTTTACCAGGGGATTCCAGCCTACCAGTCCTCTACCGTGTCCACAACCAACGTGATGGAGGTAGCTTCAGCACACGTACTGTGGAGGCAACCCAGAAAGGGCGTACCATCCTTACCATGATGGCATCATACCAGCGCTATGAGGAATCCCCGTTCCAGCATCAGTACAGCATGCCGTCCGTCCCAGATCCTGATACCATGATGACAGACATCGAAGAGCTCAAGAAATATGTAAAGTAGGTGCCTCAGCGCACATTTCCCTTTGCAAAATCCCTTTCTATGTCGCTTTTCTTACATGTTTGTATGCACTTTCAAAAGCTCAATTGATGCCTCATTTGGAAAGACTTTTCTGTTACTGTATGAAAGACCTATGGCTCATGTTAATTGAATTGATGTTATGATTCAAAGAAATTCTGAATATTCCTTTCTCTGATTTCAGATGTATATTGCAGCCCTTTTTTTTTTCTGCCTTATGTCACATAGTTGCCAAACTCTCAACATTTGAAATAATGAAACAGTCCTGTAGTTGCAGATGCTAACATAGAACAGATGATTCTGAGCTTTGGATTGCAATTCTTCCTGATACAGGAATCAGGATCTAGGGGATAGGGGATGGGGATGGGACTCACTGCCTTTTGTTAGTGGTACGCTTCAGTGAATTAGAATCTGATTTGAAAGTGTTTGAATGCAGATTTGTCCTGTCTTTAAGAAATTCCTCATTAGAATGTGGCCTTATGATGTAAATGAACCAATATTGATTGAATTTTCTGTCCTTAGAAATCCTGATCTCCCAGAAAAAGCAAGAAAATGGGCGCAGAAGCAGATAGCTCAGGAAATCCCATTTGAATCCAAGAGGATTGGCAGAGAAGAACTTCTGGATCTCTCAAGATGTGAACCTGCTGACCCTGTTCTCCTCACCTGGGTGAAGGTCAAAGGTCATATCGGAGAAAACTCGGGTTAGTCATTAACCACTGTTAATTTGAAACTAGGCAGTGTTTCTTTAGTATGCTGGTTCTTGTAGTTACTCAGGCGTGCCAAGTTGGACTTTAGCAGTATTGTATTTTATTGCTGAAGCAATTTGTGTGATCTTTCTGAAATATAGCATGATTTCAAACACCCATAGACCTTTTTTATGCCTCCGCCAACGAAGTGGCCGGAGGCATTATGTTTTCGGGTTGTCCGTCTGTCCGTCCGTACGTCCGTCCCGTTTTGTTTTTGTCGATATCTCAAGAACCGTGTGGTGGTTTTACAGCAAACTTGGTATGAGGGTATATCCTGGGGGGATAATACTTTGTTTGGATTTTAGGGTCACGGGGTCAAAGGTCAAAGGTCACAGGTTATTTTGTGAAAAAAAAGGTTGAAATTTCATGTTGTTCTCCATATCTCGCAAATGGTTCAAGGTATCGTCATTGAACTTAGTATATATGCATGTACCGATGGGCAGTGATTATCTAGGGAAGTTGGGGGTCATGGGTCAAAGGTCAAGGTCAACTCCTCAAAATATCACTTTTCCTTACATTTATGCAATGCCTGAAGGATTTTTTTAAAAACTTGATGAATGCATGTATTACCCGATATATATTGTGTGGGAAGTTTCTTGCCAAAAGGTCAAAGGTCAAAAGGTCAAAAGTCAAGTGAATGTGCTAAATTGCACTTTTTCCTCCATATCTCGAAAGTAACTCATGGTATCATCATGAAACTTACATATTTATGCATGTTCTACCTAACAGTGATTCTCTTTGGAACTGTGAGGTCAAAGGTCAAAGGCCAGGTTTAGATAATTTACTATTTTCCCATTTGATACTGAAATTATACTTTTTCTCAATACCTTGAAAATTACTCAATGCATAAACTTATTAAAGGGTCAAAAGTCAAGTAAAAATCATCAGTTCCCCAAATACCTGCACTCTGACGTTTTAATCATTCACCCAATTGAACCTACCGGTAGTTCTAGGAAAGTGAACATTCAGCACATTTGTGGCAAACCTGTCATTTTAATATTTTGCCAATTGTGTGAAACTGTCATCACACATTGTCAAGACATTGTACTATAGACCTATTAGGAGAACCATGCATTATGGCGGAGGCATACCAATCGCCGTAGCGACATTTCTAGTTTTTTCCTGCAGCAGTCTACTCTTGGCAGAATATACTGTAAAACTGCAAACTTTTGCATGATTACTATTTCATGAGCCAATTTCATTGTACCTTGCTTGTCTTTTGTGGATGAGGGTAGTTTTGTATGAAATATAAAGTGTCCTCCTTTCCAGGATAATTCAGTAAATGGTTAGTCCACATCGTAGAATGTTTCATAGGCCTATGTACTGAAGTGATTTTATGTAACGATAAGGCAGAGGCATCCGGGCTGACTGTGCTGTGGCTACTCACAATGAACTTACTCCTGCTGCGTGCTTGTGTAGGGAGACCTACTATGATAATCCATTCATAATGCAGTGCGTCTGAACTGGATATATAGTATTAGGACAATTAGGTATATTTTTATGCCTCCGCCACGAAGTGGTGCCGGAGGCATTATGTTTTCGGGTTGTCCGTCCATCCGTCCATCCGCTTTCGTTTACGCGATAACTTGAGTAATATTGACTGGAATTTTATCAAACTTGGTCCAAGTATTAAGTATGATGGGGCAATTACTTGATTAGATTTTGGGTGAAATCGGCCAAAGGCCAAAGGTCAAAGGTCAAGGTCAAATCATGAAATTGTATCCGTTTACGCAATAACATACTTGGCAACTAGTAAGATTTTATCAGATACAGTAAGATATTTTACGTTAAAAATAGCAAAATCAGATTTTCTGTCAGAGAAATCAGATTTTAAAAAAATATTTAGATATACCTTTCATGTGTATTTTCTGAAGATTTTCACCGAAAGTAAGATTTTTAACTGCAGTTGGCATATAAAAATACTAAATAAGATTTTTGCAATCCATGAGTAAGATATTTCATCTTGAAATGTTGGCAGGTACCGGTATGCAATAACTCAAGACTGGATCAAGCAAATTTCACCAAACTTTGTCGGATGATGTATGATGGGACAATTACTTGATTAGTTTTTTAGTGAAATTGGACAGAGGTCAAAGGTCAAAGATCAAGGTCAAATCCTAAAATTTATCTGTTTACGTGATAACTCAAAACTGGATGAAGCAGCTTTCACCAAACTTAATCCAAGGATGATGTATGATGGGGCATTTAGGTGAATAGATTTTAGTGACATTGGCAAGAGGTCAAAGGTCAAAATGTCAAGGTCAAATGCTAAAATGTTGCTATTTTCCCCATATCTATGCAATGCCCAAAGGTATTTTCTTGAAACGTAGTGTAGACATGTACTATTGCATAAAGATTCTCCAGAGAGAGTTTCATGTCGTAAGGTCAAAGGTAAAAAGGTCAAAGGTTAGGTGAAAATGTTGCAATATCACTTTTGACGCAAATGGTTCAATGTATCTTCATGGAACTTGGTACATACGCATGTACTGACTGGCAGGATTATCTAGAGAATTTAGGGGTCATGGGTCAGTAGTCAGGGGGTCAAAAGTCAAGGTCAACTCCTCAAAATTTTACTATTTCCCTCATATACTAGTATATGCAATGCTTGCATTATTAGTTTTAAAACTTGATATATACATGCATTACCTAATGGAGATTCTGTGGGAAATTTCCAGCCAGAAGATCAAAGGTCATAGGTTAAGGGTCAAAGGCCAGGTTTCAATGCCCCCCAAAAAATCTATTTTGTACTGTAATTACACTCTTCCATCATACCTTGGAAATTACTCAATGCATAAACTTATAAAGGGTCGGTCAGAAGTCAAGTGAAAATTCTCAATTCCCTAAATATGTGTACCTGCACTCTTAGACAATTATAGCAAACCCAGTTCAAGGAAAGTGAACATTCAAGATATTTCTGACAAACCTGTCATTTCAATATTTTGCCAGTTATGTGAAACTGTCATCACACATTGTGAAGACATTGTACTATACACCTATTGGGAGAATCATGCATTATGGCAGAGGCATCAGTCGCCATAGCGACATTTTTAGATGTAAACATATTTCTTGACATAGTATCTTCTAATAAAAAGCAGTTTGTTTTTCTTTCAATTTTCAGTGCAGTGTGAGATCAAATGAATGGCAGTTATTTCAGTGAAATCTGCCCAAAGCTGTACTATATCTTGTGTAAGTATAGAAAAATCTGATATATGTATTTCTTTGTATCTTTCTTATTTTATCATAAAACATCATAAAACACACACATACACACACACAAACAAACAAACAAACATGTGTATTTGTACAATGCCAGGTGAGAATGGAATAGATATGCAGCACTGCTGTGTAGCCTACATTTCAGACCTCTTCCTTGCCAGAATCCCTACCATGCCCAACAGAGACAAGGCCCTTGGTATGATCTGCTCTCTGGACCATTCCATGTGGTTTCATGCACCTTTCCGCATCGATGAATGGATGCTGTACGAGTGTGAGAGTCCACAGTCAGGTAATCGAGACTCTCCAGCAGTAAAAATGCATCATAGTTTGATAAAAACAAACAAAACACAATGTAATATTGTATACCAGGGCCCTGTTTTATGAAGAGTTATGATTTATGGTATAGTTGATTTCTATCATAAGTTGATGGCAGCTTGTGTGGTAAGGGAATATACAATTGATTATATCTTTTGGTAAAACGGAGCCCAGATATGCCATTGATTTGGAGATACATGTATGTATTTGCCTAAATCCAATTACAAGTATCTGCATGTCTTGTATTTTGGACGTATTACTGTCAAGATGCCAAAAATTTTGGAAGCATAATTTCTCAAAAATCTTTACATGTGTGTGAGATAAATTTCACAGGTGGTTGAAATTGTGCAAAAAAAAGCGTGGCATACGTGGTATACTTGGCATCTTTGTAACAGGGGGGGGGGGGGGGCAATATTGTTGCCAGTTGTCACTTTTGAGAATATCTGTGGACTCCTTATTTTCACAAGTACAGACTCACTATGAAATACATGGGAAATACAGTAGATAGTAATGTATTACTTAATTACTCCTGCTGTAAAAGTGGATATTTTCGCGCGACTAATTTTTCACGATTGGCAGGGTGAGAAGAGTTTCACATATTTTTAATTCCGCGGAATCAAGACACCAAGAACAGGAACAAATGGCAAGCAAAAATATTTGCGTGCTTTTATTTTCGTGCTAGTTTGCGCGAAAATTTCAACACCGCGAAAGTTTCCACTTCTACAGTATTAGCAAAACCTTTTCATCATCTTAAAAGTCATCCAAGTCGTCAACATATGGCTGGTCCCCATTGCTCTACATATTCATGTCTCTTACTTGAATGATGACCCTGGTGTTGTAGTTGTTGTGTTCATGCAGTCTATATGAGTAATCCCTCGTACTGCAGCATATTCATCGTACATTTACTATGTTTATCTCTTTCATCTCACAGGCCATGGTCGTGGAATGTCATTTGGGCGATTCTGGAGGCGTGACGGCACTCTGGCTGTGACTGTTGCCCAGGAGTCACTTTTACGACCGAAACTGTGAGAGGAATATACAGTGGATTCTGCTTGTATCCATTTTAGATGAATTGTCTTTTTCTTTCTTTACGTTAATTGTACAAACTTATTATTATTGCATAGTTCCTGCTGTGGACGTTGGCCACATTTTGACAGACAATGATAATTCCTTGAAGGCAATTTGTGATCTTGGCCCCTTAACAGCTCGCACAAAGTTGCTGCATGAGCTCTTTCAGTGCAGATCAGATCTAGATAGGAGAGATTCTTCATGACATACGCCAATATGATGTCAGGTTGCATATTCCTATCCCTGTGAAATATGAAGTACAGTCTGATGTTGTGAACGTTAAAAAGAAAAAAAAAATAGGAGGGTTTCTTGCAGTTTTATGCCTGGAATGTAATGCTGAAATGTAATGCAAAATCATTGTCAAACCAAAATACTTTGGCTCAACAACAACAAAGTCTACTTCACTAAAGTTTCTGTGCTCATTCTTAAGATGTAGATTTATCCTAAAAACTTTCAAACTCAACCTCATTGACCCACATTTTCAGGTTCATTCTAAATCAACTTGTGCAACTGGTTATGGCCTTGGTACCACATTGCTACCATGGTCAATGTACATGTAAGGTATGTTTAAAGAAAAAAAAAGTTGTAGTGTATTAGGGCATTTATATTGTTTGCCTTAGAGATGCAGCAAATATTAAGGAATGCCGTAATGACCAGGACATCTCAGATGATATACAGTATTTCATCTAACTCTCTGCTTCCGTTTCAAGAGTGCTGGATCCATTTCATTCATATCTTGTCTCTCTAGCTGTCCAGCATGGTTGTAATTGTGTACAGTGCACTCCCGTTACAACGAACACAGTTATAACGAAATTTCGTTATAACGAAGTAAATCTTCTGGTCCCAAAATTATCACCATTAAAGTCTATGATACAAAATTCGCTTACAACGAGCACGGTTATAGCGAAATTTCCGTTATAACGAAGTCTTTTCCGAGCGCCACAGACAAAGAAAAACAAAAGAAATGTGCTCTGTTATAACGAAATGCGAATTGCTTTCGAAAATACGTAGCGGAAAAAGCATTTATTGCGTCTTTGCATGGGTGAACGCTTCACACCACTGTGTGTTCGCTCCTTGTTTCACGCACAGTTTCTGAGGGGAACTTGCGTTTATTACTGTAATACAGTTATTCCATCACATTTCACATAGCTTTCCAGTGTATGATGAGTATTCAGTTAATATGGTATGATATATATATGTGGTTCCTTGTTTTCGTTATATATTGTATTTGTTCGGTTAAAACGAAATTTCGTTATAACGAAAGAAAACTGCCGGTCCCAAGCATTTCGTTATAACGGGAGTGCACTGTATGTCATTTTTTGTGAAGTTTGTCTTTTACAAAAGTTGTATGTGTATTAGGGCATTTATATTGTTTGTCTTAGAGATGCAGCAAATATTAAGGAATGCCGTAATGACCAGGACATCTCAGATGGTAAACAGTATTTCATCTCACTCTCTGCTTCCGTTTCAAGAGTGCTGGATCCATTTCATTCATATCTTGTCTCTCTAGCTGTCCAGCGTGGTTGTAATTGTGTATGTCATTTTTTGTGAAGTTTGTCTTTCACATGTTATATGAAACTTTGAACAACAGTATGTTATGCTTGACCAATTCATTGATTACAGTTATAAGTGCATAGCAGTTTGTTAATGTTGGATGAAAATCAAGTGCACAGTTTTGTAAAACCTGCTTATGAACTCACAGAATTATCTCTTTGCTACAAGTCATTTTTGCTTGTAGGAATTAGGGCATCAGATCAAAAATTTAAATAATTTTTATCGCCCAACATTACCTTTGAAATGTTGGCTCTGTACTGCAACTGTCAGACTCTACTTGCAAAAATGCCCATATAATGTAAACTTATACAAAATGTCACACTTTCTCAAAAATTGTAGACCATCTTAGAAATCCAAGTCAGGCTTCAATATTGCTGTCCGAAATCCATTAAGATGTGTAAAAGTGTAGACCATTCCAGTTTCTTGCAGTATATGTAGCAATAAAATGAATGTGTTACCCCGTGTCTATCAAGCATGGTGTATTCTTCAGATTCACTACCAGGAGTTTTAAATCATTACAGCTGTATACAGTTTCTTTAAAAACCTTGCATGTTGCCTCGTTACCTCCGTTCAAATATGTAGATCTGAAGAATACACATTAAATGATGTCTTGTTTCATTCAAAAATATTAAACATGTAGATGGGTAATACTTAAGCATGAAGTTAAATATTGAAAATGTTATTTTGAATGTTAGTCTTACCATTCTATCATATCTTGTCACTCTATTGTAACAACACTGAAATATTATCTCTTTCTTGTCATGTCTATGTGTACATGTATTATTCATTTTTGAAGATAGGTGCATAACTATATGATACACTGTACATTGTATTTTTTTTTTTCAAAAGGGTATAGGTCTATGAAAAATACCAGTAGGTAATATGAGCATAATGAGCATGCTCAATATAACAGTAATTGAGGTTTGGTTTTTTGTTTGTTTGTTTGTTTGTTGTTGTTGTTTTACATTTAGCTCATTTAAGTGAAGGTAAGACCTGTATTAACTTTCATGTACTGGAAGTTTGATGTCTGTTATTACCCTGTCTAAGCCCATGGCTTACAAGGTAGTAATTTGCCCTGAAAGTGTTCATATTTTTGTGGGACATACCATCAGTGAAAGAATGATACGGCTCTTAAATGGCAGCTGGATGACTTTGAACTGCACTGTACAATGAGATAAAATGCTGTAATTATGTAAAATGCCAAAGAATCTATTGCGGCAGCTGATGAAATCACTGTCAGCTTTGATTTATAAATTGCCAGCTGCTTGGATATTAGATAAACATGCTGAGAGTCTATGCACTGGTGTGGTTGTTTAATTGATGTTTGATCTTGTTTCATGTGTGAATAGTGACAATTTTTATTGAATAAAACATTTATGATTT
This sequence comes from Diadema setosum, assembly GCA_033980235.1. Classification (NCBI taxonomy): domain Eukaryota; kingdom Metazoa; phylum Echinodermata; class Echinoidea; order Diadematoida; family Diadematidae; genus Diadema; species Diadema setosum. Next base: position 2,311,168 of record CM067066.1, read on the forward strand.
ACTTCTGCCCAAAAGTATCTTCAGCACGTTTTTGTCTTTTCACTTTATGGTGGTGACTTAATTGAGTTGAGTTTAATTCATGTGTATGTGTGTGTGTGTGTGTGGGTGTGTGTGCGTGTTTTGTTTGTTTGTTTGTTGTAAGGGAAATGACGATTGTGCCGACCAGTCATGAATCAATATCATTTCTATGTAAGGTACATGTGTGCATGTTTCTTACCTTTTTGCATGAATTTGATAAAGTAGCTCCAATGTGCAGATGGCATGCTCGGGCCATTGTCACATTATACATGTACACATAGTATGAATTTTATACATCAAACAAAATCTTTCTTCAACAAGAGGATCAGAATAGATTCATTCAATTAAAACATTAGAGCGCATGACATCGTTACAATTGTAGTATCTAGGGCATAAAAACTTAATTGTAATTCATTGTGACTCGTTACTCATATCTGGAAGTACAACAGAGTCTTTCTTCGAGAAAGAGCTACAGGGTACATCATTCATGACTTCAAAAATCATGAATTAAGATTCAACTTTGAATTAGCGACACTTCAAGCTCATGGAGTCGGCTGGTTTTGGGCAGTTGGGCCACTTATCCCTTGTTGAGTAGAAGTCGCAGGGGCAGGGCGTGCAACAGGCGGGAGAGGGTAGAGGTCCGCTGGTGGAGGTAGGGCCACGCCCTCTCCAGGCGAGTGAGAGATCGCCACCGGAGGAAGCGTCTGTTGCGGATGGTGGCCATGGAAACCGGGAGATGCAGCACCAGACTTTCCGCCGTATGGCTGCATCCTTGATTCTTCCTGGAAGGTAGGTTGGACGGCAGATGTCACTTGAGACTGGCCAACGATAATGACGGTAGGATCTGCACCAGGTTGGGGGGAATGTCCAGTCATACGGGCGCCCACGGTCAGGCCGTGCTGTGTATCCGGCTCTGCCTGCCCCTGACTGGTACCTGCTTGCTGGGAAACTGCACGCCGGTTATGGGCTCTCACTATCATAACGACCGAAATGATGCAGATCACCACGAATAGAACCGGAAGCATGTATAGGATGATGTCTCTTTTGAAGCCTGTGATTCAGGAAACAAATAGTAAAAAGACCTTTGATTTACGAGGTTATAATATGACATATCAAAATAATAACCAAATTTGTTAACGAAGCTCAAACTCCAAAGGATGTTGTTTCAATTGTGAGTTGTTCTAATTGTGAGGGCTGACAGAACAAGCCTACATCTCCTTTCTGACTGGTTGGGCCTTATCACATTGATGACAGAATAGGGGAGTTTTATATCTGCTAGTGCATATTATGGAACGCACTAACTGCTAGTGAAGATAAGTACATCGCATCATCTATTAAGTGGTATAAAGACTCACGGTTGGAATTTGGGTCTGGATGTTCCGGTTTAGCATAGCACGAGACGTAAGCTATCTCTCCGCTCTGACAGACATTATTGTCGCGGTTTCCTAACCCGGAGTGGCGACAGTCCACCAGTACTGTTTCCCATCCGTCACATTCTATGTCGTTGACCATGATTCCCCAAAAACTTTCATCCAGAGCTACATTTCCCTGTCAATCCAAGTACATTTAATGAAAGTAGACGTTTGAATTAAATTCATATGTTCTAATCAAATCTTATGTCCAATGTTGCACTTTTCAATGTAGGTTTTCGCGGCCAATTTTGTAAACAGTTATGTTTGAAGCGGTGTACTGACTTTGGTCAAACGATTTCACGTTTAATGCTTTCAGATTCGTTTTTAAGGCATCCAAATTAGTTGACACAATTTCAAATTTGGATGCAAGCATTCAATTTCGTGTTTGGGCATGGATATTTCTAAGTTTGTGCATTCAAATTCGCGCGGTGGTCTCGATAAGCACTTAAAACACCTATTTCGTTTTGAGCAAAATAATTTTACAATTGAGCATTAAATTTCAAAATGCACGTGCACTTATAAATAAGTATAAATGAGTATGGTATGTCCAGCTAATCGTTGGTAGAGCCTTTTCTCCATATATAATCCACATTTTTATGTTCATTAGGATCATCATTATTATTGCATTTATAATTTCCATTTGATATATCTATTATAATTATGGTCACTGCTTTGCGATCTTCATTTTTCTTTTTTTTTTTTTTTTGTTGCATCAATATGTAATCCACATGTGGGCGTTTTTTGTTTTACATTCAATTTAAAACGCAGTACAGGTAATGCACTTTTTAATGGGCATCATACAGGTTTGATATGGGTGATACTTTTAAGACCTTGTTTGTCCATAATATTGCGAATTCGAAATCTTGGAAAGAGGTGGCGACAGGTTGAAACGAAATTGAATAAACATTGCCGAAAATGAATACTCATTCGATGCCCTTAAGGAATGCGCAAATGCACAATCGGTTGGCAAATTAGTCAATTTAAACGAAGAAAAACGATTTTGAATGACGGTATTGCGATGCCTGAGCAAATTTGACGAAATGAATGCTTCTGATATGAAATTGAATAACAAAACAATGAAATTGGCCGCAAAACCTAGTACAAAAATAAAGCAACAATGTGTTACAAAAATTCATGAACGTTAATAAATGAAACTATTCATTCAGAGTCATTTATTCGTTGTAATATAGAGACGCCCACGTAAAAGAACCAGTAAAGTTGCGTTTCGGACGATCGACAGTTTGCAAACATATCGGTATAGATATTGAAGTATAAAAACGCTTGGTGCGGGATATCTGTTTGTCGCCCCAAATCGTCCATTTTCGCAATATTTTGAAAATCCCCGGGCACGCTTGGCGTTCAGAGCGAATCCGGGCAATTATTCACAGAGGGCAATTGCCCCCGGCTAAATACTGGTAAGTGGTAAGGTAAGAGGAAAGATTAGGGTTAGGGTTAGGGTTAGGATTAGGTTCAGGATTAGAATTAGGATTAGGATTAGGGCCAGGGGAAGGGTCCGGGGTAATTGCCCAGGGGGTAATTGCCCTAGACCCCTTCAGAGGTACCTGAAGACAACATCTTCAGATGGTAATAAACGGAACTCATGTGCAATCGCGTACCAAGCAATAGCTCGTGCACTGGGCCGCAAAAGATTAGATTAGATCTCAGTAGTTTGCCGGGAAATTAAACCTTCGCCGAGACTTCCTGATTTATCATCAAAATGTCAATACTTAGACTTCGGTGCGTGCAGAGCAATCTATTAGTTATCGCACTGGGCGGGTGTTGAGAGAAGCTCCCTCTCAGCCCCGACCACCGTCAACTTTAATGTCCATTATCGTGAGGATACAGGATCGAGAACTTCGGACATTGTTTGACCACTTTGCATACCGCAATAAGTTGGTGTCTTATAGCAGCTCCCCCTCCCACCCCCGTTGAAGGGGATGGCTAGTAAGTAACTGATCAGTGGGAATCAGTGGGAATGCTGGAGGATGATTGTTCCAATCCTTGTGGAATTCATTTAAGAGTACATTATATATCTATCGTTGTGTGAAAATTATTTGCTTCAGAATGGTCTCATATTCAAGTACACGTAATGTGCAGTTTAATGTTTCCAGGTTAGCGTGCTTGGTCAGTGACAGGGCATTAATCTGCACATTACTTGACTATGAGACCGTTCTGAAGCAAATAATTTTCACACAATAGTAGCTACATAATGTACTCTTAAATGAATCCCACAAGGATTGGAACAATCATCCCTCAGCATTCCCACTGATCGGTTACTAGCCATTTGAAAAGGTTTTTAAACGTTATTATATGACAAGTTTTCTGACCATCAGGAGAACTCAAAGAAAGGATCCAAAGCCCTAGAAGCCGACGTCATCAGCGAGAAGTGCTAGAAGATGTAAACTGACAAATTTGGACACGGGTTCTTTTTTTTTTTTTTTTCCCATGATGAGATATACCCATCTGATTTTACGAAATTATGCAACTCCTGTGGTGCTGTTATGTTGTTATATGACATACACAGTATGTTTAAGTGCTCGCAATTTCTAGGGATGATGAATAGACTATACGTAATTAAACTCTCGTTACCCAGAAGATCGGTCAGTGGCTTGTTAGATTTGATGCTTGGTTATACATGTGCGTAATCACTAAACTTGTACAGAACATGTACTAGTATCTCGACACAAGTTCTGCCCAATGCGGGCATTGCAATAACATCGAACTAAAAGAGCATACCAAACTTAAAATAAACACACACACACACACACACACACACACACACACACACACACACACACACACACACACAAACGCAAGTACCTAAACGTACCGCGTGATATGCCCCACCGAAGTCAAGCTGTCTGCAGGCGACCTCGGCGTTTGCCATGGACCATCTATCAGCGCACACCGCTCCCCAAATCTCGGCATATTGCATCAAGATAACGCCATCCTGAGGCTGGTCGTACAGAGAACTTCGCCAAGAATACTCTGGCGTTTCAAATCGGATTTCTCCGTCGCCTTCCCGATGATCTGAGAGTGAAGGCAAGGAAACAAAACGTGAATCGACAACTAATCAGAAAATGAAACGCAGGTGAATCTTGCTGAATATGTGATGGTTGTGCTAAATTTCACAAAATAGGAAGGCAGATCTTATCAGATTCTAGTAGGTATTTAAATTATGGTATATATTTAAAATCAGTTCAGCTCACGATTGGAACATAATAATCAAAGCGAAAGGCTGTCATGAAATCTGAAGCAATATTATTCGCCTACCCTCGGTAAGTCCCCTGATGAGTTCGTCATGACATGCTACTGTGGCCAACTCGTTGCTGTGGCAGGTGATATCATTTCCGTCTGGAGACCATGTGTGTTGGCACTCCAAGAGTCTGGGCTCCCATCCTCCGCACTGGACATCGCTGACAGTGATCGTCCACATGCTGGCGTCGGCTTCGATATCGTCCTGGCAGTGACGCGAAGAAAAATCACCTAGTTGTTAACATGGATTAACACGTCAGAATCTAGCTTCAAGCAACATCTTTAAAGGTACAAAATTACATTCTCCACGGTCAATATGTGGTACACTGATTAACTCATTAAACTAAGATGAAGACCAGATTACATTTTACATTACAGATTACATTACATTTTAACTGGTCTGAAAACAGTTTCCCCTCAGTAAAAACGCCTATAGGACAAATGTATCTTGGAATCAAGTTTGGCTAATGGTATTTAAGGTGATTATTTTGAGGGCAGTTGTGTTAAAAGAATGGTAGTTTGCTGCAGTGCATTGTTGACATACAGGAATGAACCTAGAATCGGAGGCGCCGTGGAATCCCAGCTCCCTGCAGGCGACATCTGAATTCTCCTGCGACCAGGTATCGGCGCAGACCCCGCCCCAAGACGGATGCAAGAATGCAAAGACAGCTCCGGCGTATGGACGCACCCACTCATATTGCCGGACGGCAGGTAGCAACAATATGTAACCAATAGTGCTGTTGGTGACAGAACCTGTTGTAAAGAAGAAGAAGAAACACATGTTTAGGCATAAGGGACACGTGATAATACTGATTTATTATCTAGACAGTTAAAACCTTATGTCAATAATATAATAATTGTGGTTGACTGTATCTCGAAACATACTTTGAATAGATTTCTACTTCACGCTAACTGTGAGGGATTTTCTGCAGCAAAAAGAAAAAAAAAATACACACGTCACTTATACCAACATACATAAGCAATCATGTTAAAGTTAAAATGGTAGATGTCGTCTTGGGCGTTTCCATGAGTCTGTACGCCGTTGAACTTGACGTATAAATCGATAGCTTTGGTTGACATACCTTCTCGTGAACACACGACGCCAGCATCCTCGCTGTGCGAGCAGTCATGGACGAACATCCCGTTGTGGTGGCAATCAAAGATGTCTTCATTCTCCTCCACGCAGTATACGTTATCCAAAAGAATCTGGCCCGAGCCGGAACCGAATCGTGCCCAACCCGGAGCCTCCTCCGCACCGGGAAATCCCAGCATACGACACACCACGCCGGCAGCGGTGATGTCCCATCCGTCATCGCAGATCGTGTTCCACGTGCCGTCGTAGTAGAGTTCGACCGTACCCTGATAATCTGAAGCATCACCGCTCAGCCGAACTGAATTTAAATGAAAAGATATTCTTCTTTCATTTTCGGGTTTGTTTGTTCGTTTGTTTTTTGAATGAATGGGAAGAAGATGACTTATAGGTGCCTTCATTATTCAAACCCGCACCAACTGAAAATTTATGTTCCAGCGAATGTAACATGTTACATAGGAATAGGAAGAGCATGCTAACTAGATAATAACGTTTCAATGATAACGTAAACTTTGGTTTGGAATTCAAGATTGCTTTGATTAGAAAAGATGCCGATCAAACTTCAACCTGGCAATACTTAAAGTGACTTACGAAGTAATAAACAATTCTGCTCCGGTATCTGTCGACAGTGAAAATTATCATCGCGGCAGCGCCCTCCTTTCCTTTGGTGAAGAAATCTTGACAAGATATACTGTATTATATTCTAGGAGAGCAAATGCATAGACTGACTTTGTTGCACAGTTACACCCAGTAATTCTCAGTATTAAGAGGGTTGAGTGGTCTAGAGCAACCAAAACACCAGTCATTAACTATAATCGTTCTCATTTTGAACCAGCAAAGGTACCAGTAAGCAGGTAAGAGAGTAGAACTTACCTTTCCTCTCACACACGACTGACGCGTCCTGTGAGTGCTGACAGTCATGTTGGTTAAGTCCTGCATGCAAACAGGACAAAAGGGTCGTCTCGGTACCATAACAATTGATTTCATCGAGTAGGATGTTTCCGGATCCGGGACCAAAATGTGCGCCTGAGAGAGCCATCTCTGCCTCAGGAAAGCCCAACATTCGGCACACAACGTCGGCGTCGATGTCATCCCAGCTATCGTCACACACCGTGCTCCACGTGCCGTCGTAGAGGATCTCGACTCGACCTTCGCGGTCACTGCCTCCGTCTGCAAGCCGTACCTCTGGTTCGAGTGCAGGTGGCGTTGTTCCTGTTAAGGTTATTTAGCATATAAAAGTAAAAGAGAATGGTCATTATCAACAGTGTTGTAATATACTAGGGTTTCAGGTTTGTTGGCATTTATCAAACTTGGCCAGAAAAATAACACAAATGAAAAAAAAGTGGTATGTTGTACATGTTCTACCATCGGAAGGATGGAAAGAAGGTTCATTACGAGGATACCTTTTTTTTTTTCCCACAGAGGTTTTATTCACTTTCCAACATCAAGGTACAAATAAATGTCACATCGTATGATACATAAAACAGATAGTACAATTTGACAGGCAGCTAAACACACAGTCTGAATAATGTGAATACGATTCCAGTTAAAATCGAAAACAAAACCTTTATCGTGTTTTTTTTTTCAGACATATATTCAGCTAATTTCTTCGCTTGCTTTAAAAATTGATAAAATTTTGCGAAAAATCTTTTCCATTTACTTCTTTTTTTTTCTTTTTTTTAACTTCTTTTTATTTCTAATTTCTGGCAGAAAATATAGAATACTTTGCATACAAATAAACCACATTGTAACACTCTGGGTTTTCTGTAAGCAGGTATAAAATTACTTCTGGTGATTTGAGTTTGATTCTGATTACGATACCTGCAAATGTACACACGACACCAGCATCTTCGTTGTGTACACAGTTATGGCTGTAAAACCCGCTGTGGGAGCAGTCAAAGATGTCCTCATCGTATGATAGACAGTCCACGTTATCGAGGAGAATCCGTCCCGAGCCATGGCCAAATCGTGCCATTCCCGGTGCTTCATCGGCACCGGGAAATCCCAGCATGCGACACACCACGTCGGCATCGTCGAGGTCCCAGGAGTCATCGCAGACTGAATTCCACGTGCCGTTGTAGTAGAGTTCGACCGTACCCTGATAGTGTGAACCACCACCACTCAGCCGCACTAAGAAGCAGATACACGAGACAAAACGACACGTGCAACTTAATTGGTTTATGGAAATTATCAAGATACGTGTATAGTGTACGAAGTGCTGAGCAATTTAACAAGATTCGCAAGGCTCTGGAAAGCAAGGGTACAAGTAGTAATAGACTTTGATAGCTTGTGAAATGTCAACATGTAACAAATTCAGAGAGCGCTCTTGTCCCGTTTAATGGGAAACTCAACAGCATGAGCAAATTTGGCCATGATTCAACCAGTACATGAGACATTTGAATCATGACCGTTTTGCAGCAACTTCTACACTCTTCACTTCAGTGCGCTACAGTTACAACAAACGTAGTTAGAACGAAATTTTGTTATAACCAAGTAAAAATTCGAAATTACCATCATTAAAGTCAATGGCGCAAAATTCGCTGATTATACAATGAGCACGATTACAGCAAATTTCTCCTTCTAACGAAGTCAATTCTAATCGGCATTGATAAAAGGAAAAACGATAAGAAATGTGATCCGTCATATTACTCATAATGAATTGCGGATCACTTAAGAAATCACATAGACAAACAAACACTTAAAGAGCCTCTCTTCATGAGTGAACGATTTTTAATTTCAGATTGTTTGAATAGAAATCGCCATTTTCGAACAATTATTGGTTCATATGAAGCAAGGGTGGCGAGTGATAAGGAAATACTAGGAATCCCAGGGTAGTGTTCGTTATTCCGATAGTTCGATAGTCCGAAAATGAAATTGGGTTCGTTTTTCCGAAGGCTCGTTCTTCCGAAACACAGAAATTCTGTGATAGATGTCCATTAATCTTAAAATGAAATAGGTTCGTTATTAGAAACATCTGTAGTGTTATTCCAAAGGTTCGTTAGTCACATTATGAAATAAGATTCAATATTCAGAAGTATCAAGAGTCCAAAATGAAATAAGGTTCGTAAATCCGACTCAAAAAGATACAGGTAAAGACTAACAAACACTTCGAAACTTCGAAAATTACAGAGTAACGAACTTTATTTCAGTTTCGGATTGACGGTCCTTTGGAATAACAAACCTTATTTGACTTTCGGAATTATGAATATAATTCAGAGCAAACATTTTTTTCATTGTCATGTTAGCGATCCTTCGGAATAACGGATTCCATTTCATATTCAAAATAGCGAACTTTTGGAATAAGGAATCTAGGGAACAGCGAACCTTCGTGGTCGCGAGGAACGCGAGGAACAATCGCCAACGCGATGATGTATTGCCACTTATATGCCGCTTTGAACCATGCTGACATTTGAAAGCACAGGATATAAAGCTGAGGATGCTGTAGAGCCTCGTTGAATGGAAATGTTAGAGTGAATGTGTGCAATGAACAAGTAGATAATTATATTGCAATGGAAGATGCTCGGAGTATAATAGAGAAGTCGAATGTTGGGTAACAAGCCACGACTCATTATGGTGCAGAGCAATGGTGTCCGTAGACTAACGGGAAGGTCAGTGACACAGTTGTTGTAATGTTGTTGTAATGAAAATTGACTGAAGTGATATATTAGACGATATAACATTACACAAAATATGAAATGGCAAATGAATGGAGGGACCCACTACAAAGGCAATGCTTGTAGAATGTGGGCCCCTCAGGTACAGAATGTCACTAGAAAATGAACTGATGCAAAAAGGGGGAAAAATTGGGAATAAAGTCAGATAAAAAAAAAAGTCTGGAAGCCCAATAAGAAGACAAAGTAACAGACAGACACACATACACAGGCGAATGAACATTGGAGACTGGGACGACAAAACTTATAGAGTTGTCAGGGTAAACGGCAGAACGTGCCGATCATTGGGTTGTTAGTCACGTCAGTACCAAACTCATGGATTGGTGTGGTAGGCTGTTGGGATGAACATATGGATCCCCATGGGATGAAGGAAGAGTACGTAACGCTATACGCTAACTACACAGACTTAGCGTCTTTGTATATTGTTTCAATTTATTTCCTGGGATCATCGTGAGTTATGATAACGATTGAATATTTACAGTTACAAGTAGTAACTGATAGTTTCGGTAAATAAAACTGTTATGTTGAATATGGTAAATGAGATTGCAGTATTATTGCAGTAGACCCGTGGGACAGATAGCATTAACTGAAAGCAAATGCACACAGCCTCACCTTTCCTCTCACAGATAACTGACGCGTCCTCTGCATGAACACAGTTATGACTGTAGACTCCCCGATGCCAACAGGACAAAAGGGTCGCTTCGCCACCGTAACAACTGACGTCATCAAGTAGGATGCTCCCAGATCCGGGTCCGAAGTGTGCGCGAGGTAGAGCCATCACTGCCTCTGGGAAGCCTAGCATCCGACATACGACGTCAGCGTCGACGTCGTCCCAAGCGTCGTCACACACCGTGCCCCATGTGCCGTTGTAGTTGACCTCGACTCGACCTTCGCGGTCACTGTTTCCGTCTGCTAGTCGTATCTCCAACTCGACATCACCTAGACTATTTCCTGTCAGATTTTCGTGACGACAGCAGAAATACGTGTATGTTTAGCATAGAAGAATATTAATAACGGTACTTCAACATCAGATCATCAGTTCACGTGAGCTAAAAAGGGGTTGTTTGAGCGTAGCTTTTTCATTTTAAGAACTGAAATTCAATGACCTGGTGCACAATTACCGGTTCACACTACTTATCACACACTGAATCTTTGTTTTATGATTTAAAGACTCATAGAATTTCTTATATACATACATGGCAAACAGCAATATTTATGTATAAATATACTACTTGTAACAATCAGCTCCCTAAATTGTTTTAAGATATGTATATTTCAAATTATAGTATTCATTCATATCCTCCCCGTCATGCAACAGATTATCATTTGGAAAACCCTAAACTCATATAGCGCAAAATTCCATAAGACATTATGGCCCAGACGTATGGAACTCACAGAATGATGATCTTAAATGCAGTTCTTCTTTACAATGTTTTAAATCATCTTATTAAAAAAAAAAAAATCTTCTCGCAATGTATCACTCAAATTAGAAATTACGCTTTTGTTAGTTCCCATGCAACTCCTAAATACCATCTCATCGCTTTTATTCTCTTCTCTGTTCCCTCTATACTCTTCCTGTTCGGGTCCCTTATTCTCGGGTTTTTTTGTTTTGTTTTGTTTTGTTCTTCTGCCGTCTTTATACATTCTACCTTGTGTTGTCCTTTTTGGTCAAATGACATTTAAAATACATTTACATTATTTGTTCTACGTGTGCATAATTGTTCCGTTCCTTCCTTTAGTTAAATTAAAAAAAAATTGTTACAAGGCATATTATGTTCAGAGGCCGTTGTCCAAGTCAAGCGTTTTGAATATTGACAACGGTCCTCCACCTGTACACTTAAAGATCTGTGATGATATCTATGTATTATCTCACATGATTATATTTGTCATGCAAAATTTGTTTATATTTTCATGACTTCTGAATATGTTCGATACTGTTATACTTATTTTCTGTTATATGTACAAGTGGAAAAATAAAACTTACTGAAACTGAAACTGAAACAATTTTGGAGACATATTTGGGGAATATTATTCCATCCCCACCCCCCCCCCCCCCCGCCACCCGACGCCTCTTTAATGTGAACGCATGATGTATGGAAAACCAAAGAGCTATTCCGCTGCTTCCCTCTCTTTCTCTCTCTCTCTCTCTCTCTTTTAGGGTTAGCGATCTGCATTGTGTACACGATTTCTAAAATATTCAGGAAATTTTGAAAACAAAACTAAATCATGGTATCTGCCATCTTAACTCTTGTTCAGCGTCTGCATCCATTGAAATAATGAAAAAGCTCTTACGCCTCAATCCCTAACGTTAGTGAAACGTGATTTAAAAAAAAAAAAAAAACACGAATCCTAACGTTAGACCCTTTAAGGATTGTTCGACAGGAGCTTACTTTAGATATAGTAAAAGGTTGAACTCTTTCAGTCAGAGAGTAGTAAATACTTAGAATTGCCTTTGTGCAGAAGCTGTTGAGGCAACATCAGTGAACAGCTTCAAGTCTAACAGTTAAGCTCAATGATCACTGGACCCTGAAAGCAGAAACGTAACAAATCTAATCCAGATTACATAAACTGACCATCCCGTGGATACATCACATGGATCTCTTTCCTCTACAAGTTTTCACCTTACTGGGCGTCATCGATATAGGTAATTCAGGTAATTCAGGTAGGATCTAATTTAGAAATAACGGGATTTTTGGCATATGCTTTCGGACAATCGTAGCCATGCAGATGTAATATTACATGAATTACTACTACATACAGAAAGGAATATCTCAAATTCTGCTGAACCAAAATGCACCAAAATCACAGGATATTTGTAGCTTATTTCCAATCACTTAAGTTGATTTGAACCAAATCGGTCTTCGGAAGATGTCGACTTTCATGTCGTCGCTCAAAACAAAATCACTTTTTTGCTGCCTGCACAATCCGAAACTGAAGTTAGCCATCAATGCGAACGGACTCTACCAGGGAGCTAGGTTATCAACGTGCAATGATTGTGACAAGTTGGAGAAGTCGGTTAGGCCTACTGAGAATAGATCTAGGTAGACATGAGTATGTGTGTGTGTATGTGTGTGTGTGTGTGTCCAAGCGCGCCGGAACACTTCTGGTTTTGGGGGGGCAAAATCTCAACGGGGGCACATTATGTGACGATGTGAGATCCTCGGCGCGGGAGCGAAGCGAGCGGGGGGGGGGGGGGGGGGGGGGGAAAGGGGGATACCTCCCCCCCCCCCCCCTTGTAGGGAGGTTTTGTAAAACAGGGTATAAAAGTCGCGTTTATAGACCATTTAAAAGCAAATTTCTAAGGAATTAAACATAGTGAAAAATAATCAGTGCGAAGGGCTATGATTATTACGTACGGGAGTACATAATAATGTGATGGTGTGAGATCCTCGGCGAGGGAGCGAAGCGACCGAGCGCGGGGAGTGTGTGGGAGGGGGGATACCCCTCCCACGGTAGGGACTTTTTGTAAAAACAGAGCATAAAAGTCGCGTTTACAGAGAATTTAAAGCAAATTTCTAGGGAATTAACATATTGAAAAAATCAGTTGGAAGGACTACGATCATAACATACGGGAGTACATTAATACTGTGATGGTGCGAGATCCTCGTCGAGGGAGCGAAGCGACCGAGCGGCCCGGGGGGAGGGTGTGGGAGGGGGGACACCCCCTCCCACGGTAGGGACTTTTTGTAAAAACAGAGTATAAAAGTCGCGTTTATAGAACATTTAAAAGCAAATTTCTAGGGAATTAACATATTGAAAAAAAAAACAGTTGGAAGGACTATGATCTTAAAATACGGGGGTATATTATGTGATGGTGTGAGATCCTCGTCGAGGGAGCGAAGCGACCGAGCGGGGGAGGGTGTGGGAGGGGGATACCCCCTCCCACGGTAGGGACTTTTTGTAAAAACAGAGTATAAAAGTCGCTTTTATACAGCATTTTAAATTAAATTTCTGAGGCATTAAACCCAGTAAAAGAAATCACTGCGAAGGACTATGATAATAACTTATGAAGACTTTTCATTTTACTATAAGTACGGGCAGAACGAGCGAGCTACTTTCACTTTGCAATTTATCTGAAATGTACTCATTAAAAGCTTAAACATGATCGCATCGTTCGAACAATAAAAAAATATTCTTATACTGCTAGAAAGCAAAGAAGAAAATGAAAAATGTACTAAAGGTATGTTTCAGCGGGCACACTCGAGGACACGAGGCTATACACTAAATTTACTTATAAGTTACTATTAGTGTATAGATACAATAATGTTTGTTGTTAGTGTATTATAATTTTCGCCCCGTTAGGGGCGAAAATTTTTACATTTTCAGTTACGAAATTACAACATTTAGACAAGAAATAGAGCATCTATGCCTTTATTGTTCATTTTGGTCTTTAAATCAGTGATTAATTATTTGTTACAGGGGGCACTGGGGGGGGGGGGGGGGGGGGGGGCAAAAACTCGTTTTGCCCCCCCCCCCCAACATTTTGTTTGGGGGGGCAAGTGCCACCCCTGCCCCCCCGCTTCCGGCGCCCTTGTGTGTGTCTGTCTATCGCTGTCTGTTTAAACTGCATATTGATGCAATTGATAGATTATTCATCCGACTTCAATAAACTTGCAGGATCATTTGGTAAATTGATTTTCTTTCTTGATCCCGGCTACCAGTACTCGAAAGAGAAGTTGCATAATACTAAGTAACGTTGTTAGACGGCTAATTTCAGTTCAAATTCATGCAGACAACCCGCAGTGCCGTATCACGATTTCTGTAATTTATAACAAATGGGCATTTCCACAGTAAATGGGTAGTTTTAGGTTGGAAAAACATGAAAAATTAAAATTGTCTTCAGAGTATCCATATTTCAGAGTTTGGTTGCCTAATACCTATATTAAATATTTTTAAGTAGGAAAAGATAACTTTGTATTCAAATAGAGCTTAAGTGGGTATGTAAGTAAGACATGTGTAATAGGTATGGGGCGAACGCGTGTAACACATAGAGTAGGACAGAAATATTGGAATGATGGATTCCTCATACAAAAAATACAAATATTGATTTGAAATCATCTGACACTATTTATTGTACTGATACATTATGATAAGAACAATTTAGGTTGTCCATATTTGTGAAAATATTCATTATTTGTGTCATTTTGAAGTGTGCATTCATGATTAATGCCAGAAAATTTGTGCATCATATCCAAAAGGCGAGATCGTGTTTGTACTAAGTTCCTCCATAATCGGGCGAACTGTTGTCATATTCATATCTGTGTGGGTGCATGTGTGTGTGAGGAAAAGCCAAAGCTTCTTTGCAATAGAGTTTCTTGAAATTCCAAAGTACATGATATGACATGTATCACTGCATTAGTGGTGAACGCATGTAACACAAGTGTAGGACAGAAACTTGAACTTTACAGAGTTTTTTAATATCCAAGGTTAACAATACACTCCCGTTCTCCAGTATATTGTGTAGTTCATTTTAAACCACAATGTGCAGTATATACAAAGGCTGAAATATCAAAATACTGTATGCAAAGGAGCATTTTGCTGTTGTCACTGGGTCAGCAGTTATCATTTCGTGTCCATTACACCTTGATATTCCTACATACACGTATGTAAATCAAGTGGATTGTATTTGCCTGTCCAAATTTAAAACTTTTTTTTTTTTTTTTTACTGATACAAAAATACATGTGTATTGATACAGTTTATAGGGACTAAACTAGAATTTCAGTCATCACAGCCCAAACTCAATCAACACACAGGCTCTGGAAACAAGAATTAAAACTTGCATTGTTCATTTTTCTATTGCATTTAATGTCCATCAGCCACAGTTAGAAACATAAAGCAGTTAATGTACCAGTAACTGTTTTCAATGTGAAAAGAAACTGTTATTTGATTGTGCAACAGTTAAATCTGTTCATTTCAATTTACATTCATTCGAAAATGAATAGTTGTAACATTCATTAGGGAAATAATCCTTATAGGGAATCAATACACAAAGAATGACACTTTCAGAATTGTTCAGGTACTGTACAACAACTCTTAACTTTACAACCTATGAGTTGATTTGTAAATTAGAGAACAAAGCATCCTTTGCAACTGATTGACAATTTGCCCTACATCAACGTAAATAAGCACTGAATTGATCAGTGTTTCTATAGTAGCCATGATATAAAAAATCATGAGCGTACATACTCGAGCAGGATTTGAACCTACGACCCCCTGATTTCCGGACAGGCGTCATCTCCACTAGACCATCGAGCTTCTGCCCGACAGCAGAAAAAAAAAAAGTTAATAAATCATGGACGTACATACTCGAGCAGGATTTGAACCTACGACCCCCTAATCTCCGGACAGGCGTCATCTCCACTAGACCACCGAGCTTCTGCCTGACAGCAGTGAAAACATCTTGACGGAAAAATGCCATGAATTTGAAAGCACCCTTTTCTTTGCCTGCCAATTCAATACAGTGTACATTTTTATATGGTGTATAGGGCCTAAACTTGAATTTCAGTTATCACATCTGAAACTACATCAACATACAGGCTCCATAAACAAGAATTAAAACTTGCATTGTTCACTCTTCTATCTTCTTAATGTCCATCAGCCATAGTTAGAAACATATGGTTTATCAAGAATAATACTGATATCTCCTTATACTTTCAGCTTTATTGCGAATATTTTAAATGGTAGGATGTTGTGATACAACAGACTGACACATATGCATCGAATGTGATATCTTGAACATATTTTAAATCACTGCTCCCAAAGGTAAACTGGACCTTTAATGTAAATCAGCCACAGTAAGAAACATAAAGAATTTAATGTGCCATCAACTGTTTTCAAAGAATAACACTTTCCGAAATGTTCAGGTACTGTCAGAGAACTCTTAACTTTACAACCTATGAGTTGATTTGTAAATTAGACACAAAAAAAAAAAAAAAAAAAAAAACACACACACACACAAAACACCCTTTTATGTGCCTGCCCATTCGATACATACGTACAATGTATTCAAATGGTGTATAGGGCCCATTCTGGAATTTCAGTCATCATATTCCAAAACTTGATCAACATACAGGCTCTGAACACAATACAAACGAACATTGTTCGTTCTTTTATCGCCTTAATGTTCATCAGCCACAGTAAGAAACAAAGCAGCTAATGTAACAACTTTTTTTTATTCAGTTGTATCCCTGTTTATATCTTGCTTTAAAACAAAAGGGATGGTAAGTATTGGTTTAGGTGATGACTCAGCTTTTAACTTTTTGAAATAGCATACAGGTTCTCTTAAAGGCATTGAAAGTTTACTTAAGTGAAAATCGGTTTTGAAAAGGCTGAGATATCCAAAAAGAAAGTTAAACAAAGTGATCCTAATAAAAGTTGAAACCCAGATCTTCTATTTCAATAATATTGGTTTACTTTGTGGCTTCATACCTCAGCCATTTGAAGACCATGTTTCATAAGCTAAACTTTGAATTCCTTGTAGAATTGTATGCTCATAAAAATTTCATAAGTGGTTTCTTAGTACATTGTATCTTGCAAAAAGTTAAAAGCTAAAGTCATACCATCTGATATACTTTACAACTTGAAGGGAAAAAAAAAACAAAAACAACTGCTGTCTTGTGGTGCTTTGCTCCTCCAAGAGAATGGGATCAGGCATTCTGCACAGGATGTTGTTTGTAGATTCTCCGGAGATGTCGTCTTTGATTGACCACATGAAAACTCCATGCCTCTTTTTTCCCCATTAAGTCATCATCCAGGATGTCTTTTACCTGTCGAAAAAAAAAAAAATTATATACATAATCAACAAATACTTATACTGAGTTCATTTTATCAAAATTTTTGAAAGTTTGGAATATTCCTATATACTGAGTGCAGATAAAAGATTGTTCAAAAGGCATGTACATGTCACCTGCAATTGAAATATAGTTGAACATTTTGCTGCATAGATATTCCGTAAACCAAGCAATAAAATACACGAACTACAAATACAGTAGACTCTTTAAAAAAATGGAATTTTAGGAAAAAAAAAAACTGTTACTGTAGACAACAAAAGTATGTGTAGCCATCCCATTTTTAAGAGCTGTGTTTTATCTTACAATCTTCATTCAAAGATATCTAATAATAAAATATTTCCAGTAAGTTTTGAATATAGGATTATAGAAATTTGGAGGGGGCTGCGGGTTAGCGCCATCTTCGAAAGGTAATGTGTAATATTTATTTTTTGCTGCAGACAGCAATTGAGCATCAACACCTCTGCACAATGTTTGCCCTCTTGAATTTCTTTTCTGTTTGATTATTTAGTCATGTATGCAATATTTATAGACTTTGGGAAATAAATACAGAATACTTCTGTACATATTAGCAATGTATGTTTGTCATAGAAAAATAAAAATTGACCTCCAATCTATCAACCCACCTAGCAACCTTTCCTGGCCAAAGTTTCAAAAAAAGGATCTGCATAGGTGTAATTCTTGGTATCGCCAATACCTTAGGTGCCGTGCGGAGAGCAGTGTTTTAGATGCATTATGAGATAGCTTACGGGACAAACTTGACCTGGTTTTGGCTGCACATGCACTCAGATCATGCTTTATCTTTATCCAGAGATATTTTTTGTTGAAGATTTCTTCGCTTTCCATCATGTGACCAGCACATTGAAGCCTTGCAGTAGTGAACCATGACTCTAGTGACCGCAAATCAGTAAAACTTAGAAACTTTCAACTCTTTTCAGCTGAATTTTAACCAAGAAAAAAAGGGATGGCAATGGAAAAGCAGACGATTAACTCCCTTGAATCATATGGGAACTGCAACCTCTACTTAGCGTGAGACAATCAGAAGTGAACAAGGGCACAAAGGAATCCCACAGTGTATCTGTGACAGAGCTCTTCAGCATGCACAGAAGTTTTTTTTTGCACACTTGCGATACAGAAAATTGATTGCAACATCATGAAAATATCAAAAAAAATCAAAAAGATATCTATGATAAAATCTTCATAATAAAAAAGAATATGCCATAGTGTAAAAAAAAATAAATAAATAAAAATGGAGGCCATGGCTTCTATCTTTGAAGGGTAACAATTAATGTTTGTTTTACACTGTAGAAAGCAATTCAATATCTCCAACAAACATCCTACACAAATTGCTCTGCAATCATTAATTCATGTATGCACTATAAATTGATGTGCTTTAAAAATGAATAAGAAATAGTCCTGTAAATAAAAGGAACCTTTTTTTTGTCATGGTCTGAAAAAAAAAAAATATGCAACCTTAACATATTTAAGAGTGCCAATGTAGCAGCCTTTTTGGCCAAAAGAAAAAAAAAGATTACATAATAAAACGAAAATATGCATTCACACCATATCACTGCAAAGCAGACAGGCTAGGCATGATGAAGGGATGCTCTGGGCACTCAGAAAATCTCCACCACAGGCTGTAGAACAGGGCCATGCAGCTTCTATAAATAAAATGATAATCGTATCAGAAGAAAACCCCAAATAAGCACAGATGTGGCTACATGACAATGGACCAAAATATCATGAAGAGAACAAAATGAAGACTAGTTATGTACCAGTTCTACGACATCTACAAATAAAATATTTACAATACATAATAGCATGGCATTAAAAATATGGAGGCCATGGCTTCTTTGAAAGGTATTACTGTTACTTGTAATGTCTGTTTTCCACTGTAGAAAGAGATTTCATTTCTCCTACACAATTTGCTTAGTGGTCATTAAATCATGTATGCAATACACATTTACAATCTTCATTGAATGAATACAAAATAGCTCTGTACATAAACATAACATCGCAGAATTTCTGTGAAGTGAAGTTGCGGAACTTCGGTCATGTCATATATTTATTAGAGCAGAAAGATTTGGGGCTGATTTCATCACAGGGATCGTTTTTAGGACACAACACAGGCCAGCAAAGAGCAAACATGGTGGATGGTGCAACAGCTGGAATGAGGCTCTGCACAGACAACTGTCCAGGCCACACAAGACAGGGTGTTATGAACAGATTGTACATTGAGTCAGGGTCGCTTAGCTCCAATGAGCCCTCCCGCAAAATCATAAAAATATGTATACACACCTCACCGTAACACTGGAAAGCAGACAGGCTGGGCACCGACATGATGATCGAAGGGACGCTCTGGTCACTCACAATTGCACTAAAAGGTGCAGAACAGGCCAGCACAGCTTCTCACATAAGTTGGTAGTTGTCTAGTCTACATCAAAACATAGAAATAGAATCTAAATAAATAAATCACATCATGGAAATCATGAGAGAACTGCAAGTAGTGCAATGAGTAGACTGAGCTCATGTGGCTGAAGTGAAGGACAACATCAACAACGTTGGAAGTCGAGTTTGCACTTTGGTTGCTTAGGCAGAAATAAATCAAGTCAAATCCCGATGTAAACATAGTAAATTTTCTTTTGTAACTTGTTTGATCATGGGTGTCTACATACACTAACGTTATCGTGTGGTTACACTTGGGACTCGTGTCACTAGCGTAGCGCTAGCCTGGCTTTCTAAATTCTGTATAACCAGGGAGGTACCACCTCCCTGGTATAACACTCGTACAGTGCGTCAGCTCACGATGGACAGTCAGCCATCTAAAGTACCACTCTTGGCTTAGCTTTCGTGCATTGCTATTCTGGTACTGTCAGTTTGGTTTTATTTTGAGGAAAAATATTACGAAAAGATGAAAAGAAAGATTATTTGAAGCTGGTAGCAACGAAGAATTTACTGACAAAAAATAACACATGTGGGACTAGGCTCAGTTATCGTCCGCGTAAACTCGAAAACGAGTAGTGAAAGCTAGCATACAGAGAATCTCAAAAGAATTTCTAATAATGCCAGCAGGGCCATTAATCCTAAAACTACGGAAGATTCTACTCTAGAATGCAACATTTACCTTTTGTCAGCGAGAGTCGTAATCACCTCCGTCATATTCAGATCTGAGCAGTCGATGGGTTGCACATACGCAATGCAGACATAACACGGGAAATTTCATGCGAACGATACGCAACCTCAGACAGAACGGCGCGGAACCACAGAACTCTTACACATAGAAGAATCACACCCATTCACAGCCCGCTGAGCTCGGTGTCGCCACTGCGCACCCCGGATGCGACGCCTCAGTGCACACGCCGCCATGTTGCTTAGCAAAACCTCCGCAGCTCCTCGCCTCGCGAGTACGGTACGGTCAACTCACTGATCGGACAGTATGGCAGCCCCTAGCCCTTGATATTTACTTGAACTTGTAAACTGTCAAACTCGTACTTCCCAATCCAGCGTTGACCTCAGCTTCATGTGCTCATTTATGTTTTTTATTTCACACTCTTCCCTGAAAGTAGTCTGTATTGAAAGAGTTGTTTTTTTCCCCTTTCGGATAGATCTATTTGACTTCGGAGATGGGATCTGCTTTGGTATAAAATTCAAGCTGCTTGTTCTGCCCTTTTTCCCATCCCCTCCCAATCCCATGTCTTGCTCTATGTTGTTTCCCTCTAATGATATGGTAAGAAGGTGTGTGTTTATGCTATTATTTATTTTTCTCCCATAAACAAGTCAAATTAAATTTTCCAGTCAGTCCCGTAAAAAAAAAAAAAATAAATAAATAAATAAATGATTTGTGGATATGATACGTGCCATACATCTTCCCAATCTGACATAAATGATTATACTCAGCATATTGCATATTTGGATGACAACACTATGTGAGTACCTATATTCTTGTTACATGTACATTGTATTATCATTTTTATCATTATTAGTAGTACTGTACATGTATATGTAGTCAACATGAATGCACAACACACAGGAAGCAATATAGGCATACATGTGTATCTGAATGAAATAAACCAGAAACCAAGTTCTTGCTGACCAACTCCAATTTATTTCAGCACACAAATTTTCGAGTAATTCGCAAGAACACTTGAGAAAGAGCAAAATTTGTGTGCCAAAACAAATTGTTGGGGATGAGCATGGACTATTTTTTTTTTTTTTTTTTTTTTTGGTCATGATATTGATATCATATTATTGCACCGAAATGTGGACTACTTATACTGTGTGTGTATTTATAAATCAAAATATGAAAGTTCTGCGTCGGTGTGTAGTAAATAGATATCAAGAGTAAAATCAGTCATATAAACACCACAGGAGCCAAAAAATTGGACTGATGTTTTCGGTCAAAGACCTTTATCAAAGACTTAGATAAAGGTCTTTGACCAAAATGTCATTCCAATTTTTTTGGCTCCTGCGGTGTTTATACAACTGATTTTACTCTTAATATACATGTACATTGTATATATATATATATATATATATATATATATATATGTATAGTAAACAAACTCTTTGCACTTATGATAAAGCAAAAACAAAACTGGAACAAAGTTCATACTTTATTCACCATGTTTATCTGTGCACAAAAATTTTTGAGCGATTCGCTCTTTCTCAAGTGTTGATACTTTCTACAGAAAGAGTGAATCGTTTGAAAATTTGTGGAGAAATAAACTGCTGATGAATACAGCATGAACTTTCTTCCAGTTTTGTTTTTGTTTTTGATCATCATGTTAACATGTGGACTACCTACTCAATATATATATATAGACATGTGTATATATATATATATATATATATATGTTAATATACTGTATAGTTTATATATGTATATATATATATATATATATATATATATACATAATGTATATGTATGGAGCACATGTACATATATATAGGCCTATATATACATGTATAATGAATGTAATGTAAATTCACATGCACACACACACAGACACACACACAACCATGAACTCCTTTTAAGATTTTTTTTTTCCCATATAAAACAGAAAGCAAAGATAAACAGTTAGTTTTACTGATTTTTTTAATGTATTTTACAATTATCAAGGTCAATGTTGATTGCTGAGAATCAACCACAGAACAGTGACATACAAGTGTACTACTAATTTGCCAGAAGTACCATTATTATACATAACACACTGTACGATGACTATAATCACAGGCAATACATGCCTTGGAAGCATGCCAATAATAAGCCAGTTCGGGGTTCCGCTGTGAGCATGAGCAGAAAAAGGTAATAGCTCTGTACCGGCAGAGCATGTTCGATGTTGGTATTTCTATTCACAAAGATAAGCATCTGTGATGTAATGATTAAGTGATCATTATGAGTGGTGCTTGCCAGCACATCCACCTGACAGCAAAAGTGGTACAGTGTACTAGTAGTTGACAGTATCAATAGAAAAAGATTGTTAATACGATGCAAAATAATGAAATGGATGATTTCCAAAGTGCTAATTAATGGATCATCCTGGTCACCTGGTCTATGCCAGTTCATTCTCAGTTTGAACACGACTGATGAATTCCATAAATTTTTACGACGGGTAAGCTGAAATACCTTCTCTCGTTTGAAAACTCATGGAGTGCCTAATCAACTGAGAAAGAAGAATGGTCATTTGTACCAATGTGTCAGTGAGCTAACCCTGAACTGGCTTATACACATAATGTAGGTGAGACAACCAGTATCGCAAATTTCTGACAACTATTATAATCATGAAAATCAACATAAAATCCATGAACAATGGACATTGTCCAGCAAGAACATCAAAGGCATTCTTGGCAACAATATCAAAGGCAGTACATCCATATAGATTTTCACTTGCTCTTGTTAGCTTCAAGGGTGATTCAAAATGAAATCCTTGTGAAGGCCTATGAAAACATGCGACCTCATGGTATGAGAAAATAATGTGGTAACAATATGTAGGCAAGAAAACTATCACAAATATGACAACTATTACATATCACCAATTCAAATGCATGTACCATGTATACGGTAATGAACTAAGATGCAATACATGGCAACAACCCAAAGTCCATGAATAATGGACACTGGCTGCAGCCTTGTTGTCTGGCCTGAGTAATCGAAGTGTTTTCTTTGAAGTGGTGGGAACACTAGGTGGAGTAGGGCTTTGGAGTCCAGTGGTCTCTTCTCATGTTCAGTCCATCTTTGGTGAAGAGCAACATCACTTTTTGGAAATCTAGGATTTTTAACACGGAGAGAACATGTGTACACATGAAAATTACTACCATATCAGAATTGCAAGACCTCTTAAACATGTGCAACTACAATATTAAAACTTGATACGCAAGATTATTGCATGTGAATGCTCCTGATAAGATTAAAAACATGCAAGTTTTCTATAGAATTATGTACCAGTACCCATAAGGTACAGTGTACTACTGCGTAGCTAAAACTATTAAACAGCCAAGAATAAGTTGGTACATGATGAAATAGTACTAACCCCTAGAATAGGAGTCTTAGGATTAAAGATGAATTTAGCTTTACATATCGGCACCCTTGCACATGCCAAGGATAAGGTTCAACTGAGCACAAAAGCAGATAGGTTTCTACATCGCACATGTACAGCTGTAGCAGGTGAATTCTGGATGGTGCAGCTATTAATGCAGCGTGGTGTGTGTAGGTAACAGAGGTAAAGTTTAACAAAATTTTAGCCGATATCCTTAACATATTTTAGTCTATAAAACAAATCTACATGTACATCTTAAATCAGATTTACATGAGTACGTTTACATGTAATTTACAATATTGTTTGCCCTTCCACACAACGTAGACCAGGCCCTACTTCAATTTTTTTAACAGAGATAAACAGACAGCATACACGCCAAACACAAAATCAAGTGTTTGGGACTACGTAATGATTGAGCTCAAGTAAGCCAGATATACGATCCGCCTGAATGTATAACGTAATTTGGGGCATTAATTCACTTGTCATTCTCATCATGGCTTACCAGTGTCAAACTCACCTGTGAAAAGTCTTTCAACATCCTCCTGCCAAACGATTTGTGTAGTTTATAGCCGCACAATAAGGCATTTTAGTGCCTGGCTCAGGTCGAAATGTCAGAAAAGCACGGTCAATGAATGGCGCTACGGCCTTCCACACAAAAAAGTGTTGCTAAGCAAAATGGCGGACGTCACGTGACAACCAGTCGAGCGACGGCGACAGAACGGGTGGCTAATGATTCTTCTATGTGTAAGAGTTCTGTGCGCGGAACAAGGAGGTAAGCAAGACATGGGAACAATCTGTCTGAGTTACGCGCGTTCAGAACACACGTAACGAAGACCGATTGGCGATTCTGTCCACCGTTCGTGCGTCCCACCTAGCGGAGCGTACCCACTGAACGCACGTAACATACTGGACAGAATTAGAAAAGGAAGCTGAAGCTAGATAACTAAATGTTCTGAAAAGACAGCTATGCTTGTGGCGTGAAACCGAAGGCAGATGTCTAACTTCAGGGTAGTGTCAGCGTTTCTGTGTTAAATCGAACGACACCGGAGTGTCTCAACTAGCAGTTACGTACGTTCGCGGCGTGGACAGAAAATTGAATTTGGTAACTTTGAAGACGGATATTAAATATTTGATTTAATTTTCTGTTGAATTAGTGAAACCTAACTTGAAACTGTTGTCAGCAAAGTGTATTTGACACAAAATAACTGCACTCTGACGCCTGGAAACCAAACGAAATTGAGGCCGAACGTACGTAACTGAAGTAGGACAGAACGCCGACCTTTTCGGTCCAGCTTGCTTTCCACTCTCTCAAAACTCTTGTAATCGTTCAGGGCGAACAAGAAAATGATTTCTCGGTGCGTTGGTGATAAATTTTGAATTATAATCCACCCAGGATGCGTGTCTTCTAAGAAAATTTATTTTTATACAAGTTGCAATGTATGTCAATTTTTATTTCAAATTTGCACATTATCAATAATATTAAATAAAAACAAACAAACCAGCACATCACAAAAAAATAACAACAGGACTCAACGAGGTTGAATATTTTATTTCACCTTACCACATTTATTCAAGAAATAAAGAAAAAAAGATGATTCAAACAAATATTTTCAAATGAAATTGCTCCATGTCTTGAGTGCATAAAACTACCCATTTACCGTGGAATTGCCCAAATAAAGACAGCGAAGAGCGAGTGTGTGTGAGACGTTGAAGTACAGTATAACGTTAGAAGTCTAACGTTAACCGTTTTGAGTAGAGTCTATTCTAGGTCTTCAGTAAGGATCTGTAACGAGAGTTAGTTGCGATAACAATTATAATGTTACTAACATTGAAGTAACAAAGTATCGGCATAGACTATGCCTTTATGGAGCAGTAGTAATACTACTACTCACGTTAGATCTAGTATTTTATGCCTGGCTGTGGCTTGTAAGTTTTGGATCGAAAACTGAAAGTGCACTTGCTAACGGTTAGGCCTAACTGTTGTTGGAGGACAACGTAGAGTCGTTTAGGCATTGTCTACATTTCTACTCACCAGTTGTCGACTCTGACAACTTACAGGCGACGAGGAAGAGAAGCAAACGCCAAGGGAAGAAAAGGATACTAGTACCCATGTTTGTTAACTAGAATCTACAATTTGAGAAGGTTGAGAAACAGCTGAGTTTACAACTTCAGTAGCCTACGGCTATGTCTAGCTAGGCGCCCACCGCCGGCCGCGCGCCGGCCCATGTACCAGTGGATACCGGCCATGCAGTGTAAAAGAGTCTGATCGATAGCGGCTTTCTATTTGTACGTCTGACACATGATAGAGGCGCAGGCCTACGCTACGTACGCAGGCTGCTGGTTTTCAAGGGGTCGGTTTATGTAATACATTGTACCACCGGGCACGGCGCGCGCGGCGCGGCGGGCGGGTCGACCATGTATGCAAAATGTGCTGGTGCGCGCGTAGTGCCATCCGCAGAAATTTAGTTCTGCGGCGCCATTTCATCACCTGCACTTTATTAGGGCCTACCCGAAGTTCAATGTTTTGTGCATGGCCGGCGGAACCGTGCCGTTTTATGGGGCCGTTGGGGTTAGTACGTAAGTGGCACCAAATGGGACTTTTTTTTTTTTTTTTGCTTGTTAGCTCATGAAACCAGGAAGTGGGCCCCCACACTTTTGAAGACGTTCCGCCGGCCCTGTTGTGTAATTCAATATTGTATGTATGTACATGACTATATGTATGTAGGCCTTCTTCTTCGTAAGTGCCGTCTTCAGTCCGAAGGTTGGCGACTATGGACCCACACTCTGTTCTTATGGCCGCCTTAAACATGCGGCGCGGCCACACTCTTTCCTGTCCACTCCTTTATGTTGTCACACCACACACTGCGTTGGCGTCCTCTGCATCTCCTGCCTTCTATAATCCCTTCCAGTACACTTTTTTGATCGATGTTCTGATGCCTTTTAACATGGCCAAAATATTTGAGTTTTCTTGATTTTTAATGTCTTTCATCATTGTAGGCCTATATTTTTTATGGTTATAAAATGTGATGCAGGTATTGTATCTTCTGTTTTTGTTGTTGTTGTTGTTGTGTCCATTTAATATCGGTTAGTATAGCAACCCTACTTCGGGGGTACCATTGGTATACCAAGTGTACGGGTATAGACTAAGATAGCAAATTTTGTGTGTTTTATATGTTCAAAGTATCAATTCACAGAAATGCCTACGTGATAAGTTATGTTAGATGAATGCAAGCACTTTCATTAGTTGCTTCAATCACGATAACACTTCATTTGCCCCCCCCCCCCCAAAAAAAAAAGATTTTTAAGATTACTGTATGAAAGTTGCTATACTCATGTGATGCTTCGCGTCATCCTATAAATAAATTAAAAAAAAAACACAGCGTCACAATGTGTTAGCTGGCTAATCCCTCAGTTGTGATGCATTGTTCATAGAAAATAATGAAGTAGCTATAAATTAAATCTGCCCTCAGCCATTTATTAACAAAATCGAATGCACCAAAGATGGAAATGAACGCAAGTTTCATGGCTTCATAATCGCAGGAAGTAACCAAGCAGCTTTCGTGTCCACATCACGTATCATAGGTAGGATCCCACACAGAAATTCTACAAAACTGACTGACTAGCTATACCCCTCAAATTTAGATATCCACGAGTGAGGTTGATTTTATGACTAAATCTATTTTAATCATTAAAATAGTCATTTAGTTATTTTCTTTATTATTAAACATATTTTATGACTAGATTTCGCGTTATCTGGGACGAGTTAAACTTGGAAAGTTTCGTGTTCGCATCACAGTACAGATACCTGTCATTATAGGCATATTATTGCTTGCACCAGTTGCCTAATTTCATCTACAATTTTAAAATATTAATTTGTTCTTAGCGTTTGATAGTATAGAAAAGACTGATTTGATACGAAATTCTGTTCAGATTTTTTTTCTCTCTCTCAATTTGAATACCTATGTGATGCGGACACCGTGTCCTTGATTTCTGCATCACATAATACGTACATTCTATATTTCTACATACCTGCAGGTACAATATTAGGTTGCATTTTAAAAAAGAAAGTATGGAAAAATTATAGAATCCGAGTAGGGCCTAATCATTTTTTAGTCATTTCGTAAAGATTAACAGTGAAAGTATCAAAGAATGTCTTTTTAGCACAAGAGAATAATGCACACAAACCTCTTTTTAGCCAGATTATGATACAACTTGTGCTGTTCTATGTGATGCGGACACCAAAAATTCGAGTCCGCATCACATAAGTTTCGTACATTTGCATGTCAGTCATGGCCTATATAGTAACTATAAACAGATAATCTTAACTTGTTTTTTTTTTCTTTCCCAACATTTGCTAAAGTTTAATGAATTTTATGGACAGAACATTTTTGAAGGCTTCCTATGGCATCCTTTCATCGAAAAACAGTACCTATGTGATGCAAATACCAAATTATATACTCACCCCTTTTCCAAATTGCAAAGGCCGTATACTTTCGATTTATCCAATATATAGTACACTACGTTAATGTAGTTCATTTTTTTTTCTGTCATTGATCTGTCATCGTGTGAATCATGTTACTATAAATGTATTGTAATTTTATATTTTGTGTATATATACAGGACGCCATTGTAAAGCAGTTATCGAACTGAATGTGCCTACCCTGTATTTTTAAAGAAAACATGATTGAGTAAATAAATAAATTATGTCATTGGTCACTTCACCATTCTGGCAGCCTTACATTTTAGTTCTATTCATGACTCTTTCCACTATGTCACTTCTATTCAAGTCTTTAAGACTGCACAGCTACTGGAAGAATAAGACTTTGTCAACTATGATATTCTTCAAGAACGATATTGTACCTGTGTGATGCGGACACGGTGATCGCAGCACGTTACCTTCATTGCATACATTACTATAAAAAGGACTCAGAAAACAAAATTCATCTTCATCAAAATATAATTGAAATTTGTTCATTCTGGTTCATGCAAGATGTATGTAGAGCAAAGTTGCGATTATTGATTTCATTATTCCATTTGTTAAAGGCATAATTCACCATTTGCAGATGAAAGCATTAGTGCTTTAAAATAGTTCTAAAATGTGAGTTAGGGATAGAAACAACCACTGTCAAAATTTGAATCCGTATAATCGATGTTAAGTGTTGTTAAATACACAAAATGTGAACAATAGTTATAATAAAAATGTTTCCAGACTAAACCGTATACAGTTACGGTTTACTGAGAAAAACCCTGATATCTCCTTATATTTTAGGTTTTATTGCAAATATTTCATATGGTAGGATGTTTTATGATACAACAGACCTACACATATGCATCAAATGTGATATCTTGAACATTTTTGAAATCACTGCTCCCAAAGGTAAACTGGACCTTTAAGTTAATTTCTAATAAGGTGCATTGATTCTTGCAGTGTCTAAACTTTGTCCCAAGTCCAATTTGACCCATTGTCCACAAAGAATTACTCAGCCATCCATGACCGTGTATGAATAAATAAGATATCATTGGAAAGAGGGGATATGTGGTTTTAAGATGTTGCTACTCACTTTGGTGTAAAGTTAACACAATTTTCACAAGTTTGAAATCAAATCTTGTTGCGTTTTATATATATATATATGTGTGTGTGTGTGTGTATATATATATATATATATATGTGCGTATATATGTATATATATAGATATCAAGAGTAAAAACAGTCACGTCATAAACACCGCAGGAGCCAAAAAATTGGACTGACGTTTCGGTCAAGTCCATTTTTTTTTTTTTTGGCTCCTGCGGTGTTTATACGACTGTTTTTACTCTTGATGTCTATTTATTACACACCGACGCAGAACTTTCATATTTTGATTACTATATGTATATGCATATATACATATATATATATATATATATATATATATATATAATGATACATATATATATATATATATAAAATGATACATATATATATATATATAATGATACATACATATATATATATATATATATATATATATATATATATACATATGTGTGTGTGTGTGTGTGTTATTCTTAGTTAACTTTGATAATTAGTGAACTTGAAGAGCACTATATGTCCTAGTGATACTACGATGACAATCCATCTAAGTATCTCATGAAAAATAAAGAAGTCACATAAACACCGCAGGAGCCAAAAAATTGGACTGACGTTTCGCATATATTCGGTCAAGTCCAGTTTTTTTTTTTTTTTGCTCCTGCGGTGTTTATACGACTGTTGTTACTCTTGATATCTATTCATTACACACCGACGCAGAACTTTCATATTTTTATTACTATGTATATTTGCATATATATATATGTGTTATTCTTAGTTAACTTTGGTAATTAGTGAACTTGAAGAGCACTATATTTTATGTCCTAGTGATACTACGATGATAATCCATCTCAGTATCTCATGAAAAATAAAGAAGTTGCTCGTAAAAATTAACTCTGATTGGAATGCTACATTTATCAACTTGTATTTCTGATATGGCTTTTATCTGGAATTCTCACCAAATAATCCCTCAAGAAAAAAATAGTGTCCGCATAACATTGGTAGACCAATTCATGACTTCTAATATTCAGCCATAAAAATCTAAAATGAAGTTTGTTGTTTAAATTTCGCTTAAAAATAATGTTTATAATGACTAATGGTTCCAAAGACTCGGTTCAACTTGAACAAGGAAAAGTAGAAATTACGCGGTGCGTAATATATGTCCCCGCCGGAAGTAGCATTTTGTAACAAAATGTGCAATATAGGTAAAAATCAAGGTCAAAGGTCAAAGAAGTCAAAGGCCAAAATTCTGTGTAGAAGTTTTGAAGCCCTCACCTAGTGCCATCACATAAAGCAAATGGAATCGAAATTGGGTTAGAAATGGCGGCGGAGTAGCATTTTGTAGCCAATGTACAATATAGGTCAAAAATCAAGGTCAAAGGTCAAAGAAGACAAAGGTCAAAATTCTGTGTAGAAGTTTTGAAGCCCTCACCTAGTGCTATCACATAAAGCAAACGGAATCGAAATCGGGTTAGAAATGGCGAAGGAGTAGCATCTTGTAGCAAAATGCACAATATGGGTCAAAAATCAAGGTCAAAGGTCAAAGAAGTCAAACGTCAAAATTCTGTGTAGAAGTTTTGAAGCCCTCAACTAGTGCCATCATATAAAGCAAACGGAATCGAAATTGGGTTAGAAATGGCGAAGGAGTAGCATTTTGTAGCAAAATGTACAATATAGGTCAAAAATCAAGGTCAAAGAAGTCAAAGGTCAAAATTCTGTGTAGAAGTTTTGAAGCCCTCACCTAGTGCTATCACATAAAGCAAGTGGAATCGAAATCGGGTTAGAAATGGCGAAGGAGTAGCATTTTGTAGCAAAATGTACAATATAGGTCAAAGGTCAAGGTCAAAGGTCACAACTGAAATTCTGTGTAGAAGTTTTAAAGCTCCCATGTAGTGCTATCATATAAAGCAAACAGAATCAAAATTGGCTCATAAATGACAGAGAAGTAGCAAATTGAACATTTTGATCACACACGGACGCACGGACGGACGGACGGACGCACGGACGGACGCACAGACACACACACGTACGGAGCCCGTTTCATAGTCCCCTGCTCGAACTCGTTCGGCGGGGACAATAATCTGATGTTGAATTTTGACCAATATGTTATGTTTCGTGACCCAACCCGGTGGAAAAAAAAATGTATATCATATACATGTATGTTTATATATCGGGAGGAAAGGCCTCAGTGGCAAGTAATCCCTCTACAGTGGCATTAAAATGTGAATGCAGGTCAGGTGAATGAAAGATTCTGGATATACTAGGTGTTACAAAAAACATTTCCCACTTTTGATGCTTAATAGCTCGAAAACTATATATCAGATAAAACTGTCATTGGTACGAGTACTAGCTGAATAGTGTACAATATAGCTGGAGGCGATTTGAATATGAAAACAAATACCAATTTCATGAAATCCATGGTCAATTTCAAAGTTAGTTTCCATATTTTGGTCAAATTTGATTTATTTGCACCCTCTGTACAAAACCTGAACTTTACACGCAGGAACTGATGATGTGTATGTGAGTGTGTACTTACAATGACCCAGAACAGCTCTGCTCCAAGGCACATGAATGCCTATTAATTATTCATGATGAATTGCCCTGGGCACTGATAGTCTGAATTCCTAGCAAAGGGTGAAATGCATGCACATGAAAAAACAAAAAAGTGAGCACATGTTTCCATGTGTTTGCATACACCACATTTCAGAATGAATAAAGACTATCTATGATAGTGGAATTCCTCATGAATTCCTGGTCATTGTCCAGGACCATTGTCTAGGTACCAACTACACACTCCCATACACGACTTCTGTGCAAAGTTAAAGTTTTGTACAGACGGTTGAAAATAGAGCAAAATCTGAAACCTTACTGAAAACTTAATGTTTAATTTCATGAAACTGAATTATGCTGTCATTTTAAAATTGTGTAAGTGTAAATTGTGTAACAAAAGTGTACACTATTCAGCTATTGCTCATATCAATGTCAGTGTTATCTGATGTACAGTTTTTGAACTATTCAGGATCAAATGTGGGAAATGTTTTCTGTAACACCTAGTACCAATACACGTATAATTCCGTTTCCATCATTACCAAATTATTTGAAGTATATGCAAGCATTGAAACAACGGTTTTGAGAACCCAGAATTACGAAGGAGTAGAACGGGCTTACAAACTGATTGAAACAGACCTTTAATATAATAAATGTCTCTCCATATATCAAATGTTGAGACACTGCAAGAAGGCTAAAGTTGACACTTGTACAGTATTTTATTTCAAAGCAGTGTAAACTACAAGGAAAAGGCCCACATGCATTTACTGAGCATAAGTAATGCTTCGGTCCATAAGGTAAAAGAGACAATACGTGTAGTTGCCTCAAATTTATTTTTAAAGCAAACAATGATTATCACATAAAACAGAACACATTTCCTTCATTCAAAAATTACTGTACTTCTAAGTGTCTTCTAGGTCTTCTAATCAGGTTTTTTTTTTTTTAATGTCACACACATAGATCTGAGTACTCAGTATACGAACGAGACCAGCTTTTAGAATAATTGTCCAAAAGAAGGCATCTATCAAGTTGTGCATCATGCACGGAATCAGTAGAGTAATATGATGGCAGGATAAATGACACTTTAATGTTATTTCTCTCTCTCTCTCTCTTTTTTTTTTTTATTTTCCACTTGCTTAGTTCCAGTTCCTGATGTGTAAATATATTCTTTGTTCATTTGTTTCACGAGTTTCAAAAGTTGCATTGATGTCGTACTTCATGACTTTTGCGGGGGTTGGGGAAGAGGTACCATGGCACACGTTCATGGTTATTTTCCACGACGCGTTATATAAATACATGAATTACGAAACCATGAATATTTAAAATGTATATGCCAATGCAATCCAAACACAAACGCTTTGAATATACTTTACACGGGCGATGCTACGTTTTTCTGGCTAAGGGGGGCGACTTTATGGGAGCAGGAACATCGATTCATTTTTGATAATGTGGGGGGCGGCATTTCGCTGCCACTTGCCTACCAAAACGGGCTGACAAGCCCCCCCCCCCCCCCCCCCCAAAAAAAAAAAAAGAAAAAAGAAAAAAAAAAAGAGCAATATTTTATGGTGCCACTTCCGGGGTTAATCAACTGAAAAGAAAACAAAATAGGCCTATATCTTTCACCTTAAATTTTCTGCATAAAGGGGGTGGGGCAAAAAAATAAACAAATAAATAAAACCGTACATCTTCTGCAATAGAAAAACAAATGGAGGCGCCCAAGCCCCGGTTGCGCCAGCCCTGCTTCTGCTTTGAACTAGAGACACTTCCCATCTTAGATGTTTACATAGCAATAGATATATAACAAGAATATATAAACAAATAACCCATGTATATCCACTTAATTCATAGCAACTGAAATCACGCCATCATTGTATACACCAAATATATAATATCGTGCAAAGCTTGATGAAATATTCCCCAGAGTTCCTTTTTTCTAGAGCAGTTTCCTGCAGTGAACATTCGCAAGTTTAAAACTGTAGCAGCGACATTACAACCAGTCAGACTTAAACATATTACCATTGTCAGTGTAATTCCTGTAACTCAAATTTCGCAAATGTCGTTTCACAACACAGGTCTGAGAATCGATTTTTACCCCTTGATTCGTTTAATTCGTTGACTATCGATTGTAATAGATGTCGAGTGTAATGATTTTAAGACACATGTAGTGTGTAATTAACTGTAATATAGTCTACTCTCACTACCATTGAATAAAAACTCAAGACACATTTATATACAATTATACAAATGTAAAAACTGACATCATGAGTGCTCAGATGTAAATTCTGAAAGTGCAGTTATGGCATGACGTACTGATGCAACTCAAATTGTGGCATCATATATTTCGAATTCATTAGTAGCAGAATGACACATATCTGACATTTTCAATCGGTAACATGTACCACAGTTCAGATTGCAGAGGTTGGAAGCTTCAACAGCAATTGTACCGTAACTTCATGTTTCTCCTTCACGAGAAAAAAAAATGTTATCAGAGTTCCCAAAATGGTCCATGATTCGACCGTCGCCGTTTTGCTCTGAGTTAGCGTCATTGCGATCTCATGTGGCAGCTAGACCCTGCCCCGATAGACCTTTTCCTGGTTGTGTGTCCACTCATCCCAAGCTTGGGGAGGCCACAGGATCGGATACCTCGACAGATGTCGGAGGGCCACAGGTCTACTAGAGGATATTGGGCTACGTCCGTCTTAGCCTAGAAACGGGTACCGGAGGACGGGACTGGTGCGGATGGTCACCGAAAAAAAAAAAAAAAAAAAAAAAAAAAACGGAACCAGGGAATACTGGACACAGTTTAAATTTACCCGGTAGCTCCAGATTGTTCACTAGTGTAAGACCGTACTTCTAGTGCTTCTTCGGACACGAGTGACAAGGATGATGTAAGTTGACGTGGAGCTACAGTTATGACTTTGGGTTCAGGCGTAGGCTGGTGTGAATGTTGAGATATTGACGAGCTGACAGTCAGATCGTGTTGCATGTCCGCGTCCGGGCCATGTTCTCGACTACTGGTACCTGTTTGCTGGGAAACCGCGTGACGATTGTGGGCACTCACAATTTTATAGACAGACAAAATGAAGATCCCCACGAATATGACTGGAAGTGGGTAGAGGAGGATGCCTTTGTACAAGCCTGGAGTTTAGGTAAACAACACAAAACAGGATATGCTTGTGGTTGAAGGATTATCTAGGGATTGTTGTTTTAGCCTTCAGTATTATACTTATTTTGATTAACATGACAATATTTGTTTGGACTGGAAGCTCAAACTTCACATTTATCAGCACTGGTTCAAGATATCTCTTTGACGATGTAATTAGATTTTTTTTTTTTTTTTTTTTAATCGAGAGAGCAACATTTACTAACGTACAACTGCTGATAATCATGACTGAATCACATCATTGCTTAAATTATGACAAGAATACTCACGGTTTGATTCCTTTCGGCCTGGTAGGACGTAACACGAGACGACAGCTATCTCTCCGCTCTGACAGTGATTGTCGGGGTTTCCCAGCCCGGAGTGGCGGCAGTCCACAAGTGTAGTTTCCGAACCATCGCATTCGATATTGTTCAGCATGATTCTCCGTGAACCAATGCCCAAGTCCACATTACCCTGCCAATCCAAATACAGCAGATAAAAGTTGAGTTTCACGAGTAAATGTAGAAAGATTTCATAACCACAGAAAAAAAAAGCAAAAAAACGACAGGGAAATGTAGCTGAAGATCTGTTGAAGCCGGAGAATACTTGCCCTAAACCCATCTTTGTTGCTTATTGAGGCCCTTACACCGCATTTCTCATCTCACTTACTGTAATCTACATCCATGGTTTATTTTCATTTTTTATTTGAAATGACTTGCAAACATTTTTTTTTTTAATCGAAACTGAACCTACCTGTGTACCTCCATGTTTCCAGTTTTGTTACAATCCATAGTGCTTGCGACGTACACTGTGTCTTTAGCAAGGGCCCATGTAAATGTTGTGATATCATGTCAGTATGATTATTGTTATTTATTTATTTTTTTGGCTGTCATTGCATCGCATTAAAAGTGCATAAAATCCCTCTCAGAATGGAAAACAGATCCACCCTAAATATACCTCTTCTTAAATATACCCTAAAATACCTCTTCTTATTCTATCTATGTGCAGATGGATGTCACTGTAACATAAGATTCTGCATGATTGCAAAATAGGTAGATATTGCACTTTGCTTCTAAATGATAGTCAGAAGAGAAGAACAGCTCATTTAAGCATAACTTTACAATTTTTCCACAATGGACAGACATTCAAGATACGAGAAAAAAAGTTAAAACGTTCGCAGTTATGAAATCCGTTGCTGATTTCTTTCGTTTGTTTATTCACGAGGGTGATGTATTAACCTCACGCTTCCCGTGTAGATTATTATAAATACAACATAATTCCATCGTACCTCTGGAATTGCCTTTGCCCCTCCGAAGTCCAGCTGTCTGCAGGCGACTTTGGCGTTTGCCATGGACCATCTATCAGCGCACACCGCTCCCCAGATCTTGGTATATTGCATCAGGAGCGCGCCTTCGAAAAATGCACCGGCCGACAAGCAGTTTTCCATTTGCATTTCCCCGTCGCCTTCCCAATGCTCTGAGAGTTAGGAGGGGAAATGCAAGTGAAATACTTATTTTACCAATGAGCAAATTATAGTTGAAGAATGACTTAAGACTATAAATGCAAACCTCGTCTATGATATCTCGGCATACTGGCATGGTGTGTCTGTTCATATACAGTGTACGATGTAAACGAATCGTTGCTCAAACTTCGGAGGAAAAGGAGATACATAGGTTCTATCATCAAATCTCAGCTTATCACATATCGGATGTCAAACCTGAAATTAATGTTTTATTATTTTATAATGCTAGTACGGTTTTTTTTTCGATTTTTTTTTCTTCTAAAAATACTAAATTGTTAAGTCTTTTCATTTCAAGACAGTATGCCAGATAGAAATTTGAAAAGCAAGTATTTGCAGCTGTATGGACAGATTCCATCTTTAAAGATTTGAAACCCCTGTTGTCATATTAATGCAAGACTTTTATTTTGCGAAATCATGTGCGGCAAATTATTGTGCTTAATATAAATTATGACTAAATTGTTGTAAGTTTAATAGTATCAAGTAGTCGGAAAGAAGAAATTGTCAGTGATTATGATATATGGTGGTAAACAAGAGATCATTAACCTTCGGGAAGTCCTCTGGTGAGTTCGTCATGACAT
Organism: Diadema setosum; assembly: GCA_033980235.1. Taxonomy (NCBI): domain Eukaryota; kingdom Metazoa; phylum Echinodermata; class Echinoidea; order Diadematoida; family Diadematidae; genus Diadema; species Diadema setosum. The sequence goes on from CM067066.1 coordinate 2,348,296, forward strand.
GCTATCTTGGCCAACTCGTTGCTGTGACACGTGATGTTGTTCCCATCTTGAGACCACGTGTGTCGGCACTCCATGAGACTGGATTCCCAGCCTCTGCACTGGACATCGCTAATATAGCTCGTCCACTGGCTAGCATCGGAATCGATATCGTCCTGATATGTCAGAAAATAACACTCGACTAAACGATCGGAGGTAGATAATTTGCATTGAGACAAAACGTTTAACACCAATTTAAGTTCAAGCCACATCGATTACAATTGAATTTCCATGTTACCAGCTGGGGTTGCCGGTACACGTAGCCAGTCGCCGCAAATAAATATTTCGGTTGTTTTTATGTTAAGACGATCACTGTAACGCACAAGATTTGAAAGCAACTCATGTCACGGGTTCTGTACATAAATTAGATATACATCAGTAACATGTGGTATCAAAGTCGATGAGGCTTGGACACATACAGGTAAGATCCCTTCGGAGGCGCCGTGGAATCCAAGCTGCTTGCAGGCGACATCTGAATTCTCCTGCGACCAGGTATCGGCGCAGAACCTGCCCCACGACGACGATGAACCGGAGAATACAAGAACCACGCCCGCGTATGGCCGCGCCCACTGGGACTGGCGGAGGGAGGGTAACAGTTGTAGATCGCCATCTACGAAATTATCTATGTTGGTTTGAGTGAAGATCAAGAAATAGAAGCATTAATTCAGACGCAGAGAGGATTGACTCAAGCGATTCCAGACCGAAGCCGCGATAGTAATCATTTTTATGTCAAGAAAGTGAAATCGACCGCACAGCACATCTGACGGTGTGAATAACCTATGCATGACGTTAGTTTGGTTGTCATGACATTTTCTGACACTTCATAAAGAAAGCACATAATCATATATACGCCAGGATGACTACTGGGGAAATGATTGCAGGAGAAATAATTCTTGTCAATCTTCTAGCTGAAGGAGTCTTTAAAGATTTTAAATTTAGTAGGTAAAATGGAATTATTTTCTTAGTAATGACATTAAAGTCGGCGTCTCGCGAATTTTCGGAGAAATACTGATATTTAGAAAGCTGTGCATGGGTATTATTTCACCAAGGATTGTGTCATGGAAACCTTCTATTACAGTGGACTCCCGTTATAACGAAATCCTCAGGACCGGCAGTTTTCTTGAAGACAGCGATGTTATTTCTTTTTCTTTCTTTTTTTTTTTTTTTTTTTTTTGTCGGCGAAACTCACACACTAACAGTTGCACCAGCTTTTTGATTTAGGAAGCACATGTAACTCCACCGGTCCGTATATAACGGACTATGTCGGTATTACCGGTATGTAAATTACATACTTTTGACAGATATACCTTCTTGTGAACAAACCACACCAGCATCCTCCCTGTGCGTGCAGTCATGGACGAACATTCCGTTGTGGACGCACTCAAAGATGTCTTCATTCCCCTCCACACATTGAACCTCATCTAAAAGAATTTGGCCCGAACCGTTACCAAATTGTGCCAAGTCCGGTGCTTCCTCCGCACCGGGAAATCCCAGCATGCAACACACCACGCCGGCATCGACGAGGTCCCATCCGTCATCGCAGACTGAATTCCACTCGCCGTCGTAGTAGAGTTCGACCGTACCCTGATAATCCGAAGTACTTCCAACCAGCCGCACTGAATAGAAATAAAACAATGTTTCCTCTTGTTTTGAGTGTAGAGTGAAATGGAGAATGTCGAACTAAAGGTGCTTTCATTAACATAAACTCAAACAAGTGGAAAGTAGGCCTATAATGTTCCAAATCAACCCATCGAAGACTAGTCCTGAGTATACTCAGGCAGGTGTCTAGGGTAATGTGTGTTAGAGCAAAATCAGCTCGTCCTCAAAGGCTTAATGTTCTATACGGATGGCCGTGACATATAAACTATCAGTGTTTCTGTGACAACCTATACTATCAATCCATGTACTCTGATAATCATGCGTTCCATTTTTCCTGTCTTTTCTGCTGTCTTTGAAAATTAAGATTGTTACAAAGAGGGAAGAATCCCTAATTGTGACTTCGGCGGCTAGAATAGCACTCTAAGATGATTAAGTACCGGTATTAACACTCTTGGAGCCAAACGTTACGTAAATTAATGTAGCAATGAGGATGTGTTGAGCTTACCCCTCCTCGCACAAATGACTGACGCGTCCTCTGAATGGTCACAATCGTTTTGATAGAGTCCCGAATGCCAGCAGGTCAGCAGGTTAGCCTCCTTACCATAACAGCTGACGTCATCGAGTAGGATGGTCCCAGATCCGGGACCAAAGTGTGCGCCCAAGAGAGCCATCGCTGCGTCCGGGAATCCCAACATTCGACATACAACGCTAGCGGCCCTGTAATCCCAGCCGTCGTCACACACCGTGCTCCATGTGCCGTTGTAGTTGACCTCCACTCGACCTTCGCGGTCACTGCTGCCATCTGCAAGTCGTACCTCGAGCTCGATCTCAGCTATACCAATTCCTATTGAATTGATGAAATATATAGAACTTAATGGGGTGACCGGCAATTATATAATATAGCCCATGCGATGTGCCGGCAGATAGTGTGTCATTCATTTTTGCAATACTTTAAGCATGTAAAGATATCCTGAAGGGCACATCGACAAACATCGCAATGGTTCGAGGTAGTCTACATGCGAATTCTAGACTGGTCTAAATGAGAAGATGCTGAGAAGTATATGAAGGTTCAGAGAATCAGGAAGAACAGTACTGTCATGGGCGCTCTGAATGCATGGCTGGGGAGGAGAAGATCTCTTTCAGTAGGATAACATTAATTGATGTGATTATAACAAATGATTGTTCAAAACTACAAGATTCGGGGATTGTGCAGTTAACAATCAGTGACCATTATATGGTTTACTACGTCAGAGGTAGGCAAAAAGAAAAGCCACAAAAGCATAAGTTTAAGTATTTTCGAAATTGGAAAAAAGTGAACTGGGATGTTGTAAAACAAGAGTTTAATGAACTGAAGTGGGAGAATGTTTTGACATGTTCTGATTGCCAGATTTCTTGTGACAATTTATATCAAACTATCACAGATAAAATTGAAAAACATGCTCCCCCAAAGAAATGCCGAATAACAAATAAAATTTCTCCCTGGATGACATCTGAAATACTGGGTCTGATACGAGAGAGGGACGAAAAGAAAGTGAAAGCAAAAAATTCCTGTTCAGAAAAGGATTGGTATGAATACAAATCGCTCAGAAACAAAATCACGTCAATCATTCGCAAACGAAAACGTGAATTCATTGCATCATGTATCAATGAGAATAATGGAGATCGAAATTCGATGTGGGCGTCACTCAAGCATTTACTTCCAAACAAAATAACGCACTCTCTGGTCAATTCAGTCAAACTAGGTGATGATCACTACGTCACAAACCCCAAAGAAATTGTGAATGCATTTAATACCCACTTTGTTAATGTAGGTAAGAATGTTCAGAGTGAAATACCTCACGCGGAAAAGTCTGCATTGGATTTCCTTACTCAATTAGAAGATTCATTTCAGTTTCATGAGGTTTCAGTTCAGAAGGTCACTGATCTGTTGAAAAGTCTCCCCAAGGGTAAAGGTTGTGGACCTGATAATATATCAGCCGAATTAATTCATGAAATATTACCATATATAGTTGTACCTCTTCATCATATCATAAATTTATCTCTGAAGAGTGGGGATGTACCTGAAAACTGGAAAATTTCAAAAGTAACTCCCATATTTAAAAAAGGTAGCAGAGAAGTTATGGACAACTACAGACCAATTTCCCTTATGTCTGTATTAGCTAAAGTTATAGAGAAGATAGTATTTGAACAAATGTATAAATATGTCACGGATAAAAAAATTTTAATCGAAAACCAATCGGGTTTCCGACCTCATCACTCCACCTATACTGCAGTTTTGAATACAACAGAAGATGTTTTAAATAATGTGGATGAAGGATTACTTACTGGCATGGTAATGTTAGATCTAAAAAAAGCTTTTGATAGTATAGTTCATCAGATTCTTCTTGATAAACTTCATTTCATTGGCATACGGGGTACTACCCACAAGTGGTTTAAGTCATATTTGTTCTCTCGTTCTCAGTATGTTTACATGAATGGAATACGATCAGAGCAGGCTACAGTTGAATGTGGGATACCACAAGGGTCTGTACTCGGCCCGTTACTGTTTTCAATATACATTAATGATCTCGGTAAAGTAGTACAAAAATCGAAATTATCATTGTATGCTGATGATACTTGTATATATTACAGTTCCAAGAATGTACCTGAAATTAAGTCAAGTCTTGAAAGTGACTTACAAGCTATATCGAAATGGCTTGCTTGCAATAAACTTAAGCTGAATTTAGTAAAATGTGAATTTTTACTAATTGGTACACGAAATCGCCTGAAGAAGGTAGATAAAACGATTACAATATCGTTAGATAGTGATGTGATTAAGAGAGTAAAAACTACAAAATATCTCGGCATTGTTATCGATGAGTATTTGGAATGGGGAGCACATGTTAAACACATGAAGTCCAAGATTGTTAAATGCGTATACCTTTTAAAGAGGATTCGATCGTATATATCTCAGAATGAAGCGCTGATACTATATAAAACTTTGATACAATGTCATTTGGATTATTGTGATGGAGTTTGGGGAAATACTGGAAAGGGGCATATTGAACAGTTAAACCTATTACAAAAACGAGCACTTAAGATTGTGCTTATGGTGAATAAAAGATACTCAACGGAACAACTTTTCCACCAACTTAAGATTGATAGAGTTACAGAGAGGATTAATCAAAGAATGTTATTGTTTATGCACAAAATCTTATACGGTGTGGTCCCAGAGTATATAAGTCGCAGATTTAGTTTTCGAAATCCTCATTATATTACACGGAAGTCAGAATACAGCATCTGTATTCCTCGAGCCAAAACAAACTATGGGAAAAGACGATTAGGATACAGGGGGGCAGTGGCCTGGAATAATCTAACTACTGATCTCAAAAGTATAAGATTCATATCTATTTTTAAGAAAAAAATAAGAAATTGTTTAGAATGACATGACAGATAAGTTATGCAAATATTTTTTTTTTGAAGTACTGCATATAATTTCGTATTGATGTTTTAATGGAATTTTAGGTATAAATGGCAAATGTTTTGGATGTTTGGGGGTATATATATCATTTGGGAGGGTGGGACGGTGATACATAGTTTGTTATATTTATGTTCATGCTGTGATTATTGTGTAGATTTGTGTTGTGAAAGTTATCATGTTAAACCTTACTTTTGTGGATGAAGTGCAACAAATGTTGATGTTTTTGTTTGTTTTTACTTAAATCATTTCTTATCGTGTTAATATGATTTGTGTACACTGATTCACGGCCCCATTGAAAAACAGCATATTTGCTGATTGGGCTTTTTATCCGTGGTAAAATAAAATGAATGAAATGAAATGAAATGAAATGTTTGACAGCCACGAACAGCATGCTAAATTTCATCTGGAAACAAGAATAATGCAGACTTGGATGATTTGTTACTTGCTTTCTTTCGCCAAAAAAGGGCAGTGAGAGCCATAGCCACCCTCGTCGAGGTCAATCTCATCTCTAAGTACATGTCTCACTATAAGTTTGAAAATTTTTCGTATGAGGTGCGTATAGGTTGGGAGACAGAGAAAAAGCTACATTATCATTGTGGAACAATCCGTATTGTACAAAAAGAGACAGAGTAAAACTGCATGTTTAATTCTAGGGTGACTATGATGTCTACATGGACTTTAGCAAAAGTACGTGTATTACGGTCAAACTGATACGTTGCAACATGGGTTTCATGACATTTGCTCCTGCGACAATTGCTCCCACGAAATATCTGCACGTTAAACCAAACATAGAATCTGCCCACAAACATAATTCTTAACATACTCCTAATTTTCATATCAAGCCAACCTACAACCCTATCACAACCTTAACCCCAACCGTAAGTCCTTGGAGAAAATAAGACAGGAGCAATTGTCGCAGGAGCAAATGTAGTGTCACCTGCAACATGATCTATGAAATTCAAACACGGTTAATACTTGATGAATGCATCCGTGATTTGTCTCTGACTTCCTGCGAGCAAACAACACCAGCGATCTTGCGGCGCCCACAGTTATGGCTGAACAACCCGCTGTGGGAGCAGTCAAGGATGTCCTCGTCCTCTGGGTCACATTGTATGTGGTCGAGGAGAATCCTGCCTGAGGTGCCCTCCAATCGTTCTTGGCTGATTGCTTCCTCCGCGCCGAGAAAGCCCAGCATGCGACACACCACGCCGGCATCGATGATGTCCCAGTCGTCATCGCAGATCGCGTTCCACGTGCCGTCGTAGTAGATTTCGACCACTCCCTGGTAGTAAGAATCAGCTCCGCTCAGCCGCACTAGGACAGGAGAAAAAGGAGAAAGTGGTCAAAACGAAAGTATAAGGACCAGAGTAGGCCTACCTAAAAGCAAGACATGAGGTGCTTGTGTGTTTTTTGGTTTTTTTTTTTTTTTTTTTTTTCAAAGATTCATTAAAATTTTATTCTTTTCACACAATAAATGTCTGCTACTTTATGCGCGGGGAAAGAGATTCAACTCTTGATTAGACGGAGGCGAGCAAATGAATGGTTCTCCCTTCAATAAGAAACTAAGTGGACGATATCGAATTCCAGTAAATAATGGGAGAGGAAGAGGGTTAGAGACAGAGATCTTGATCGCAAATAATTAACACATTGCTTCGTACAATGCAGTGTGTATACAGCTACGACGATATTAAATTTGTCTGAGAAGGTTGACTTGTGTATTCCATTTAATCAATGTTTGAATAATTTTGTCGAGTTGTATCTGTTGGTTTCATATTCATTCTTGCATCTAAACCATGAAGGATTGTAGTATCACTGTGATGATTTAGTTGTTTGATTTTTTGTTCTGTTATTTCGTCAAGGTGGCCTATGTTTAGTTAATGACTGTTGTCTAGAAAGACACGTTAATAGAATATACCTTTCCTCGCACAGACAACTGATGCGTCTTCTGAATGATCACAGTCATGTTGGTAGGTTCCCCGATGCCAACAGGACAGCAGGTTAGCCTCACCACCGTAACAATTGACGTCATCGAGTAGGATGGTCCCGAATCCGGGACCAAAGTGTGCGCCCGAGAGAGCCATCGCTGCGTCCGGGAATCCCAACATCCGACATACAACGCGAGCGTCTCTGTAGTCCCAGCCGTCGTCACACACCGTGCTCCACGTGCCGTTGTAGTTGACCTCGACTCGACCTTCCCGGTCACTGCTTCCGTCTGCTAGTCGTACCTCTACCTCAATCTCAGCTACATCAGTTCCTGTTGGATTTGTGTGACCACAGCCAGACAGCGAAGATACGTGTCATGTTCATCTTTGGGAAGCTACTCCTCTGGAGAAGACATCAGTTTCATTTATATTCCCTTCTTTGCGCATCATACAATTATTAATTCCACCTTTGAAAGGGAAGCTAACCGAGTAATATTCTTGTCATTATAGTTATCAACAGTGGCGTATCTAGGGAAAACGGCGCCCGGGGCAAGCACGAAAATTGCGCCCCTAATTTCTGAAAAAAAGTGTTCAACCCCTACCCCATCCCGGTAGGGACTTTAAACAAAGTCCACATGATGCTTTTTCAAGCACTTAAAAGGGATCTTTTTTGAGGGTGATTTAAATGTAATGAATTTTCATAGATTTTGGCGAGCGAGCGCAGCGAGCGAGCCAAAAATTTTTGTATTTCAGCTTACAAAACATGGAATATTTGTCATTTTTTGCTTACCAAATCTTACAATTCTAATCAACATATAGTGACAGCCTTATAGATATCGATTTATACCAAAAAAACTGAGGGCTTTAAAAAATACTCTAAATTAGTGCGCGCGAGTGTGCTAAAATTTGTAAATGTCCTCGTCATCATCACGTATTGTTCTTATATTTTTTTTATATAAATTTTGGCGAGCGAGCGCAGCGAGCGAGCCGAAAATTTTTGTATTTCAGCTTACAAAACATGGAATTCTTGTCATTTTTTGCTTATTAAATCTCACAATTATAGTGACGACCTTATAGATAACGATTTATACCAACAAACTGAGGACTTGAAAAAATACTCTAAATTAGTACGAGCGAGTAAACCAAAATTTGTATATTTCTGCGTCATCATTACGTTTTTTTATCTTTTTTTATTTTTTTCTTGCGCCCCCCTTCCCCGTATGTTCGAAACCGTTGGCGTCCTCTTTTGATCCAATCGGCGATCGCTTCAGAACGAATGAAATTGCAGTCGCTGCTCCGTGTAACATTTTTCCTGCTAAATATAAAATGACATGAGTGAACACAATAGGCATTATCATTTTGTCCGCGTCATCGTCACGTTTTGTTCCTATCTTTTTCTCTTTTTTATACAAATTTTGGCGAGCGAGCGCAGCGAGCGAGCCGAAAATTTTTGTATTTCAGCTTACAAATCATGAAACTCTTGTCATTTTTTGCTTATTCAATCTTACAATTCTAATCAAAATATAGTGACGGCCTTATAGATAACGATTTATACCAACAAACTGAGGACTTGAAAAAATACTCTAAACTAGTACGAGCGAGTGAGCCGAAATTTGTATATTTCCGCGTCATCATTACGTTTTGTTCTTATCTTGTTTGATTTGTTATTGTTTTTTGCCCCCCCCCCCCCCCCGTATGTTCGAAACCGCTGACGCCCTCTTTTGATCCAATGGGCGATCGCTTCAGAACGAATGAAATTGCAGCCGCTGCTCCGTGAAACATTTTGCCTGCTAAATATAAAATGACATGTGTGAACACAATAGACACTGCCATTTTGTCATCATCACGTTTTGTTCTTACCTTCTTTTTTATACAAATTTTGGCGAGCGAGCCGAAAATTTTTGTATTTCAGCTCACAGAACATAGAATTTTTGTGTGAACACAATAAACATTGTCATTTTGTCCGCGTCATCATCATGTTTTGTTTTTATCTTGTTTGATTTGGTTTTCTGCCCCCCCCCCCCCCCCCCCCCCCCCCACCATTCTCCCTCCCCCTTCCGGGCGAGTTTTTTTTTTTTTTTCTTCTTCTTCTTCTTCTTTTTCTTCTTTTCTTTTTTTCTTCTTCTTCTTCGTTTTTTTTTTCGTTTTTTTGCGCCCCCAAGGAGTGGCGCCCGGGGCACGTGCCCCCCTTGCCCCCCCCCCCCCTAGATACGCCACTGGTTATCAAGATTATAAAAATTGGGAAAGAAATCAAGTAATATTCACTATCGTAACATACAGAGACAGAGTACTTTACTGTACTCGAAAACTTACCGGAACACGTCACACCGGCATCTTCATGGTGGTAACAGTCATGTGTCAAAAAACCGTTATGTAAGCAGTCTTCGAGACTTTCTTCATTGCCCAAACAACGCAAATTGTCCATGATGATGGGACCCTCTCCCTCACCGAACTCAGCCCGATAATGGGCCTCCTCTGCCCCTGAGTACCCCAACATCCGACACGCAACCTCAGCCTCGGCTAGGCTCCACATATCGTCACAGACTGTTCCCCATGTTCCGTTATAGTTAAGTTCGACACGCCCTTCTCTGGCACTGGACCCTCCAACAAGCCGGATTCGGAGAACACTAGGCTGCCTTGTGGTCGGAACATCTATAAAGGGTATCTGAGTTATTAATTCTGATGGAAGTTCATTACAAGTTTGGTAATACAACAGGGATGTTAACCTCGTAAAGAGCATTGCAGTATATTTTCAGGGCCGAAAAGGTACGTTTTCGAGGAAAAGCAGTATGTTTAGCTGTCCTGCAATAGGCATGTGTAGTAATACAATATGGTGGAAATAGTATTTTTCATGAAATCTGCAGTATATTTGGCAACACGCACAGTTTCAATTACTGCCAAAAAGAAGAAAGAGAAGAAGAAGAAATATTGATTATCTATAAACTTAGAGGGCTTTCAGCTCTACCCACGAGAAAGAGACAGTGCATGACGCACTGGAGCTTGAAATTCAGGCAGCATTTTATAAGATAGTGGCTCTAGTTGACATCCTCTGAAGAAAATCATTTGTGCTACGAATTCCACCAAAATGGGATATATATATTCCAATACTATAGGATTCCACACAGTTGCCAACTGAGGTGATATCAGCACGGTATGACGTCTTCACTTGTTCTGTCGAGTTGATTATGAGATTCTAATATTTCAGTTGCGAAGATATTTGGAGTTAAACTTGTCAGAGAATATCGAGTATCAGATGCTAAGTAAGTTGGTCCTATAGTATATATATAATAATGAACAAAGAACCTCAACGAAGAACACTATCACCTGATGATGTTTGCCGTGTTTTCTGAAGTCCTGGTGGCTAAGAGGATGTCCTATATTGAACCATATTAATGTTGTACCTAGATGCCTTTTGATGTGCTGAATATCAGGCGAATCCAATCGTATGATTAAATCCTCGGGACCGGCTTTTTTTTTTTTTCGCTACATCGAAATTTTGTTATAGCCCAACAAATAAAGTATACATGCAGTTATGATGTATTGACTATAATTTTGGAACTTAAACTGTAACTTCCTAGTTGTATTAAACGAAATATATAACAAAAATATATAAAACGAAAAATATGAAACGAGCAGCTCTAGTATAAAATGTACTAGATAAGATATACCGTAATGTCTTACTCTTACTTTTACTGTATTCTAAAACTTTGTTCGTTAAAGCGGGAGCGCACTGCGCACAAGTCAAAAGCATAATGACGGATTTGCATGACGACCAGAGAGTACGAGCATGAAATGATAAGAGTAAGAGATGATGAGGAAGGAAATGTAGACAGTGATGGAGAAAATGTGTAACGAGATGTCGGAAAAAAAAAAAACCCTCTAGGCCTAGACCATACCAAAAGTGAAACTTTTTTAGGCCCTAACTAGGTTTAATTTGTTTTCTTTTGTTGTGGTACCCTTTCCCCTCGAATCATAAACTGGAAAAGTACAATTTTATTACAACAAATGCTTTACAGTACACCACTGTCAACTTTCATTTTAAAAATAGGGATCTAGGACCTACCGTTAGAGTAGAACATATGCGCTGCTGATTTTACACAGCTAGGCGGAGTAGCAATTTATCTGCACAGTTAGGACCTAGGCCTAGGCCTATATGACTTCAGACTACAGACTCTATTAAACACGTTAGATCTAACGTTAGTTAGCATCTTTCTGGGCGTCTAACGTTTACACGCAAGATCAACAACACGCCCGTTGTGTAAAGTTAGTAACGTTTTTGGCCCTAGTGAGACGCTAGTTACATTTCTAAGAGATCGAAATCAACTGCTTTGTGATTTGAAAGTCTTCATTGACGATTGGGGTTGTAATGTTAGTAGGGCATAGGCTACGTTATTATGGATGGGGATGGGATGTTCGTAATCACACAGCGGAGATGTTTAAGTCTAAGTTTATGCCCTATTCATACCTACGACACTACGTTGTTAATAATGTGAGATAAAAAAAAAAAATCTAACGTTTTAGATCTAACCTAACAGTTAACACGGAACAGTAACCCAAACGTAGTTTCTACACACTAACTTATTTCCTGCATTTTTATGTACAGGCACTAGATCATGTCTACAGCACTACCTAGATCATCTAACGTTAGATACCTAACGGTTAGATTCTAGATCTAGACTGTGAGTGTTGGTTCTAGCGTTACAGTACATGACTAAAGTAGGCCCTAGGATCAACGTTAGGCATCCTTATACTATCTATAGACCCTCTAACGTTAGCCTTAAAAAAAAGAAATAAAAAACTGCCTAACGTTAGACCTAACGAGTGCCGTTAGATCCCAACATGTTAACGTTTATAGATCTAAACAAATGTTCTACTTTAATACTTCTAGCTTATCTTTCTAACGCGTTTAAATAGGGTCTAGTCCTATTGCTACACTACCTACAGACAGGCTATAGACCGTCTAACGGTTACTAGGGCCCATCGGGGTCTAAAAGGGTTACATTGCCCAACTAACGTTACTTGAATACTGCGTTCTTATATTAAAACCTGACATGATGGAAGAATATCTATCATAACGTTAAATGGTAACTTTCTAGTTCTAACAAACAGTTCGTCTATAAACGTGACTATTAACACAGCCCAGTCGCTGTATACTAGTAAACGTTACTGTCGTTAGTAGGCCTACATACTTCGCACAGCGTCTGGTCGGGCTAATCTAACGTTGCCGTTAGTAATGGCAAATTCTCTTTTGAAATACAGAATGATATAGAAACTCACATGATCCTGACACACTGCATTCAATGGCAGGGAAAAGAAGCAAACACTTTAGAAGATGAAGGATATCCATGTTTGTTGAACCCTTCTCTTTCAGCACAAGGCATTTTACGACCACAGTTAGCACAACTCGACTCGACCCGACTCGGATCGACGCGAAACACGTCAAGTTACGAAATGCGCCATCCCATCTGGCGTATGGCCCATGCCAGCCGCGGCCGCCCGCCGCCGGGCGCGCGCTAGCCTTTAAACAAGGCGACTCGCTCTGCGTGCCCCCGTATAGCGCGTTTACCCCACAAACCTGTTGGCCGGCGAGTGGCTCCACTCGCCGGCCAACAGGTTTGTGGGGTAAACGCGCTATACGGGGGCACGCAGAGCGAGTCGCCTTGTTTAAAGGCTAGGCGCGCGCCGGCCCTGGCCCTCATATAGCTTGCACTAGAGCACTGTACATATAACATGTATAGTAGGGCAGATATGTAACAAAATTTGGTCGAAATGCTCACATCCGGCGGAAAGTATGAAATTTTGCATATAGGGGTATTTTGGGGCGCTGATTTCAAATATTGCCGGATCCACGAGATCTGACCACGGGGTCGGCCGCCATTTTGAATTCCAATATGGCCGCCGTCACATAACAAATTTAAAGATCCCTATCTTCAGTTCTGAATGACCTGTGGCACCAAAATTTGGTACACATGAGCTTTTTGACATATTGAATTTGATGACAGATTGATTTGAAGTGTCTGACAAACATCGAATGGCCGCCATTTTTAATTCCAATATGGCCGCCTCGACGAAATATTCAAAATTCCTATCTCGATTTCTAAGTGGTGAGTGACGCTGAAATTAGGTGTAAACAAGTATTTTAACATACTGAGTTAAAATATTAAATAATGTGATGTGTCTGACAAACGCAATGCCTGCTATTTTGTATTCCAATGTGGCTACGAAGACAAACACCACAACTAACATTCACGAGCATGTCAAGAAGTGCAGCAAAAAGGAAGCATGGTGCACCTTTCACTGACGTCACAATGTAAATACAGCAGCGCGCACTCAATCAGTTACGAACGCGCACTCAATCAGGTAGCCTAATTTACAAACCCGAGATAGAGATTTTCAACACTCCAACATGGCAACTATGTATAAAAATTCAAATTGGCTGCCGTGCAGCTTGTCAGACATATCAAATAAGTCTGTTATTGAAGTCATCATATCGCCATGCTTTTATGTATCAAATTCCAATGACTTATGTCATTCAGAACTGAAGATAGGGATCTTTGACGGCGGCCATATTGGAATTCAAAATGGCGGCCGACCCCGTGGCCAGATCTCTTGGATCCGGCAATTTTTGAAATCAGCGCCATTTTCTTCTTTGTTGAAATGTTTGAATATGTATTTGAATATATATATGCATGTAAATATATGATATTTTTTCATTTTTGAAGCGCCATGAGCACTGAAAAGTGGACCTGTGCGCTATACAAGTAGCCACTATTATTATTATTATTATTATTATTATTATTATTATTATTACTATTATTATTATTATTAAAGTTTCTAGCAACGGGGCCTAGGGCCTGCAATCGGCTTGAAAACACCGATGGTTGTTGTAAGATCCAAAGCGTACAAGTTATGAGCCTTGTTCGACCACAGCTGCGGAGTGTACGCTTCTGAAGCCTGGAATCCCTACACTTCCAGTACTGCTGAAGGCTTAGAAAAAGTGCAGAAAGCAGCTGCTCGCTTTGTCACCTGCGACTACAAAACATCTACAGTACCTCAGCTTCAGGGCTTGTCTCCAATCAATACGTCATCTTCATGCACAGAGAACCATGTTCTATAGAATACATCACCAGCTATAGTCAATATCCATCTTCCTCACTTCATTACCCAAGCTCCATAAAATGTCAGCAGAAGAGATCATGTACTCAAGCTCTCCGTCCCCATAGCATCAATAATTATAATTCTTATAAATTCTCATTTTAATCCCCGAACCACTCGCATCTTATTCTGGAACCAGTTGCCAAACATGGCAGTGAGTAAGCATGCCCCAACAGTAGCTGCCTTCCAGAAGGCTGCCCTTCCTGTCGTCAGAGGGCTGAAACCTCCTGTGGGTTCCATGTTGCTGTAAATCGTACAGAATTTGTATGCACATCGCTATTTTGATTGTAACTAGAAATGTCGCTACAGCGACTGGTTATACCCCCGCCAAACAACATTTCATAAGCTTTGGTCAAAACAACATTTCATAAGCTTTGGTCAAAAAACTGAGGAAGTAGTTAAATCCGCAAGATCTTTCCTTGATCTTCTGCCATTAATATGCCGTTACCATGGCAACGTACTTTCGGGTACTGTCGAAAAATGCGTCTTGCACATCTACAACCAAAGGCACACATCTGTACCAAGTTTCATGGAAATTGGGCAAAAACTGAGGAAGTAGTTTGCAACACAAAATTTTCCATCATTTTGGCTCATAATATGTGAGCTGTTACCATGGCAACATACTTTTTGTCACTGTCAAGAAATGTGTCATGCTGACCTATATCCTAAGACAAACATTCAATATGAATTCCATGAGAATTGAAAGAACACTGATGAAGCAGTTTTGCCATGAAGCATGTTGCCCTATATTTTACCAATAACATGCCGTTACCATGGCAACGCACTTTTTGCCACGGCGGAAATATGTGTCTTGCACATTAACATATTCAGATGAACATCTGTACCTAATTTCATAAAAATTGATCAAAAACTGTGGGAGGAGTTCGCGACGCAAGATTTGTACCCATTTTTGCCCATAATATGCCGTTACCATGGCAACGTACTTTTGGGTACTGTCAAAAAATACGTCTTGCACATCTACAACCCAAGGCACACATCTGTGCCAAGTTTTATGGGAATCGGTTGAAAACTGAGGAAGTAGTTCGCGACGCAAGATTTGCAACGGACCGACCGCCCGACCGACCGCCCGACCGTCCGCTGATTCCTATATACCCCCTTCAAACTTCGTTTGGCGGGGGTATAAATATGCTACGACTGCACCATCACCTACTGTCACAGCACATCCCATCCCAGTTTAGTTCGGAAAGAGCTGCTTCAGGTATTATCTCATCAAGGTTCAAGGTATGGGTGCAGTGTCTGGTATGCCCTATGTTCCTTTTCCATACAACTTGTATACATCTCCTAAATTAAGTTCTTTCTCGGATTTTCCCTAGTAACCACTGGCCATTAAAACATAGGCATAGTACGTATAAATTGATGAGAGATTACAAAATTCCTCGTTTTGTTAGCAACAGCGTGTAGGATTGGTTTGCATTGTACTCAGACACCTGCTAGAAATGTCACGTGACAGATGATGCAATTTATGACATGGAAAAAAAGTTGACAAGGATGTCCTCAATAGTTATTTGGTATCGTGATGTTCGCATTCATTGGGAAGGAAGATTCTTCGAAACTCCCGCGCGAAAAAAACGTAAATTTTATATTTCCCACCCCCGTGTAAAGGTATGTTTCCCAGCTCTCTCCCTGTCTGGATATTCAGGGCTCGGCTTGTTGGCCAGCGAGGGTCACTAAAATGAATGTCGGGTCGCAAAATTTCAAGAAAGATTATCTTTTGGTGGCCCGATTGGGCAACGATAATATTATAATAGGCCCTATGCCTATGTTTGCGAGCCACCAAAATATTGTCGAGCCCTGATATCGTCAAACCGCCAATCATATAGGTCCATTCATGTTCAGTGATCGCCATCTTTTATTCTAAACACCACAGCAATTCGTTAGATAGTCAAATACTATATTCTGTGTAAGATGCACAGTCGGCATCGCCAGGTTTATTTTCTATGATATTCAAGTCCTATTAATTTTATTCATGTTCGATGTACAATTTTACAGGCCGAAAAAAAATCAGCTTTACAAAACATGGAAGTCGACAGTCAATCCTGTATCATGTGGGCATTGTTCATAATTATCTGACATCTGCTCGGGATCGGAGTACTCGGTCTAGACAATCCAAAAGGGTCATTACAAGCACGTGGTTTTGGTACGTTAAAGTTGGAATGTCGCCTACAAGACGTATCGCACGCGTCCGCCATTAGGCAACCTGCTTCTATTTCATCTACCAAAAATTAGACAGTGCCTGTGAAAATTTTGATTAGATCATGGTGACTCTATAGGACTCATTCACGTTCCATCATGATTGGCTGCTGTTTAAAGCCTCGTCATAGCTCGGAGGTGGAGGCAAGTCGCTCATTGGCTGGTATTGCGTGGGAGCGGTGACTCCGTTAACACTCGGTACACCTGAAGAAGGAGGTGGAATCGTCGTTGGCAACCCTGACAGATATGTGACATTGGCAGGTGGCATACTGGCGACGATTGTAGGTACAGTAAATATTGGTTGACTGTGAGCATCGTTTGGTGAGTGATACGTTGTGGAATAGGTCAAGTTGTCCCCTTGAGCGGCGTCTGTTGCACCACATCCATCTCTCCCCATCTCGCTTTGTTCCTGGAAGTCGCTCCGCTCAGTCTGTGGCGCGAGATTTTGGTACGGAGGTGGTTTCGGCGATACCACTGGACTGTGGCTGACCGTGAACGGAGTAAGAGATGCCGGATGGAGCGAGGCACCTGCCACTGGAGGAAGTGCAACTTGTTCACCGTCTGCCTGAGCTGGAGGAGGAGTGTGTATCAGCTCTGGATCTGAATGTGATCTACTTGCACTTTGCTGCTGGAGACGGAAAGTCAAATCGGCATGCCGTGCGGCGCGCCAGTGCTTAAACCTGTAAACCACGGCGCCGCAAACAAACAGAATTATTACGGAATAATACCACTCGTAAGAAAAACCGTGGTCTGCTTGTTCACGTTAGATCGGTTGTGTGTATAAGCATATTCATAATAATCAGTATAAATGTTATGCAATAATGCATCATCAATTTTGGGCATATTCAAGATGACAAATATGACAGTGTTGTTATGTGTGTTTGTGTATGTGAGAGAGAGAGAAAGAGAGAGAGAGAGGGAGAGAGAGATTATGATTACTGACATTAATGCACCACAATGTCATGACCAAGACAAAATAACAATAATGATCTGTATCACACGATTGGTTCGGGGATTGTATTTAAGCCTTAATGGGAGTCCATAATACGAGAGTGATTTTTAGATTATACATTGCAGGACCTTAATAATAATGATAATAATGATTATGATAATAATAATAATAATAATAATAATAATAATAATAATAATAATAACAATACCAATAATAATGATAATAATGTTAATGATAATAATAATTTTGTGCTAAAACATTGGTATATAATGTCGTGTTATCATAAGCATCATGGCTGTACATAATTGGACACAACGATCACTATGAAGATGCACTCGAACACAACATATATTATTGATGGGTATAATAATTCTTGTACAGATCAAGTCCATAATAATAAGGGCCTGAATAAACATTTAGTATACTAGTATACAATATAGTATAGCGACGAAGTGTAATACTCTGTTTATTTCACAAATCACATTAACTCTTTATGTGCCACGTTCGCACCTCCGACTCAGTCGACGGCGTGCCAACTTCGCATATTCTGCTCAACAAACAAAGCCGCCAAGACCGATCGATAAACCGCTAATTACTGCTAATCCCGCGGCACAATGAAAGCGTTTCTCGTGCTTTTGTTCCTCTCATATACGGTTTGCATTCTATGTGGTGATCGACTATCAAGCGATGTTCCCAACTAGATTTGCTCGTACATTCTAAGTTTCTGTCACGGTTTAATGTGCAAAAGTCATACCTTGACAGTAATGTAGCAACGGGTCATTCAAAATAAAAATAAAAAATGGAGTCACCATACAATTATATCGCACCAAAGCTTGGCATTCTTCTTTAACTTTGCCTACCATTATGCCCATCTTAACAGAAATTTGTAGAAGTTATACAAATTGGAAAAACAAAATTCTTTATCAAAGCTTGACTACCTTCGTGTCTCAGAATAACGTGGCACACAGGGGGTTTCCACCATGGCACATAAAGAGTTAATGGAGGATGAAACAAGTGGGGCATTTTAGCTTGTTTTGCTATAGGCATACACTGGCATAATTATATCCAAGCTTCTCATTTCATGCTCTTCGTCTCTCTCTCTCTCTCTCTCTCTCTCTTTGTACTCTCTGTCTCTCTCTCTCTCTCAAAAAAAAAAAAACTCACAACAACTATGTATATATATATATATATATATATATATATATAATGAAATAACATTATTATATACATATAAAATGACAAATTTGATCACCAAACGGGATAAGCGTTACTTTAAACATTTTGAGGCAATTTCACCATCAGATACAGCGAAATGAAACTATTCCAATGATACCTCACTAATTTGTAACAAGGAATATTTTTGAAGTTATGTATTGATGGATATATATATAATGATTGAAATATCAAATATTTTCTCTTTTCTTTTTTAAAGCAAGTTAACTCGAAAATATCTCAAATTGACCCAAAGAATGGAGTAACTCATTTTGCCAAATTATATCACATTATTGCACATTATGAGCATAATATTATTCATGTGTGTGTGTATGTATACCTTGTCACTCACCTTCCGAACCATAAATTTTGCATTTGACTCCAGCCAGCTTCCCGCTCTCACAGACAGAATTGGGGTTGCCAAGACCGGAGTGATGGCAGTCCAGAAGTCTCGACTCCCAGCCCTCACAATTGACGTCATCCAGTAGAATCAGCCACGGGTTGGCGTCCACGTCGACGCTCTTCTGCCAATGTTGAGGGTATCAGTTACAGATCGTTTATATTATAACGGGCAGACATCGGGTATTACGAATTGTCAGCAATGTGCTTGATCAGGAAAACAGGTTGATCTTGTAATAGAAACCAGGATGAGAGGGAAAGGAAACCCAAATAGGTTATAGCAATATTCATGTGGATTAGGTGAATGCAGTAGTATCAGTAGATCACATTAGCTAAAGTTTTGAAGAAAGTCGGACAATCGTTCAAAAGTTATGAATAAGTTTTAGTGTCGTCATCGCTTGATTAAGACTACTACAGTTTGTGACGTCACATACGGAAAGTGATATAACGAAGATATAAAGAGAATTACGCATATCTTTTAAATGAAAAATACACATTCAACCTGACATGTTACTAATTAAAAAAAAAATGTTAAGCGTAGTATCATTCATCTGCTGTAAGTGTAAGAGGTATATATTAAGTGCTCTTTCATTTTGGTAGGGACCTATTACATAGAAAAATGAAAATAATATGTTGAATTTTCTTTTAAAATTCAATATAATTTAAATGGCATTAAATTGCAACCGTGTGACGTAGATGTTGAGGAGGTCTCCACGATTTACAGTCACAAATTGTCATCATTTTTTTTTTCATGAGAAAAAAATCTTCAGATCTTTTCTTGCATCATAAAGAGTATAGTTTTTGTGTGTCCTCAGCATATAATATGTGAGTTCTGCAACCATGTCTGTGCCAAAATATTTTGGAAAAAAAATAGAATTAGTAAAATCTTGTGTACAACACATGGAGAGCTGCTCATCACCTACTAAGTACATCACCGAGTTGCCAATTTCTTCTAACTTTCTAATCTTCATCAGTTCATATATTTTTGTGTGCCTAATTTTCCTTAAATTTTCACTGATCTATACTTCTCTGATTTTTTATGTTTACATTTTACACAATACAGCATAATTACTATCAGAATGGGCTTTCCCTTTAATAGTTTTTTTTTTTTTTAACTTGGGTCCGTTTTATCAAAAGATATAATCGATTCTAAATTTCCTTAACACACAGGCTGTCATAGACTTATGATAGAAATAAATCATATAATCAATTATAACTCTTCATAAAACACGGCCCGGTCCATAGTAAAGTGCATGCAAAAGCAGGGATTTAGATGTTTCAAATGCCTTTATGCTAGGGTTAGTGCACGGATGGAAGTGCAAGGATCCGTATCCGAATCATCCATTCATTTTAATTGGAATTGTGATGGTGATATACGGTAAATTATCAATCATCTCATACTGCCTAATAAATGGGAGATATACCGGAGCAGTTTTGGAAGAGGCGCCATCGAAGCCCAGCTGCATGCAGACAACATCAGCGTTGGTCCAGGTCCAGCCATCGCTGCAGACACCAGCCCACCCCACTCCTCTCTTCAAGATTTGCACTGTTCCAAAGCTGGCTTCGTCCTTGCCGTTCGGACCAGGTTCAAGACGTATGTCCCCATTATGATCCCAAAAGCCTTCACGGATGAAAGCATGGGATTAGTATAGAGAATACAACGTGGTAAGAAAACAGATAAACAAAAGCAAAAACGAAATAAGGCTTGTATTCTGTAATTTCTATATGCAACTCAAGATAATGAAGGCTGGTGTGTTATCATTACTTAGAGCGATAATCGGGCAGCATAATGTAAACTGAGTCATAATCATTGAGGATATTTTGCTTGACCTAATCTTTTTTGTGGGTCCCTGTAGCAGCTACTAATAATACAGAGATATTTGGTAGAAAAAAAAACCGCGCAGGCCTATACTATTCAGATTTTAAAGTCTTTCTCGAGATTGATAATGCTGTGATCTAGTGCATATACATCGATAATGGTGTCATTCCACTAATTGATAAAGCAGAAATTATAATAAAGTGCCACAAAACCCGCATTAAAGAAGCGAGGCCTTTATAAGACCATGAGATAAATAGTGCAATTCCATCATTATTGTCAGTTTGGATATTTTAATACTTTAGTGTTCAAAAAGAGCTTAATCCATTCGTTGTGCAGATTCCCCGTGTAATTTTCGATGAAGATTGCCAGTCGGATTCGGTTTTGATGAATGACTTCTCTGGGCCATACAATCAATAAGTCTATCAGTTTAGTTCATCGTATCACCTGTCACAGAATAATTAGTTTAAGATTCGGTAACCATGGAGATGACAACAGCATTACTGATCACTGTTGAGACATACTTGTAGCTTTTTGATTTCATGAAGCGAATCGAATATACATCAATTTGACAAAGATTGACTGACCATATAGGTTGATGAGTGTTATACTTTATCAATAATGTCCGCTCTTTCTCATTCTTTATATACAAAGGGGAAGTATGACGTGCAAACGATTGCTACAACATATTTTGTTTCAAACCACACACTGATGTATTGTTGATCCACTTTGGCTTCGAAGCAAGTAACCCCTGCAGCTTTCCGCGTTTCGCAGTCGGCATTCCGTTGCAAGCTCGAGTGTACGCAGTCGATCAGTTTTGTCTCGTCCCCGTTACACTGGACATCCTCGAGGTAAAACGACCACGAGCTTGGGTCGATATCATTCTGTCCGCAACCACAAAATACAAAACAAAACGTGAATATCTTTTGCTGCGAAAACGGCTACGATTAAGAATTCTATACTGGCATGCGCCTGCGGAAGACAATCTTTTTCTTTTATAGTCGCCAACACTGCAATAAATGTCTGAAATGTTGTCCGTGACTGTCTTCACCTGCAGTAGAAATTTAATTGTGATTTTTCTCTTTTTTTATTAGATACTAAAAAGTAAACTTGTTTTTTTTTTCGTGATATAGGTCCTATATAGATGACAACAACTGCAATTTACTTATTCATTGATTTATTTTTTTTTGTCATTTGATTTAGCAACGACTGCTCTCTGTTGATGTCAGCTATACCAAAAAACAACAACAAAACGGCTAAACTTTGGAGCGTGACTATTTAGCTGAAAACAGGAAACAACTTAAAAGTCAGTGGTTGTTTGGGAGTGTATAATGTTCATGGGATACACAGGTACCTACAACTGTACAAGGTGTGTTATGACTGTCACGACTGTGTATAATAGCAGAAACTGCATGTGAACCACGGTTGGTGCTGTAATATAGGTGATGTCTCCGTATTATCAACACCCTCTTCTCAACAACTACAATACTAACTTGCTATACAAGTGATAATTTAAAGTGTATTTTTGTTACAGCAAGTGAAGAGTACTAGCTTAGCGTCCCAATATCAGCTTCGCTAATATGGCATGATGGACACGACAGCGAAAAAGACGTATGATAATACCAGTGCCGAGGTTGAAGTCGCTTGACCGTGGTGGAAGCCGAGCTCCTTGCAAGCCACTCGCGCCTCCGTCATAGACCAGTCGTCGCCGCATACCGCCCCCAACGTCCTGTTACATGCAATAAGAACCACCTCCTCCTCCGGTGTCGATGACGAGGAGGGCGTTGGCGAGAACGTTGTGATATCGCCGTCGGTGAGGTTTGTGGCAAATTCTACGCGAATAATAATCAAATAAGGAAATCACGGGAGTTTTGCAAGGTATAGGTGAGAAGTCCATCTTGCGCCGCTACGCTATTTCTGTGAATTGCAGTACGGCCCTCTGAATGAGATATTTAGTATCTAGAGCCAGCAATGTATCACAATATATGACATTAAGGTTGTTGTTGTTGTTGTTCTTCTTCTTCTTCTTCTTCTTCTTCTTCTTCTTCTTCTTCCTCTTCTTCTTCTGGTTAACAAGTCTGCCCCTTTAATCAGCTGAAGATTCTTGCAGATTGTGTTATTTATGTTACCGTTTATTTACAGATATAACGAGCACATCAGCATAGATAGCAAATATTATGAAGAACAAAGACTATCCAGTCACGGTGAAGTGGTCCCATCCCACATCCAACTGGACCCCATGGAAGACCAGCTTAGTGTAGCTGAATATGGGCTATCCAGCCATCTTCACAGATGGAAAATCAACAACAACAACAACAACAACAACAACAACAACAACAACAACAACAACAACAACAACAACAACAACAACTGTTATCAACCGCCAGAAATGCTCCTACAGATAGCGCCGCAACAATTTATTTCCTAGAATGTCTAGGATACGGAATTCCAGCTCCTACTGTTCTCGGACAGAACGAATGACGGTGCGATTCAGTTCTCGAGTATTATGGTATATACGCTCATCATTTCGTTTAATCAGTTCCAGTTAAGACCTACATTTCCTCACTCCTATAATTCCACCCCCCCCCCCAAAAAAAAACAACAAAAACAAAAACAAAACAAAACAAAACAAAACAAACAATGAACATTACAGAAAAATGAATGAACATTACAGAAAAATCATCACTTCATGGGATTTAAGTTTATTAAAGTTAACAACAAAGAAAGTCATAGAAAGACAATAACACAGCTATATATAATACTCACGGTTGCCGACCAGTGATGTTGTGCTTGTCGCAATCCATGTCAAAACGAAAAGCCACATGAATTCGTATTTCCCCCCATTCATCAGCATTTTATTTGGATATCACGAATACAACGATGGCTTAACATTACATGAGAATCCTTTTGATCATACCGCATTTCAAGCTGGAAACTGTATCAAACTCGACCTCAAAAAAGCAAGCCATGCAATGCGTCAAAAGCGGTGACGCAGTGGTTGTAAAAGCATCCAGCGCGCAAAGGAATGCCAACACTGCGCACTTTTCTGTTGCTGTACGGGACGCTCATCAAAAGTTTTGTGACGTCACTAATTGATGCAGACAGGTGATGCATTCACAGCAAGCAATGCATACTACTGTACTACTTCGATCGTCTGTAACCCCCTTTTCACACTATACAGAAAGTTAAAGAGCATGTTTTGCGTGTGCCGTATAGGATATGGATATCGTACTGATTTTGATGACAGTATATTACAATAACTGCGTCTTGTGACTAGGGTCTCATGTGAACCTGTAGGGAACTGGAATTCCCTGTCGTCAGACATTGTTTCTGCGCCATCTGTGGGATCATTTCGAAACCGTCTAACGGTTGATCACAGTGGCTAGTTGTTTTCGTCAAATCTTCTATGTGCTTGTAAATATCTGTAAATAAATTGTATTATAATGTAAAAATAAATAGCACCAGTCTGCAAGAATCTTCAGGCTATTGAAGGAGGCAGACTTAAAGGGGAAGGCTAGTAACTGATCAGTGGGAATCAGTGGAAATGCTGGGAGATGATTGTTCCAATCTTTGTGGGATTCATTCAAAAGTTCATTGTATATCTATTGTTGTGTGAAAATGATTTGCTTCAGAATGGTCTCATATTCAAGTAATGTGCAGTTTAATGCTTCCAGGTTAGCGTCCCTGGTCAGTGACGCCCTGGGGCATTAATCTGCACATTACTTGAATATGAGACCGTTCTGAAGCAAATCATTTTCACACAACAATAGATATACAATGAACTCTTGAATGAATCCCATAAGGATTGGAACAATCATCTCCCAGCATTTCCACTGATTCCCACTGATCAGTTACTAGCCTTCCCCTTTAACCAGAAGAAGAAGAAGAAGAAGAAGAAGAACGTGGGGTATTGGCCAACGAGTCTGTTATCAGGGTTATGTAACGGTTTGGATTGTAACGGTCTTGGTCTCGCTTTACCTTCCCCCATCTGCTACTAGTATTCTATTTACTCTTGAAAACACTCTCTCCCTTCTAAATCTTTTCCGTCTACCCAACTTTTGCTTCCGTTATCTTCTCCTTCGGGACCACTGTCCTTGCTCCACTGACCTGACCTGACCGTGTCCTCAAGTTGCCCTCAGCGGATTAGGTCAAGGACGAAGTTCTTAGGTCCAGCCTTGTGGCCAATTATCTGTACTCTCTTAGGGCCTGGTCGCGTGCCGCCCAGGCCAGGCCCAGGGATGTATATCACATGTTAAAAAGGGAGATGTAAACCCTGAAGGGTATTGGCTCCTTGTAGAGATCTAAAGCACTGCGAGTCTACAGAGGGACTAGATTTGGCCCAGATAATTCGGAACAGAGATTATCTTCTGAGTTGTAACGCTGCAAGTTGGGATTAGACAATAAATTTGCTGTCATATTATCTCCGGAAGACAAATCGTGTCCCCTCTTATACCTACTAGCCGTTCTCTCACCTGAGTGTCCGACTGAACTGTATGCTGTGTGTGGTGCCATGCTTTGCAATACATCTATATTTACACTAACTGATAACGAAGGTTCTCATATTATTATGTATCCCCATCCCCATCAGAAGCGGAATAACCCGACACTTTCGCTACAATTCAATATACATGTAGATCGTATACTTGAGGACCTATATACTGAGTACATCGAAGCGTTTTTGTATGGCTTATATCCATGGAACATTATTTCATTCGTGCATGTGCTTTCATAGTCCATACGGCGTGGTATTCACACGACGTTTATTATTATATATTATTATATTTTTGTTTTAATACTCTCGTATAGCCATCATTGCATACGAGGCATGATTTTTAATAAAGAGAATGTCTGAAAGCGCCCTTAAGAGAGATAGTGCTACTATATAGGCAAATGACGTCACAGTGGCATCACTATCAAGACTATAGAAATATCCCTTAGGAGCCCAATAATATTAGTTCGTCTTCCTCTTGCATGTCTTCTGGATGGATAAGTCTATTTCTTTTATAGATAGCAGCAGAAGATTATCGTAGACTTTGTGTGTGTGTGTGTGTTATCGCAATTTCCCCCATTCGAGTACTATTTACGTTATGATAAATTCATTTACAAAACTTGTAAATTTACACAACTTGTAAAATAATGTTCTAGCACGTGCACAACATGGATGACCAACTTGTAGGTCCATGTGCCATTGTTTAATATCAACCGTCAGTCGATTATAAGCTCCCAACATCAGCTGGCGCTGCAACAATTTCCGCGGACAGGTTATTCGAGTTCGGTCACTGTTCTCGCGAAGAATCACGAATGTTGATGCAACTCAGTTCTCGACGAGTATACAGTTATAGGATTGTGAGTTGTGACTGAGTGGCTCTCGTCGACTGGGTAACCTGTGTGATAATTATGTGCCGGAAGATGAGCAAGATTGCTCTTTATTTTGTAGATCATGGGTTTGCCTGTCATTTTCTCCATAGTGCGTTGCAGCCAATACTTGCAGCGTTCTGTTGACACTATTACAAGTAGTTCATCCGCTGTCACCGATGTTGTTACTCGTCCTACCTCGATGAATATGTTTTATCGACCAGAAGCGTCCAGTGCTTTTAGGACCAATGGCTACGGAGAGCCATGCATCATAGCTAGCTATAGCTCTTCTGAAGATTTATCATAGTTTATTAGGCAGGAATACTGGATATGATTGTGTGCTTATAAGGTCTTCGTTTTTAATCTTTAAAAGGGCCCCATCAACCCTCTGCTTTATATCTCGTGAGATTCGAACACAAATTGTAATTTTGAGGGCAATTAAAAAGCATACTGAAAAAGAAGGATGTAGGCCTTAGTAATGTTTGGAAAATGTTTTTGATATCGCTGTGCATTCATAAAAGGAACAGCAGGTTTTATATCCTGTTTTGCGACCACTCCTTCGTTTCAAGTGCATCTGGGCGTTTCTGATTGATGTTATTCATCTTGGCATTTTTAGTAATTTGACACTGAAATTCCTTCTCGTACGTAGTAAAGTGTTTAAGCATTAGTTAATTCGATTAATATCCTGACCTTCCATGAGGAAGGTCAAGATATATTATATGAAAAAAAGAGAATGTTGTCAAAACTAACATCTTCCTCACGCCCCAATAACCGTTTCGTATATTATTCTCTAAAATGCTATGGTCACCACAATTTTCATCACAGTGCCAAAAAACAACAACAACAACTCCATGTTTTCAGGCTATAACTACTTTTTAGAATCCCCCTTAATTTCCAGGAACCTTGGCCAGATAGAATCTTATTGACTACTAGTATTTCGGCCCCTTCTCGGAGTATAAGAGCACAAACAAAAATGGAATATAAATAACAGTATAACAGACATTTGAATACAATTCTTGTAGATTTTACGTATTGACACAAAGATAACAAAGCCTAATATGAGTACGAGGGCACAGCTCATCGCGCTGGCTGCCGATCGATCGCTGCTTGGTCCAAGGCGTGGGGTGGTATTGGGGGTGGTCCGTCCCTCGAGCTAGCTCCTCAAAAGCAACGAAAGTGAAAACTAAGTTCTGGTAAGGGCTTGAGAACCCGTCTGGCACCATTTCATATTTGCTTGCAATATATCGAAAGAGTCTACAAAGAAACTTACCTGGCTGACGCGGTTTACCGGAATGATGAGTCGTTTTGGAGTATTTTGAGAAAAATAATAAAAGTCGGTAAACCGACTTTTATTCCAGAAGGCTCCAGACTAACTCGGTCTCAGGGAAAACTCGACCCTATTTCAGACAATTTACACACAGTTCGTGATCGCCATGTTCATCAGTACTCTATAATACTACGGGCACCGGCCAAACGAGGCCTTACTGAGCATGCAGACAGGAAAGTGCGTGCTAATCCTTTACAAAACAAATGGACAGCGCGCGGTCCTCAAGCCTACTAGCAAAGACGCTTTATAATACGCACATCACCTCAGTTGCTGAGACGCGCGGTCTTTGAAGTTTTTGTTGTTGTTTATCAATTGTCTTTGATTGTTTTTAGAGGTGCTTGAGAGGCGCACACTAATTTTGCATGCGCGCCAAAGAGGTTTTTCATGCGCGTGTTGTAACAACTAGGACCATTACTGTGAGTAGCCGCAGAACGCTAAAATGTAGTTTATACAGGCCGCTCCCGTATGCATAGCACTGTACAATCCAGAGGGAAAACCAGTAGCAGTACAACTCATCCCGCCGTCAAGCAAAGCGAGGCCGAGTTATCCCCGAGTCCGAGTCTAGCCTGACCCCGTTCGGGTAAGTTCCGAGACTGAATGTTTTTGGTTAATATATCCCATTTTCGTCCTTACCCATCGAATATCTTGTTATTACAGCGTTATTCCGCACATTTCCTAGGCATACGTTCACATTTTGGAGCAAAATTTGACAACTTTTGCAGGCATACCAGAACTTTGTTTGGGCTTTTTTAAACTACGCCATCATCGTCAGAAGGCGAAAAGTGGAATCAGTCCAGCTGGTACACGTGTCTACGTGGTGCGTACCGGTACTACACTGTGTAACGGTGTGTAACTGTGTCAGTGCCTGATTGCGTAATGCGCGGTAGGAGTGAGTGAACACTACTACTGGATACTACTAAGTACTAGTGAACGTGTTCATCAAGAGGAGAGGCTGAGGCGGATCGTACATGATTCAAGACATGACCAAACTTCTTTGGATGTAAATTACTGTGTCTGTAACTGATAACTGTAAGTTTCTAGCGTTTGCCTGATCGCGAGTAAGTAGTAGTTACAACTACATCGCATGCGTACCGTACCACTGACTGAGGCACTGTATGTAACATACGTAAAACTCTTGCTCATAATAAAGAAGAAGAAACCAAAAACTGCTCTCTCATACAGTCTCACATTACACTGCACTTTGTGCACGTCTGATCAAGTGGGGTAGTGTACTAGAGTAGTAGTGGAGGATCTTTTACTGAATAGTACACTACAGAACCAGCAAACAAGGTACAGCATACAATTGTACTATAATATCATCGTTATTCCCTTTCCACATTCCAACAACATGGCGATGGACTCGAGACAATGTGGCGGAACGAATGCAAGCAGACGAAAAAATGTGTTGTCATCTAGTACAGACAGGAGCGAAAATAATGTGTCTTCTGAAAAAGGAACAGAAATGATACCCACTCCTAAAGGTAACAGTGGAGGTCAAATGAAAAGATTGATTTCGTCGCAAAATGTTGCTGTTTTGATAACTCTCGCCATCCTCGTCGGCTCTGTGTTACGAGAAAATGGGATGATTCTCGACTCGTACTTTTCAAACAAGCGCAACGTACTGAACCAGAAATTTGTGAAGTGGTCATGGGGCTGGACATTGTGCTTCATGACGCCATATTTAATCCTACTATCTTGGGCGAGATTTCCTGGACAAATCATTCCAGCAGTCAGATCTTTGCTTCGTCTTGCTGTTCTGACGGCATCGTGGTATTTTTGGGTTGAAATCGTCATGTTCCACGTGCATGAGAACACGGGTACATGCAGCATTGACCCCAAGACGCACAGTGCATCGCTCGCCTGCCGACGAGCCGGGGGAGTGTGGGATGGTTTCGATATCTCCGGCCATTCTTTCCTGCTGGTGCTGATCATTCTGACCATCCATGAGGAACTAGCTCCCTTCTGGCAGCACCACGAGTCTCAAGGGGTAAAGTTCGTCTTCCCAAATAGAAGCAGCACAGAAATGGAGGAACACCCAATTCTCAGTGTCGTCTTCAAACTTGGTCTCTACGCCACAACCATTGTTATATCGCTGATGCAATCTCTGAGTGTACTAATGGTTATTGCCACAAGTCTGTACTTCCACACAATGAGTCATAAAGTGCTTGGTACTGCAATAGCACTGCTCACATGGTTTGCAACATACAGAGTTTGGTTCATTTCTGATTCATTATTTGCATTACCTCTGTCCTGATGATTGCATCACATTGTTAATTGTTATGCTGTTTACCAGATGTATGAGAAAGAAATTCTTTGCGATGTACACTGTATTGTTACTCTAATTCAACCATAGGGATTAGGGTCAACATACCCCGTGAACAACTGTGGGTTAATGTAGTGATTTGAATTCTCTTTTTTCACCTTGTTATATACCAAGGAAAAAAAAAAAAAAAGGGACAATGAAACTTGGAATGGACAATCAGTGATCAATACCAATGCAGTTCTCCAGTATCAGCCTAGCTAAGCTCATGGATTATACAGATGATTTGTTCTGTGCTTTTGTTTTCTTTTTTTTTTTCCTCCATCAGGATGATGTAATGTAGATTGGCATATCAAGAATAGTTGCACAACAGTTGTACTGATCTCACTGTAAGAAAAGTGAGACTTGGGTTTGTATTTACTGTATTACTACTTATATGACCTTTGTCATTCATTATTTCATAAATGTTAGAAATTGCTGCAGCATGAAGGAAATGAAGTACATGTACAATGTACATGGGTAATATGTTTTCGTGCCATCCTGTGCAAGTCTTGAATGCCATTCAGTGTGTACATTTCACACCCAATATGCAAATTTTGTATGAATTATGGGAAAATGCATGGGATTGTACATGCACTAGTTACAGACACTTTGCCAAAAATTATATTTAGTGTATGTGACGAAGCTTTATAACAAAGAAAAACAATACAGTGTGCATGTACCTACAATGTACCTTGCTACAGTAAACAGAACGGAAGGCATTCCAAGGAGATTTGCATACATGTACAATGTATACGTACAATGTAGTTTGATTTCCTCTTTCTGTATTAACTTTCAACTATTTGTGAAGCAACGAGGAGAAGAGCAGGAGCACAGAGAATGTTCACTGGTACTTACTGTAATAAAAGCTGTTCTTTTTCACAGTTGGACCACAAAAACAACATCTCGCGAAAATGTCTGTGACCTCGTTTGCGAAAATATCTGTAAGCAGAAATAACAGCATATACAGTACCCATTTATGTCTTTATCCACTGTTCATAGCTATGTAGGAATCTGCTGTGTTTTTTTGATACTCCACATCACTGCAGGCATACTTCAGCACCTTCCTTTTTAACATCTCTTTCATAGTTTTGTGACTGAGCAAATATAAACCACTTATTTGACTTTTAGTCTCCTCCATCCAGCCCCCCCCCCCCCCAAAAAAAAAGGTTTAAATACAGAAGTTGCTAATGGGACACTTTAATTTTTCTTTACATACAGTGCATCTTAAGATAATTGATATATAACATTGGTTAATATCCTAAGTTCTGTAATATTAAAGACTGGAAATAATTAAAGGACATACTGTAGTACAAAAGACAAAACAATTTAAGCTTGTAAAATTCTCTAGAATGACATGACAATTATAAAGCTATTTGGCCAGTATCATACAATGTTTTACGGTTCAACCAAATACTGACTGATTATTTACCAGGAGGACTTTGGAAACTGAATCTTAAAAACCTCTTTAGATTGGTTTAATTAAACTCCAAACAAGATTGACACAGCATGGTAAATAGGGAGGGCATTATTTTGATCTATGCTACACAATGAGTGATGAGTGATTAAAGATTTAAAAGGAATTAAATCTAATGTAAATTTTACAATGTACACTTTGTAGTGGTCACAGTATGCCAAGGTTGTGCTGATACATGTATGTTGCATAGTGAAATATGATTATGAAGATAAACAAAATGTTGATGCATTTCTTTTTTAGTGTATGTTTACATGTACAGTTTCACTGTGTGTACATTTGTTTTTGAAAAATACTATAGTGTAGATTGTAGATCCTGAGTTTAAGACACCAATAGCTAGCTCAGACACGGGTAGATATTGCAGTGCAGTGAATCTGTAATACATGTACGTCAGTTACCTCATACATAATGTTGTGGCCAGTGTGTCTATCCAAAGTGTATGTACAAGTATTATGAAACCTGCATCTGATGCTTTGCAACCTGTTGCTATTCCTTGGTTTCTGAGAAACAGGAGCTGTGAAGAGAAGTCTGAAAGTTGATTCAGCCATCAAGTCCTCAATACCAAATCAGTATTTCACTGCTTCATCTTGTAATCATTTGTTCATCATTCATCACTAGTACCATATCCTGTGGAAGGTAGAACAAACACTTGTTTTTATTGCAACTGATTGACAAATTGCCCTACATCGACGTAAATAATCAGTTGCAATGAAAACATCTCGACGGAAGAATTTCATGAATTTGAAAAACACTTGTTTATTTGAGTCATATTTTGGTCAGAGAGATCCTTAAACATTTATAACGAAGACCTGACAACCATGACCATTATCTTGTTATGAGGTTTCTCACTATTTCAGGGTACAAAATCAAAGAAATGCAGTGAGGCCCTGTAAAAATCACCTTTTAAGAGAATTTTGTTATGCAACCTCTCTGTGCCATTGCCTATTTCAGGTGAAGTATCAAAAGCCTGTGAATCAATACATTTGTAGCATCCATACATTTGCATTACATTTTAGTAGAATAAAGTTACCATCTCTTTCTTGTGTTGACGAAATAACCTTGTATTTTTCATTCTAATTTTGTACACATTTTATGGTTTTGTTTTAAGCAGTTCTGTCTTAGACTTTTTCTCATGAATGTACTTGTAGAATAATATGCAGGGCTCGACATCAGCAATGGCCCGGTGGCCTAGGGCCACTAAAAATTGTTGAACTTTTAAAAAAGGCTATCTTTTGGTGGCCCTAATAGCAAATGGATTGCTACGATGTATGTGTCCTTTTATTTCAGGCAGCCACATTTCTTTTTTAGGTCACCCAAATTTCAGATTTCAAAATTTTAGTGGCCCATTTGGGCCTCTAGAGAGAGAAAAGTTTGTGTCAGGCCCTGGGAAATGTGTTAAAATTCAGGACTGCCAATCTAGTGATGAGTACAGTGTACAGTGGACTCCTGTTATAACAAAGTACACGGAACTGGCAATTTTCTTTTGTTACAACTGTATATCAAAATTCCATTATAACCGAACAAATAAACAATAAAAGACATAGAGCCAATAATTTTGTGACCTGGATTTTTATTTCCTTGTAACCGGAATTTTGTTTTAACAGTGTTTGTTATAACGGGAGTGCACTGTAGTCGACTGTTGCTCACAGTGCTCAGTATTCCGCCTGGACTTGATGGGCGAGATATCAGGATTTGCAAGTTCTCACTGCCCTCGCATCATTCTTTGATGAAGTGCTAGTGTGTGTGTGTGTGTGTGTGTGTCTTTTTTATTAAAGGCCAGTGACTAGAAGTGTTCTATCAGCTTAGTGTTGCTGCATTAAGTCATTTCAATGGAAATGTCTCTTTGATTTTGTGGATGATTCAAATACATGTAGTTACTAGAAATGTCGCTTTGGCGACTGGTATGCCTCCGCCATAATGCATGATTTTCCCAATAGGTCTAGATGGTACATGTGGACACTGTGTGATTACATTTTCACAAAATTGGCAAAATATTGGAATGACAAGTTTGTCACAAATGTGTTGAATGTTCACCTTCCTTGACGTACTACGTAGGTTTAATTGGATGAATAGGAGAGCATGTATCTAGGGATTTAAGGACTTTAACTTGACTTTGACCCATTCATACATTTAGGCATTGAGTAATTTTCAAGGTACAGGTGTGGAGAAAAAGTGCAATTTCTGAATTGAATAGTAAATTGTTACCATTTTCATCTGGCCCTTGACCCTAAAATTCATAAGGTAATTACTTTCAGGTAGAACATGCATAATATGTACTAAGTTTCAAGGTAACTTGAGTCACTTCCGAGATATGGAGGAAAAAGTTAGTTCAGCAATTTCACTTGATCTTTGACCTTTTGACCTTTGAGGCAAAAACAGAAAAAAAAAAACTTTCCAGAGAATTTCTATTAGGTTACACACGCATACACAAAGTGTAAAAAAATAACCCTGCTGGCATTGCATAAATATGAGGGCAATAGTAAAATTTTGAAGACTTTCACTTGACCTTTGACCCCTGGCCTTTGACCCCATGAACCCTACATTCTCTAGATAATCACTTCCAGTCAGTACATGTATATACTATGTTCCATGAAGATACCTTGAACAATTTTCCAAGGTACGGAGAAAAAAAAAGAAGTTTTAATATTTTTACTTGACCTTTTGACCTTTGACCTTTGACCTCATGACCCAAACTTTCACCAGAGAATCTTAATTGGGTAATACATGTATACACTAAGTTTCAAGAAAATCTCTTCAGGCATTCAATAGATATGGTGGAAATAGTGAAATTTTATGTATTTGACCCTGACCTTTTGACCTTTGACCTTTGACCTCATGACCCAAACTTTCACCAGAGAATCTTAATTGGGTAATACATGTATACACTAAGTTTCAAGAAAATATCTTCAGGCATTCAATAGATATGGTGGAAATAGTGAAATTTTATGTATTTGACCTTGACCTTTTGACCTTTGACCTGAGCATGTGCACCCAAAAGTTGATAGGCACAACTTCACCCCCTAATACACATACATGCCAAGTTTCATTAGGATACCTCAACAGGTTTCGATAGTTACCTTGTCCACAAAATTCATTACGGACGGACGGACGGACGGACGGACGGACGGAAGGACGGACGGACGGACAACCCGAAAACATAATGCCTCCGGCACCACTTCGTGGCGGAGGCATAAAAATACACTATTCTTGAGGTCATACGTACTGGAATAAATTGTTTTTACATGGAATACCACATACCCTAATGATACTACTGTGTGTTCAGTGTGCCTTCATTTGGTTTGCCTGACAATGGAGACTTAATGGAGAAAGTTTGTTGGATAAAGGCTGTATTATATCAAAAGTACACAATGTACGATGAACACTGAAAAGTACATAACCATTTCAAGGTCAGTTTGTGGAAATGGAGTTCTTTGGAATAACTCAAAGAGTTGACATGGTCTCATGACTCGCATTATTTGCAGAAAACATGGTCTCTCTTATTCAAATACATTGTATTGCATATTTCATCTTTCTTCTGAGAAAGAGTTTCCTCTCATCTTCCCTAAAGATGGGTCAAAGATGCATTTTTAAAATCTTATAACTTAATGTCGTTTCACTTGTTTCCTGTTTTAAACTCTCTTGCAGTTCTTCAATACTTACAGCTGTACATATTATCACTACATGATGTACAGTGTCAACCAGAAGCCACATAAAATGATTTTACGAGCACACCAGCCATAGCACCTTAGTTTGCTAGATTTCCATTGTACAATCACTGATCTGTTGCTTTTATTGCACCAAAATCATTACAAAGCTCTTTACTATACAGTGCTTTGTCCTAATTTATCAAAATGCTAGTTCCTGAATATTAGCACAGAACTTTTCAATACTTCTGTCCTCAGTTACACCAGAACAATGTAAACAAACTATGAAGCTTCCATCAAAAAAAAAAACAAAAAAAAAACAAAACACACACACACACAAAACAAAAACAAACAAAAAAACTCAAACATGAGATGATATGTAAATGACTTCAGTAAGTGATGTTCAAGCATGCATGTAGGCACTATTTGTGAGTGCATGAGTACATCCATAAGTATGTACAATGTATGTACATGGTAAAATGTACTGTATTCTGTCATCTTATGCATGGAATACAGTGGAAACTCAATATGAATAGATCTGATACAACAAAATGCCTGATATAACAAACTAATTTCTCCTGTCCAAATTAATTCATTTCCATTGTTTTGTATTGTTTTTGACTACTGATACTACAAAATATCTGATATAAAGAACAAATTGTCTTGGTGCTAAGGATCTCATTATAGGCCTATCGAGTTTCAACTGCACTTTCTACCAGCACACTGAAAACAAAGACAGTTAATAGTTTCCATGCAAGTGAAGTGTTGTGTTGGACTACCTGCATTGGGTGGAGCTAATAAGCCAGTTCAGGATTCCACTTTGAGCATGAGCAGAAAAAGTTCATCCGCACCA
Organism: Diadema setosum; assembly: GCA_033980235.1. NCBI lineage: Eukaryota > Metazoa > Echinodermata > Echinoidea > Diadematoida > Diadematidae > Diadema > Diadema setosum. Next base: position 2,384,011 of record CM067066.1, read on the forward strand.
GCAGAGCATTTGTTGTTTTTAAATTCACCGAGATAAGCATCTTTGTTGTAATGATTATTCAAGTGATCATTATAAGCGGTGCTTGCCAGCACCATGAAGCTACAAACCTAGCTTCATGCCAGCACATCCACACGACAGCAAAAGCAGGTGCTGACAATATCAATAGAAAGAGATTGTTAATTCATTCAATGCAAAATAATGAAATGGATGCTTTCCAAAATGCCAATGGAAGGATCATTCTGGTCACCTGGTCTACGCAAGTTCATCCTTTGTTTGAACACAACTGATGAATTCTGTAAATTGTTACGTTGGGCAAGCTTGTGCCTTCTGTCACTTGAAGCTAGTGGAGTACCTAATCAACTGAGAAAGAAGAAAGGTCATTTGTACCCATGCGCCCATGAGCTAACCCTGAACTAGCTTATTGTTAAACCATGTTTTCATTCTACAGTGTATGTCATTGCTCTGGCTACATAAAGAAAATCACTATTTACCATTCGCGTCATCAGATACAGTTGTAAACCAAAACGCAATTACAGTCAAACCTGTCTATAGCGGCCACCCAAGGGATACAGGAAAAGTGGCCGTTATAGACAGGTGGCCGCTATAGGCAGGTAACATGTATCGTCGTTGTATACATCTATATATACTTACATGTACATGTATGTGTGTACGTATGCACATGTGTGTATCATGCATAGAACAATGCCGGTGTTCATGAAATTGTTGCACAGTATACATGTAGCATGTGCACAGTCATGAAGAAAGCTTAACACTAGTGCATCATTGTGACTGAATAAGTGATGAATGCAACGGTGGCGATCACTGAACGTTGCCCACGAATGACTGGCACGGCTAACAAGCAGAAAAACATGCTGAATTATCGGCTCGGCTACGGCTCCACCGGGTTTATGGCCGCTATAGACAGGTTAAAATCTACCACGGGAAACAAAATTTGTGGCCGCTGGCCGCGTTAGACAGGTGGCCGCTACACACAGGGTCTTTAACATTGCTTTTCTCTCGGGGGGGATTTTTCAGTGGCCGCTATAGACAGGTGGCCGCTATAGAGAGGTGGCCGCTAAGGCAGGTTTGACTGTACTTTGTCATACACACACACTCTCTTTCTCTCTCTCTTACAGACACACACACACTCAATCACACACGATTAATGCTCATTCATGTACTGTACACTGCTTTTAATGTTGCTTTCATCTTATAATTTTTTGTATCATTGTATTTTCATACTTTCATTTCAAATGAATGTAACAGCATGATATCCATGTCAATTATCAGAGCCTTGTGCTTACTAGCTTAGTCAAATGACCTGTGCATGTACCAGTAAGTTATGTATCATCTCAAGTAGTGTGTCCTTTTGCCACCACACTGTCTACAAGATAGAACCAAAATAACAAATTTCAACTTTATATAACCTTGTTCTGATTTGCCATTTGAGCCTAACTCTCAGGTACACAGGTTGAACCGTTTGAGAGAGAGAGAAAGAAAAAAATAAGTACAATGCACATGCATGATAAACTGATGCTTGTATTTTAACCAGTGGATTTGTCATTATGTCTCAATACAGTACACACATATTCTCGGGGACACTGAAGGGTAAGCAAAGAGGAAGAAGTGTCCGAGACCACAGGTGTTGATGGATAAAGTGAATGCCTTTTTGGCGTATGGGCACACAGCACAAGCATTAAAACACCCTTTGAAAACAAACACTATGCTCAACACCCATATCACGTTATTTTGTGCTGGCAGTTTTAAGAGTGTAGATTCTGTTACATGTACAGGTATATGTGCGTTCATCCAGCCCTACAAATTATATCCAGCAATGTCGTATTAGGCATGATCCATTCAGAAAGACCTTTTTCTCTCCTTTTCTCTCAATGAAAGCCACAGTAATGACCACTGGGGTTTGTGCATATTCATTCTTTTCCTCCCACTCCCATATCTCTTGTCTGTCTGTCTGTCTGTTTTTCTCTTTCTTGCTCTGATCATGTTTTCAGCGCAAAAGGTACACTTGTAGTCATTATTGTACAGTACCAGACAAGTACATGTACACTAGCTGTACCAGGTAACCGTCCAGCATGTACACTTGAGTCATACGTACATGTACATACTGTAATAGACAAGTACACTGTACCAGCTACAACAACTCAATACAGTGGACTCCCATTATAACAAAGTCCTCGGGACTAGCAGTTTTCTTTTGCTATATTGAAATTTTGTTAGAACCGAACAAATAAACAATAAAAATACATAGAGCTGATAATGTTGCGGCCTGACTTTTTACTTAGTTATTACTGGAATTTCGTTATAACCGCGTGCGTTATCACGGGAGTGCACTGTACTGGACATCTTCTGGCTACTCAAACATTTGCTCACTCTGATCAGACAATGAATGACGCAACATGACATCTAGGTGTATACAGGATTACTTTGCTGCATTTAATGAATGAAGAACCGCAAACATATGAGACATCGTCAAATCTGGATGACTTCTCCTTCCGGCTGATCAAGTGAAACAAGCTGACACAAGTGTGTAAAACTTTATGGAGACTTTGTCTGACGTGCATAATTTGCAGGGGAGCCTGGGGCACATGGCCGAGTACACTCTGTTCATAGACTAGATAAGTAACAGCTTTGCTGACAATTAAATGAAGTGGGTTGTGTGCTCTACAACGTGTTGAGCAGTTGTCTAGCTCAATCCAGCAATTTTGATATAAAACATAAATGCAGACATAACCCATGTACAGATTGTATTTGTACTCCAATAATTTGTACCAATGATACAAAAGAAATTATACATGTACCATAATTCTTAAATATACAGTAATGTTGAGAGAATGATACAAATGCATACCAAAAAGTAAATGTTAGCAAAAGCAGGTAGTGTAACACAATCTCATAGTGTAGAAACACTATCCTCTTCTCTGAAGGAGCAAAAGACATGAAATTGAATTACATGTATTTCAAAATATTGAATATAATCAATCATCGGTATCTTCACCGTCAGCGCATAAAGAGCATTGAAAAAAAAAATCTTCTGGAAATAATTTTGCAATTAACCTGAAGAAAATAGTTTCTTTTTCTCAGGAACACTTCAGAATTCCAGTCTCCAGAACATACTGCAAAACAAGAAACAGTCGCAGCATGAAACTTTCATGAATCGCCACGGGCATTCAATCCATTTTGTAGACAAAAACTTTCATGAATCTCAGCTCCTTGTGCAATTCATGAATGTTTCAAGCAAGTGAAAATTTCTCGTGTACCATATCTCATGACTTGCACCAGTATTTATCCTCTGCAAATTGCAGCTCGACAGCTATTGTAAAGGAGATATCACAGCCAGATAATACATGTGTCCATTACGCATTTTACAGTCACTATCTTTCCCTTAAAGGGAAAATGCAATGAAAAGTCTTGATCAAGACTACTTCAAGAATGCTTGTATACTGTATACGGCATGTATTTTAGCGAGTCTTACTTGTCACATATCGGGACTTCCTAATGATATCACAAGTGGTCAATTTGTGATCATGAAGTTCAGAAATGAAAGCAGAAATGTATGCATGTTTGTTGCATTCATGTTGGGAATCAGAGTTAATATTTTTGTGGGTTGTTAAATTCACGAAGAGCACCCGACTCGCAAAATATATGGCGCATGCAGTACACTGAATCCACACAGAGCATTCTCAGACCCCGTTCATTTCGGTTCTGAGCTGTGTCTTATATTGCATGGATTGTGCATCGATATTTGGGCAGGGTTGATATGTGCTTGAAAAGCCAATGCGACATAATCCAAGTCCAGTTTTTTAAGGGAATCTTACGTCCTTCTGACTTCTTGGTTCTCGGAACCTACACAACCCAGACTGACCAAGTGTGGCCTAGAAAGATTGGTTCTAAGAAGCAATACAGCCTATTGAAAAGTGACCAAGAGTATCCCCCAAAAAGTTAGAACTTTATTTTCTCGGGCACGATGCATTACTTGTATGGAATGCTTTTCCACTCTCAAGTTAAGAATTTAAGAAAAAAAAAGAAGAAAGTATTTGAACACAGTGATACTGAGAAAGAAAACACAAGTTACGGTATTTATTAAGATTGACTGACCTGTCATTTCTTGTAAAGTATCTTCATATATACATACAATTTTGTGTCATATCAATATTTTATTTGAAACAGTTTTAATATCATCTCTGCTTGTGATCCAAGTCTATACAACTCATTTCCGTGCAATATGAGTCATATCTTAGGAGGACACATAACCAGCATTTGAATCAACACAATCACACGATAGTTGCCCAGCTGTTATGTCCTGCAATGAGCAAATTTTTTTTTTTTTTTTATGTTTTCCCACAGAAGATGTCAAACTGCACCACACTGGTGAAGTCATTCTGTTCTTTTTCATTTTGATATGAATGATTGTTGGCTTTGCAAATATCAATGAATCCAATTGCTTCCTCTTCAAAGACACTTTTCACCTTACAAAACTGATATAATACAGCAAGGCTGTGAGCATAGTATTCAAGCAGAAATATTGACTGACAAGAAGCAAAGCCTTCAAGTAATCATCTACCAGTGATTGGATTCACCAAATTTCTCCTCAATTGAAGCTGATGATTTCAGCACTTGGTATTTCTAAGCAAAATATATTCTTTCAAAATGAGTTTCTCTTCTAACCACGGACGATGCTGCAACACCATCCATGGTTTGTAATTCTACATGGTATCAAAACCATCTCTGGATTTGGTCTCTACGGCAATGACAACTGACAAAATTGAGGTCCAATGGTCTTGGATGGTCATTGAGGGTATCACTGCATTGGCCCCAGGTAAAACGTTTAGAGGAAACGTGGCCAGCTGAAATCAAATGATATGATCTGCTCCCGGTTTACGCCTACGTTCACCCTGGGTATGAAGCTGAATCAATTATGGTTCATCTCAGTGCAGCAGCCACGAAAACGGATTTAAAAAAAAAAAGAAAAAAAAAAGGAATAAGAAATGGAAACGACGTTGGTCACTCGGATTCTTGCATCAATTATTGCCTGCGAAGAAGACGCGATAGATGACTGCCACACCAATCCCCACAACCGCAGGAAGTACCCAGTTGAGAAGAAAACTGCAAGGGAGGAAAAAAACATATGAAGGATAAGGGCACATAATCTGAAACCATAATCATTGTCCTTCAGCATCTCTCTCCCATTAGTAAATGAACAAAACAAAAAACAATGCAAAAAACAAAAACAAGTAAAAGAAACATGAGAGAGTTATGCTGCCTCCCTGACTTGTTTCTTCCAACAAAAATAAGATCTGTGCTGAAAACTGCAATGCCTTGTTGTGTAAATTGCATGATAGGAATAACTGATACAGGCTGGAAGAGAATGAAAATAGCCGCATGTCTCAAGAATGAACTTGAAAATGGAATAGATTGATGACAACAAATTAGGCCACTACTGATGGTGTACTCTTCCAGAAAGCGAAGGGATGAAAATGAGACTACATTGTGTGAAAGTACGAAAAAGAAAACTTCACAAAGACCCAAAGAAGTCATGTTTTCTTTTTCTCCGAATCCAAACGTCAAGTAGAAGTCACATGACATATATAAAAAATTATTTGTTCTGAGGTTTCACTCTGCAAATCATGATCAAATGAGTAGCAAAGATATATCACACACACACACAAAAAAAAAAAACCAACAACATGTGCTTTTCTTGGTGATGTCTTAAAAGCCGATTTTGGCACAGTAGCTTACAACTTTTCATAATCTCTTACTGTCGCAATTTGCCACCGTCAGTGTAAGTGGCCCAACTGCAATGTTGGATTGCAAAGTAACAGTTTCCACAAAAGAAGTTCTTTTGGACACAAGACTGGTACTGAGTATGTTTAAACATTTAATCAGGGAACAGGTAAAACAATGAATACAACATAAAAACACAGCACACTTTAGTCTTGTACAGAAAAATAATATGGAAATACAAAATGTGATTCACTGAAAGTTTTCACTTCTCAGAGGCCACTTTTTGATAGAATTCATGTGATATACTTTGGAGCTTGCCATGAGCTCAAAAAAACTCGACCAGGCAAGAAGTGACATCGACTTAAAATTATGTACTAACTCACTGACAAAAGTTTGCTTGGTTATTTGATTCTTTGTTGTTGTCTTTAAACTTGTATGGGTGATTCTATCACAAACCCCAAACAAATACAGATTCTTCAGAAATCTGTCCCATCTACTACTACTATAGAAAACTCTGCAATAGTCAAACCATCTGAAAGACAATCAATGAGCACAAGTCAAAGACTGCATAAGAAGTCTTTCTAGAAGTGCAGCTACAGATGCCGATATCAATTTTTTTTTTTGAAAAAAAAAAAAAATTGCAAGAGGATGGAATGAGGTCGATGTAGTGATGAGCAGAATATGTTAGAATGAAAGCTACACTTGCCCACAATGGAATGGATATGAATGAATCCATCCAGCCAGGATACTGTGCATTTAAGATTGGGAGCAACCGCTGAATGTGAAGTATAAAATGAGAGTGAAAATGAGAGGTAGAAAAGTGACTTTACTTCAGTTTAGAAATGCCTTGGTTACTTGAAGCTGCAGTATAGGTGCGGTATTGAATCTGCCTACATTGTACATCATACAGTTGTACTTTGAAAGGATTCTTTTGGAATTTTGTGTTTAGTCCAGATTTGTCAACCAGCCAAAGTGTCATCAAATGAAAATTCTTGCTGCAAGTCATACACGATAAATTACAGGCATGGATGTAACAGAGTTCTTTGCTTTTAAAAATTCAATCTTGACATAAAAACATAGACTTGATGATAAATCATATCTGATGATTTCCTTGAACCTTCTGGAGGCTATGTAGAAGTTCATCAAATGATTCAATGAATGAATTCCGCCAACACTGACACAGGATCTTGTCTTACGAACAACTTCATCTAATGCAACAGAATTGACTTGAAAGGGCAGCAGTGGTCACGATAATGTCTTATCAGCTGAAGAACAGAAGGCAAAGAATAACAAAGGATTGTCATTATGATGGACTAGAGTCAATCAAAATGTCAAGACTGCACACAGGATTCATTAACCTGGGTCTTGAGAGAGAAATGAATCAACATCATTTTGTAGCAATTTCTACAAAGTAACTGAATCTGAGTAAATGAACCAGTTGATATTTCAAATTTGTAAAAGGTGTGATGACACTTAATTTCAAGAAAAGAAACGTAAAGAAAAATCCATAAGAATGGAAAATGGTTAGCTCACTGGATTAAAGGGGATGGCTAGTAACTGATCAGTGGGAATCAGTGGGAATGCTGAGGGATGATTGTTCCAATCCTTGTGGGATTTATTTAAGAGTACATTATCTACTGTTGTGTGAAAATTATTTGCTTCAGAACGGTCTCATATTCAAGTCATGTGCAGATTAATGCCCCGTTACTGACCAGGGACGCTAACCTGGAAACATTAAACTGCACATTACTTGAATATGAGACCATTCTGAAGCAAATAATTTTCACACAAGAATAGATATATAGTGTACTCTTAAATGAATCCCACAAGGATTGGAACAATCATCCTCCAGCATTCCCACTGATTCCCACTGATCAGTTACTAGCCATCCCCTTTAAGTAAATGGTCATTATTTTCTGCAAGGGTGTTCAATGATGCACATCAATACATGGCATATAAATCTCCCAATCCTAATAAGCTCTGTATTAAAGTACCTCTTGCCCTACAAGCAACACTTTCTTTCCTGACATTAAAGATGAGACTTTTTTTTTCCTGACCTAAGACACAGGTTTGTTCATAAAGTGACCCTTATCAAACTTAAAACACTATCTCCACTATTGACCGATTCTGTGACGTGCTATGTGTATTTTTGGCATGGGCAGCGCCATTACGCGGTGTCTCAGCCGACCCCCCCTTCCCACTCCCCACCCCTCTCCCTACATTAGCACGCGCGAAGAATGAAAAACTGATGCATGGTTGCTTTAGCCAATGGGCGTCTCGTATTGAGTGCGCGAATGCTTGCTTAGTGCGCGAACCTTTGTTACAAGTGCGCGATAAACATGTTGCCCGGGGGGTGGGGAGAGCAGGGGGGGGTCGGCTGAGACACCGCAATTTGAGCTCATGGCTGCGCCCAGTGCCATAAAATGTCTGCTGCCCTCAACGAACCCGAATCGGTCAATAGAACAGGTGAGAGCTCAATGACAAAAACATCACACATAACATGTAGGGCTTTGAATTATAAAGATTGGATATTTAGAGGTCAGTAGAATCACTGAAAATGATGCCTGTTTGATGAAATGAAGATCAAGTGCATGACAGACAGGTTAAAAAAGAAAAAGCGTGAACCAAAATGGATGACCCACTTCTATGGTAAGCTGAATGATGCTATAGTATGAAATGAGCTGGTCACTAACTTTTCACCAGTAATACACAATGGAAAATTGCACTTATTTTTCTGTTACGTTCTTCTTCTTTACGTGTTACATTCTTCTTCTTTTTTTAATCAAAACTATTTTTTCATTTATTTTCTTTTCACATGCCTCTCTTCCATCATGAAAAATATCTACCACTTCAGAGGAAAATACATTACTTTGAATATAAAGTAAAGTAACCTAAATTTTGCCACTCAGTATGCAGTAACTAGATGAGAATTAAACGGATCACTGAGTAGTATCTGATGGTCTTATGGGGAAGAGAAGGGGGGGGGGGTATGAAACAAACCGAGCTCCTCTGCAGTCCAACTAGTCATTTTCCTTTCTACCCTGGTGTCTCGATCTATTTTTGCCACAGATGCACTTACCTGGTACATACAACAATTTCATGATTCTTATATCATATATTCATATTCTTGACCACAGGGTACTTGTATACAAAGTATTATTCTACTGTAACCACTAGTCCCACGCTTCTACATTTGCAGTATTAGAGTATGTGTGTATATCACCTCAATAAGCAATTTTTTAATGCTACCATACAACATGTCCCAAACCAAAGGGTTGAATCAAACAGGGCCACAATTGCTCTAATCTTACCTTCCTTGGGATTCGGAAGAATTACCAATGGCAGCAGATACCTGAGGAATAGAAAAAGAGGCAGTAGACAGATCTCAGCTTGTCAAAAGACATGGTATACGACATGTCTACTGCAGAGTGTGACTGAATGCAAGACAAGGCCACATGAGTGGCAATACCCACGCAAGGGTTAGCACAACACAGGATGGACCATTCATTCATCCAACCATTGGTATTTCTGACTGCAATGCATTCATTTTTTCCAGTTTAAGATTCTCAAATGCCTTATTCAGTAATCCCCCTCCTCCCCCCCCCCCCCAAAAAAAAAGATAAAGAACCATTAAAATGCCTTCTGTAAGTCTGCCCCAAGATTTACCATCTTACTCAAAGGAATCCAATGACAAAACTCCAGTACCTAGAGCACTCTTATTGTTGATACAACAATAACACAAATATCTGTTTAAATCTTATTTCTTCAGACTGTGTTATATCACATCATCGACTAATCTGCCCTAGGTTATTTGAAAGACACTATTTCTTGTTGCAGGCCTATCATGTGTTTTGCAAGACACCATATATAAGCTTATATGTGTCATCTTTGCTCAATGGGAAAGCTAATTGTTCACATACATATTGTACCACAAGCAGATCACGCTTTCTCTGTCACTAGCCAAAAAACTAATTGGAACAACTCCTCCTCACACTATACTAATTATCATTTTCAACCAAATTTTTTTAGTCCTACCTTTCTACAGTTCTACATTATTCAATATAACAAAAGAATGAAAAATATGTTGTTGATACAAAATCAGTTATTTCTGTGTTTCTACATTTTTTTGGTGTGTGTGATATTCCTATATCTTCTCTCTGTAATAATAAATTAAAGTGTCATGAGTGGCAGAAGACAGGACTTGAGAACTTCAATACATTGTATTCAAGTCGCTACTATTATCGTTACCATTTAAGATTCAGGCGTCTGCAGTTTTTATGGCCACAGCTGATTTATAATGCACTCAAAAAAGCTACATGGTGAGACACGATTTTGATTTCAAGTGTTGGATGCAAGGGCCACTGATAAGAGTACAGTGGACTCCCGTTATAATGAAGTCCTCGGGACCAGCAGTTTTCTTTCGTTATATCGAAATTTCATTATAACCGAACAAATAAACAATAAATATGCAAAGAGTGGATAAAGTTGCGGCTTGAATTTTTACTTAGTTGTAACTAGAATTTCGTTATGACTGTGTTCATTATAATGGGAGTGCACTGTATCTTTTGCGGCCCAAGTAGCAAATGGATTGCTACCTGTATCCTTTTATTTCAGGTAGCCACATTTCTTTTTTGGGCCACTGGAATTTCAGATTTCAAAATTTTTACTTCGTTGTGAACAAAATTTCGTTTTAACTGTGTTCATTATAACAGGAGTACACTGTACGTTATGAAACATTATGAAACTACATAACATGTTTGATGTCATAAGATTTAAATGAATTCCAATGTGCAAAGGAGGAAAAAAAAATCATACACTCTGTTCTATGTACATGCAGCTTTATGTACTTGCAGCTTTGGGTTGTATCATCCATAACAGATTATATAAAGTTGCATTATATCATGTTGTCAGGATTAGACACAAGTTTTATACATCGGGAAGCAGGAAATGAAATTTTGCTGAATGACAGACCAGCTGCTTCATATTGCTGTATTTCTAACTCATACAGCATAAACAACTTCTTTTTGTATTTGTCTGCACTTTAATAGTCACATTTTCTATGTTCTCCAAATGGCAAACATTAGGCACGTATGTTCATAACATGATATGTTAATGATCTACCATGATACAAAGCAGCTATACAACTGCCATGCTTATGATACAAATAAAATTGTGCTGGGTGTCACATTAAGTTTTAAGTTGCATGTACCAGGAGTTTCATAGTGTTTAATAGTCAACGGTAAATCATACTCACTCTTGTATTGGGTTTGAATTTATCCTCCTGAGGGAAGAGATAACAGGGAAAAGAAAGAGCAGAAGATAAGCATCAACACTTCACTCATAAAATCAATTATTTGAGTAAATGGCATTCAGTGTTCTGGGAAACATTATAGAAATCTGCCCATCATCTGTAGAAATACAAAGGAGAAATATGATGTACTTATTACCCGTATCAAGGCATCTGAGCTGTGGTTCTTCGAAATTGTATTCCTCTCACCTTACACGCGGGGTTATGCGTCAGCAGGGAGAAGAGCAGCAAATTTTCTATATTCCCCACTTTGACAAACGCCTATATGGGATTTGCGTGTTAAAAACAAGGGGAATATAGCATCCAGGCACTTGAGCTCCCAGTGAGGAAAATTTGCCATTGATAAGTTTCTCGCGGAGTAGTTTCGCGACGAAGGGCAAATTCCCATAGGTTAACAAGTAAAACTAAATGACGATCGCCGTTACTGTGTGAGCCTTGCTGTTTCTACGCGCGCTGCATACCCGAGTTTCGCAACAGAGGGCAAATTCCCATAGGTTAACACGTAAAAATAGGGGACGATCCCTGCACCTGTGTAAGTTAGATGTTATACGTGCCGCGTACCTGAGCTGTGTATAGGGATGCAGCACGCAGTGTGGTGTAGAGCTTGAGCTGCCTTCGAGTGGAAAATTGTTAAAATTTACATTGTAATGATTTATTTTCAGGGTTCGAAATTGGCGATGGTCCGCTGGCCATTGGCCACCCAAAATCACGTCGGACTAGCTAAAAATCATAAAATTCTGAAGTTACTAGTCCATCTGGTTAGCCAAAATATTGCTTCAGTGTCAAAATTGATTCTAAGTAGTCCGCCAGGCTAGTTAAAAAAAAAGTTAAGTGCAACCCGTGATTTTGCTGCTCAATGCCTGAAATGGGTAATAATAATGATATGGACTGTCTACTTTCGGGGGATACGACATTAATTGCCCTCACTAGAATTGTATTGCCCTCATCTTCGACTCCGGCAATACAATTCTAGTTCAGGCAATAAATGTCGTATCCCCCTCAAGGCCAGTCCATATTATATTAAACCACTGACGCGAGTCCTTTGACGAACTCAACAAATGAACATTCCAATTTCATCATTAGTCCACTTGAAGAATTTGTAACTTTAGTGGGATAATTTCAGCAATGCTCAACAAATCATCCTCTCTTTATTTGTTCTTTACTGCATATCAGTTTGGTTATATGTAAAAATTCAATACAGAAGCTAAATAGGCATCAAAAATAAGGGACCTACTAATCACATCATCACATGCCACTGACTGCAGATGAGCTGCGTTCTTCACATTATGATGTTAGCAAATCTACTTTACTGAATAATGACAAACATAACACTGAAGAACCTGCAAACAAGGTAAATTCATCACATAACTATACAGGGTTAAGGCCCTTTTATGGACATGATACTAGAGTGCCTTAATCAAATTCAAACATTTGATTTACACTGGTTCAACAAATCAGCCATCATGGTCTTAGTCAATGAATCAAAAGCAAACAGCATTGAACTTTGACCTGCCCTCTGCTCTTGAAATAAATTGTCAGTCTATATCACAGACTCGGGTATGAAGACCTTAATCTACTACTACGTACTATAGTACCTTTACAGACAAAAACTTTTTACATATCCTCTATTGAGCAGCCTGTGTTTACTCCAACATCACCTAAAACTATCTGCACACAAGGCAAATTAACAGATAGCTACTGTTAGGGTGTGTACAGTTCTGGTCGAGGTGAGGATTTAGCTTTTTAAACGTTTTGTGAGATATTCAGGAACTACTCTATGAGATGTCAAAGAGCATGCAATTCTAAGGGGTATCAAAAGTTTATTTGATAAAAATCGGTTTTGAAATGGCTGAGATATCCCAAAACAAGGTGAAACAAAGAGATCCTTATAAAAGGCGTGGCCTGTCGCCTTTTATTATTATCACTTTTTTGGATATCTCAGCCATTTGAAAACTAATTTTCATCAAATAAACGTTGAATCCTTCTTAAAATTACATTCTCTTTCATAATTCATTTAAGAGGTTTCTCATTATCTCACTTAGGAATGTTCAAAACATGAATCCCCACCTCAACCAGTACTGTAGACTCCCTTTCAACCACAATTTGGTCTCCACATCCATCAATTGTTTCTCTTGTCCCAAAAATTGTGGTTATAATACCCCCCCCCCTTACAAAAAAAAAAAAAAAAAGAAGCAATTTCAAATCATGACATGTATGCGATACAGATACAGTGTACATGTACAATATGTATCATAGTATACCAAACTACTGTATACGCCATATATTTCGTGAGTCTAAATTTTCGCGAATCTGGAATTCCCGACAATTTCGCGAGTGGTTAAATTCGCAATCGTGGAGTCCCGTACTGAACAGAGAAGAGTACTTTCTGCATATAATGTGGCATTCACATCGGGATCAGAGTCAATATTTTTGCATGTCTTTAATTTCGCGAATAGCACCTGACTTGCGAAATTTGCGAAAATACAAACCTAGCGAAATATTCAGCGTATACAGTATATCATTTTTGAAGGAATAGATCGTGGAAAACTACATTGAAGAAAAGGCTGAAATAGTGATTTAACATTTGATATCACTCAAATGACCTTTTGATCCAAAGACCCACACAAATGTGAGAGGAGTGTGGAGATTTGTGTCATGTTTCTTGTTATGTACAGTGCATACTTTCTAACACAGTTTTTGTACTACTACTAGGTGCCTACGGAATATACCAAGTACTGGACATTTATGGTTGCAATGTCAGAATATCCATTGCATGGAATGCCTCTTTTCTTAGAAGGTAGCAGTGTCTAACAAACTTTGCTATATCTTACCCTCCATAGACTGTGGTAATACCAGTTTAATGTAATTTATACTGTTCACATTTTTGCTGCAAATCTCCTGTTTATAAGAGATGAAAATCTATCCAGATCACACCTACCCTTAAAGAGATGTACTGTATTACATTTTGTATCTGCCAGTGTGTGGAAGGTTCCAGAGCAAGCTTTTATAGCTGACTACCAAACTTATCAATGGCATTCCCTTTCATTTCCTAACTCAGTCTTATTACAGGGTATCAACAGACAAGAACATTTAATTCTGCTGGCAGGGGCATGCCAACACCGTACGAACCCTTTCCTTCCATGGACGAAAAAAAAACCCATTTGTGTGTCCCAGTATCAATGGATCTTATTGCCAAACACAGTACAGAATGCAGGGTCTCACCAAACATTCCAAGTCCACCCTCGAGACATTTTGGAGACCTTTCTATACCAATTTCCCTCTTTTTTTTTTTCTGCTTCTTCTTTTGTGTTTTGTACCCGTCAGAGTGATAAACACAGTGTAGTAGATAGATAGTAAACATGTACAAGTGATTACATTTTCAAAATATAATATGTATTATACATATACATGTACACATATAAGAAAAATGAAAAGAATTCAATATATTTTCATATTTCTATCAAAATGAAATTTAAGCATTCAGAAGGAATGTGTACTTTTCGTTTTAAAAAATGAATATTTCTGGAATTCTCTTTATATTTTCTTTATATTATTGTACAACTGTGACATGATGAATTTTGTAATCTTCTTATCCTGCGACAGCAGTACCAAAACTTTAAAAATTCATTTTAAAAACTTTTGAACAGATTGTCCGATGTTCCTCAAACTTTGCTGATGTGCTCCACACGTACTAATAATTCTGCATTCACCCAATCCTGATACATTTAGGTTTAATTCCCCTTTCAGGTTTTAACTCTGTAACATGCTGAACTCAGTTTTATTAGGACTGGTTCTTTGATTTCATGATTGATTATCAAAGAAAAAAAAATGGGAAGGAGTCAGCATATGATATCCACTGATAACAGATGATCACCAAAAAATTAAAAGTAGGAATGCTCCTTTAAGACAGGAACAGTTGGTAATTTCCATGCACCAGTGTTGGCATGTGAATGACTTCTCATAGCCAAGGGGGCAAGTAAAAAGTTTGCCATGGGCAAGAGGGCAACAAGGAATTGCAAGCTCTCAAGTAGTAAAGGACATATTAGGCCAAGTAAAAAAAGAAAGTAGTTTCTCGTCCGGGTTTTTTGAGCAAAGCGATGAGGGAGGTCCTTACTATTTGATATCTTACTATTTTTTCAAGGATCGTCAAAATGAAAGTAATATGTGTTTCTCGTCCGGTAATTCTGAGAAAGGTAACGAGAGGGGGCTTTACAATTTTCTATATTCAATTTATGAAATGAAATATCACTCTGGTAGCTGTGTTATGAGAGACCAGGTCCCAAGTGTACGTCTTGCCTGCACTCTGTGCATTTTCAAACAAATAGATATATGTGCCATACTTGAAATGAAACTTCATGCATGCAAAAATACATTTGCTTTTTCTTTCCACTACAGATGTCAAGGGAAAATGACCATCTTAATACTGGTATTTAGTGTTGTAATGGCTTTTCTGATACCAGTGTACTTGCAATTCTGATGTATTGTGCTATTAATTGAAACAGGTATAAAACATGTCTTTCAACAAATGTACGACTGAAATAAATTCCATGATATTCAAAACACTGCTTTACATTGGTGTTTGTGACTTTTTGTGTCCACACAGCTGGTATGTATATATCTGCAGTTCTTCACAGTACAATTGTAGCACATTCAACTGGAAACTGGCTTGTACAATTGCAGATGGATGTCAAAATTATACTGATATGGCATTCTAGCATTAAACGTTTAAAGATGTTTCTTCATGTTCAAAAAAGACATTTGATAATCACTCATTATTTGGATGATGAATGATTGTATAACAGTACACACTACAGAATATACCACTCACGGCTGTGTCCGTGAATTTACATCGTGAAGAAAAGTATCCCGCTGAAATACGAGACAAACCAGAATCCGTGGAAAAGTTATTTATTTTGTAGATACACCCATTTAATAATTCTACATTTGCTGGAAAAGCTCATTCATTTTCTCTTCAAAATAGAATGTATTGCCGTGACAGACCAGGGGATGGGGACCCTGGACAGCTACAAAACACGCACACTTTGCCGATATACAGTGCGGCACGGCCACTGCACTGGCACCAGGGAGGTCCACACCTCCCTGCTGGCACCGTACCTTCCGACACTGCACACACATGCACATAGTCACAATGACATGAAAATGTATACAAACTCGATACCATACAATCCTCACAAGCATTTGTACAGAACAATTCATCCGCTTAAAATATCAGAAACGGGGAAAAAATACAAACAACGCGCGAAATATGCGTGGAATATCAGCGATTGTTCGCAAAAATTTTGCAGCTATCGCGTTCACGACGTACCGAGTGCGCTGTACATCACAGCCCAGTAGGCCGGCCCGCCGCGCTGCCCATCCAACTACATACAGTGCAGTTCAACTGCTTTGTGGGTCATTCCTTTATTGCCGATCGGCCGAGCTCGCAGTGTGAAATGCATGCGTTATTACATACGCACGACACACAGAAGCTACAGCTGTACTACAGTCTACAGCTAAGTAGAGGACGCAAGACGTAAAGATTAGAAATGAGACATCACGATTGGTAGGTGAATTGTCGATCTGTTTTTTGTTTTTTTTCGGTGGCCGAAAAAAATAGTAAATATCAAAAAAGTCGATGCGGCAACTGAAAATCGATGCGGGCGGGGAGCGGGCTGGGACGAGAATTATGAATTTTTTGGTATTTTCAGCGCCATTTTGAAAATAGTAAATAGTAAAAAAATCGATGCGGCGGCCAAAATCGATGCGCGCGAGGACGAGAAACTGGTTTCTTATTTTACTTGGCCTTATGCAATGCAAATGCATGCTGACTTATGTGTTAATTCACAATACCTTACCCTCATCATTACTTATATGATTCGGCACGCCGTACACCGGGGTACCGTTGTAACCCGGGGTACCGCGTTGTATAGCGCCATCTCATGCCCATTATTTATAATGCGTATCCGAATTCAGACACGCCGATTCTGAATTCGGATACGGCAAAGTCGTCGCAATGAACTAGCACCATATAGGTGTTTTTCGAAGTACACTTGCATGCATTAATTGATGCATAATCACAAAAAGAAAACATTTTTGTGCATAATACTAAAAAGTATTTTGACACATTTTTTGGTAAGCCAGGGTACAGCGCTGAAAAAAAAAATAATTCAACAAAATGGCGAATTTTCATTTGGTACCCCAGGGTACCAAATACTGCATCATATGGTGAAACTGATATTTAAATACAAATGTAGAATATGTGTCATATATTTCTTTTTCTTCTTTCTTCTGTAGATTTCTTGAATCTGCCCTCAAAGAAGCTTGTTGTACACATGAATGAATTTTGTTAGTAGATTTCTATGCTATCTACAGCAAATCCTTACAACTGAAAGACAACATCATAGATACTGGAACTTCCCTGAATTTCCAAGGCTGCATGTAACTCGAGAATAAGGACTACTGCGAGTCTTCAGCAGTCTTTAAAAGTGTGTTGGCCTAAAATGAAGGCACGCCTCCTAGACTATCACATCCATCCAGCTCTTTGAACAAAATCAAGTGTTTATCCAAGTAATGTACTTTGCACCTCTGGAGGGAACTGCACAGTTGCCTAGATCCATTGCAGAGGCATAGCTATGCACGTATACAGACACTCTCAAATTCTACCACGGCCTACACTGAGCACACCATCAAACCTCTAGGCACAAAAGAAGATATAGCTCCCACTTGCCCAAAAAGGCAATTTGGGCAAGAGACCCTCCCCTACATTTGAACTAACTAATATCTATTTACTATACTTGCAGAACAGTGTTGCTGAGTTAACAACAGAGTTTGTAGCATCCCGTGTGCCACATGGACAGACTATTCCCACAGTGCACATGTTTACTAAAAATGCCAAGTCATGCCAAAGTGTCACACATGCACGACCTTTGTGGTACCTTCTCAGTTGACCTTGTTTCTCTCATCATAAACTAGCTGATGCATTAAACTGCTTCCAGGCGTCTTAAACCAAGACTAGACATAGATGACAAGTGCTATGGTTTTGTATCAACGCAATTGAAAAAAGGTTTAATATTTAATTCACTCCACATGCTATCTGAAATGAGACTTTTCATCATATTTGACAATTCATGTAAATGCTTATTTCAGAGCATTTCTTAATAAAGACATAAATGAACGCTATGTTATTTTTTTTTTCTAAATTTTGCCTAACATAACATGCTCTTTCAAAAGTATACAACAAAAGCAAACACTAATAAACAATGTAGGAATACTGTCCATCATCTCTGATTCAGTTCATCACTAAAGAAAAGTCCTTGAAAGGTGTTTTCATCATACAGATCACATGAGCATTTCTGTACCCTATGTTTGGGGACTACCTTTGAAACTAGTCATATGGCTTTGATTGGAATTCTTACTTACTATTTCAATGGGGTTAAAGGTCATGTTTGTCTAATAAACTCAAGGCCCCTGGCAATTTTCTCTGCATGCAAAATTTTTGCCTATGATTCATTCCCCCAACACCCCTTCTCTGTAGGAGATTTTTTTTTTTTTTTTTTAGCAGTTTGTTCTATGAACTGACAAGACTTCACAGTTGTGACTTGCAATATTTAGAACTAGAAATGTCGCTTTGGCGACTGGTATGCCTCCGCCATAATGCATGATTTTCCCAATAGGTCTAGATAGTACATGTAGACACTGTGTGATTACATTTTCACAAAATTGGCAAAATATTGGAATGACAAGTTTGTCACAAATGTGTTGAATGTTCACCTTCCTTGACGTAGGTTTAATTGGATGAATAGGAGAGCATGTATCTAGGGATTTGAGGACTTTAACTTGACTTTGACCCATTCATACATTTAGGCATTGAGTAATTTTCAAGGTACAGGTGTGGAGAAAAAGTGCAATTTCTGAATTGAATAGTAAATTGTTACCATTTTCATCTGGCCCTTGACCCTAAAATTCATAAGATAATTACTTTCAGGTAGAACATGCATAATATGTACTAAGTTTCAAGGTAACTTGAGCCACTTCCGAGATATGGAGGAAAAAGTTAGTTCAGCACTTTCACTTGATCTTTGACCTTTTGACCTTTGAGGCAAAAAGAGAAAAAAAAAAAAACTTTCCAGAGAATTTCTATTAGGTTACACACGCATACACCAAGTGTAAAAAAATAACCCAGCTGGCATTGCATAAATATGAGGGTAATAGTAAAATTTTGAAGTCTTGCACTTGACCTTTGACCCCTGACCTTTGACCCCATGAACCCTACATTCTCTAGATAATCACTTCCAGTCAGTACATGTATATACTATGTTCCATGAAGATACCTTGAACAATTTTCCAAGGTACGGAGAAAAAAAAGAAGTTTTAATATTTCTACTTGACCTTTTGACCTTTGACCTTTGACCTCATGACCCAAACGTTCACCAGAGAATCTTAATTGGGTAATACATGTATACACTAAGTTTCAAGAAAATCTCTTCAGGCATTCAATAGATATGGTGGAAATAGTGAAATTTTATGTATTTGACCCTGACCTTTTGACCTTTGACCTTTGACCTCATGACCCAAACTTTCACCAGAGAATCTTAATTGGGTAAAACATGTATACACTAAGTTTCAAGAAAATATCTTCAGGCATTCAATAGATATGGTGGAAATAGTGAAATCTTATGTATTTGACCTTGACCTTTTGACCTTTGACCTTGAGCATGTGCACCCAAAAGTTGATAGGCACAACTTCACCCCCTAATACACATACATGCCAAGTTTCATTAGGATACCTCAACAGGTTTCGATAGTTACCTTGTCCACAAAATTCATTACGGACGGACGGAAGGACGGACGGACGGAAGGACGGACGGACGGAAGGACGGACGGACGGACGGACAACCCGAAAACATAATGCCTCCGGCACCACTTCGTGGCGGAGGCATAAAAAAGGGTATCCATAGATGAAAAGATATATCCAATTTTTGTATTATACAGTCAAACCTGTCTACAGCGGGCACTGTCTATAGCGGCCACCTGCTGCATGTGATACTAAAAACACAACTCCCCCCAAGAGAAAAGTCAGGTTATTACCTATAGTGGCCACCTGTCTATAATGGCCACTTTTTTCATTTCCCCTGGGTGGCTGCTATAGACAGGTTTGTCTGTACAGTACTTTTAAAATCATGACAGATCAGTTCTGAGAACAGAGAAATAATCTTACATCTGCTAGTTCTCCAATGTGATAGTCTTTCATGAGTTCCCGTGCATCTGATGAATGTCCCACATCTTCAAATGACTCAGAGCCATCACCACCTTCAAAGACATTGACAGAAAATATCAGACATGATAAACATTCAATTTTTTGAATCACATACATATTTCAAATCCACGTAAGTATACACTAATACTATTTTCTCATCTGTCCAACTTTGATTTACAGAAATAAGTGAAAATGAAATTAAACAGGCATTTTAAGTTGAACACAAGGCAAGTGCCAAATTGTGTCTCGCCCATTCGTGTAGAAGAAATTAATGTTTTATAAATCCCGGAAGTTCATTGACCCACCAATGACCTTTGACCTTGAGATGACCTTCAACTCCCCAATGGACATTTACCATCCAAGTTTGGTCACAAACGGACAAACGGACAAAGGGATCAAAAGTTATGAGCCATAATCGAAACGCGCCGTAAAAACTTAAAGGACAAGTCCACCTTCATATATACATATGATTGAGAGAATGCAGAAATATTAGTAGAACACATCAGTGAAGGTTTGAGGAAAATTGAACAATCCATTCAAAAGTTATGAATTTTTAAAGTATCTGCGCAGTCACTGCTGGATAAGAAGACTACTACAGTGTATGATGTCACATGCGTACAACAATATAAGGAAAATAAAAACAGAATTTCACAAAACTTTACTTTTTGAATAAAGTGCAAATTTCTTTGACTTGTTACTGAATTATGTTAAGGGTAATATTATTCCCCCTGCCTTCTGAAAGAGAGAAGTCGAGTGTTCTTTTGTTATGCAAAAAAAATTGAAATACATGTATGTTGAATTTTCTTTATTCTTTCTTTATAAAGTTGTACACATGTGACATCACAAGCTACATTGTACAGTAGTCTTTTCATCCAGCCATGACTGAGCAGAAACTTCAAAAATTCATAACGTTTCAACGGATAGTCTGATTTTCCTCAAACTCTCACTGATGTGTTCTTCTAATATTGCTGCATTCACTCAATCCACATGTCTATGAAGGTGAACTTGTCCTTTAAGATTGGGCCCTAAAAGTCTGTTGACCCCTGTCTGTGACCTTTGACCTTGTGATGACCTTCAACTGCCCAAGGGACATTTACCATCCAAGTTTGGTCACAAACAGACATACAATGTAGGGATCAAAAGTTATGAGCCATAATCGAAACGCGCCATAAAACCTTAACATTGGGCCATAAAGTTCATTGACCTCTGCCTGTGACTTTTGACCTTGAGGTGCCCTTGAACATGTTTGGTAAAATGTGTAACTTTGTATATGACGGACGGACGGACGGACGGACGGACGACGACGGACAGACAGACGCCGCAGGCGATTCCTTAATAGTCTCCCCACACCTCCGGTGGGCTCGACAAAAATGTTAGGCCTTGATTGATCAGCAATGTTGCAGACAATTACAGAATAGAACATTAGCATTCTAAACCCCCGGCAAGCTGTACGTTGTACTCATTGATATACAAAACCAACTACTGAATAGGGAGGTGAGAGCAAAAGTGAAACAATATTTTCTTTTTTACAGTATTATGTCCCTAAAGATGAGAAGCTGCTATTGCCACCAGGGACTTTGATGAAGATCTAATACTATTACCTGAGCACTTAAAAAACTACTCCTTTACTTTTGGCCATTATGAATTGGTGATAGAAAAAGAAGCCATCATGGCAATAATGTGACTTACAGCATTAATGTTGTATTTGATATCGATATAACTTTTTAATAATGAAAGAACAATCATCTGTAACAATATGTTTCACAGGGTCCTGCCGGTAGAATATTCTATTCCTCATCTCACTCAAGTGTGTGAATCTCATTTCAAATCTGATCCATAGTTCTACAATTGTAGGAGCATGGCATGTACAATTTTGTATTCAACCTTTCCTATTATGGACTAAAACACACCAACTGGACAGCTTACTGCTTGGTCATATGCTTCACTCCACTTTGGCATGTCTGTTTGAGCACTTCATAAGTTCTAGTCAACATGTGGTTAACCATCATTACTATTACACATGCACGGGTTAACCATCATTACTATTACACATGCACGGGTATGTATCCACTCTGTTGGGCTCAAGCACTAACAATCATTCATACTCTAAGTAATATTTTATAACAAACAATCAGAGAGGCATCTGATTACCAACTGTGAAGTTTACAAGACATTCTGTAATGTGAGAAATACACATATCCGCCATCTGATATTGTTGCTAATTATCCAACACTAGCATTTTTTTTTTTATGTGTGTGTTTTTTTCTGTTTTGCTTGCCTTTTTATTTTTGCTGTTTGGAGGCCTGCATATGGCTGCAGAAGTACAGCTTCATGAAAACATCTTATGTGATAAAAAAGAATACAAGGACATCCTCATACACCAAACTAAACAAAAAACAATGAAAACAAAGATATTTTTTCAACACCAAATTAAACATGCAATTGTATGTGGAGTCTCTTATCTATTGTTTCTTTGTTCAATTGTTTGTTTTTTGTTTTGTTTTGTTGTTTTTGTTGTTGTTGTTGTTTTTGTTGTTGTTGCATCAGAGTGCTCTCATCCAATGGTGGAGGTAGGGTTGGGGAGGGAGGATGTTACCAACTCGTGGTGGCCTTGTTCAGTTCGAAAATAAAGTTGAAATTTTAAAACTACAGTTTGCACATCAGGTTCTTGCCAAACCATGCTTCTAGTTTACACTGTAAATATGAAGCTTCCATAATTGGCAAAGTGGCAACCTTGCTGCCCCACAGACTAAATGAGAAAATGAATTTGTGTTCCTACAATCCATGTCTTTGTTTTCATCCACAACCTCTGACTACATAAGTCATTATATCAGAGTGGCATCATTTATCTGATGACATCTCTGTATCTTTTGACCGGGTAGTTTCCCATACAACTTACAAAGTATGTACAGCTGTATTGTAAGTTGTAATTCCCAAAGTTCCTTGTACTTTACTGTTTTGACTTAGATGTGCTTTCCATAAGTTGTTCTATGGACCATTTCCAAATATTGTACATTACATGTATGATAAATACTTTCACAGTAGGATACTGTGGTATAAAAGGTACCCCTTCAGTGACTTAAAAGAGTGAGGTTACTCACCAGCTTGTTCTATGAGAACCTCCTCCCCACCTGGATGCTATATCAGAAAAAAAAAATGAAACAAAACAAACACAACACAGACACAAAAGAAATGAAATCAGAATGTGAATGATGATCAAATTAACCACATGTCTATACACTTTAACATTAATTAACATCAATGCAATTCCCTACAACTCATAGCCAAAGAAATTCACCCTGGAGACTTATTAATATCACCCAGGAAAAAGATGGCAACCAGCCAAAAATGATACCAGTCACTATTATCAAGGACTGCAACTAGAAGTGACATAAATACTGTAAATGTCTAGGTATCAATGATTCATCTCAATCTTGTGATGATCATCATCATCATCATCTTCTTCTTCTTCTTCTTCTTCTATGCGTACAAAGGTACAGGCATACCTGCCAACATTTCAAGATGAAATATCTTACTTGTGGATTGCAAAAATCTTATTTTATATGCAAACTGAAGTTAAAAATCTTACTTTTGTTCAAATCTTCAGAAAATACAATGAAAGGTACTGTATATCTAAATATTTTTAAAAAATCTGATTTCTCTGACAGAAAATCTGATTTTGCTATTTTTAATGTAAAAAATCTTACTGAATCTGATAAAATCTTACTAGTTGGCAAGTACAGAGGGTATGGCACTATGTGCATACTGTAGTTGATACTGTTCCCAACAAAATCATTCATAACCACACCCACAGATTCTAACTTTAACCCTAAGCTTCTCTGAAACAACTCACTAGCAGGCCAGGTAGAAAACTGGAAAGTCTGCTTGCACAAACATTTACCTTGAGCAATACATGTATCTACATCATTGTAACATGTCCAAGTGCATCAACACTGCATGTTTATACTTTGTAGCACAACATCCCTTGTAACTTGGGTCCAGGGCCCGCCTGAGCCTTGAAGAAGTATAAATCCCAACCAAATGCTGTGCGTGCGGAGCCTGTCATGTTTTTACAGCGACTGGGCTGTCTGTGTATAGTTATTTACTAAGATGGTACACAGTGACATCAAAGGCCAACAGATGGAGTGTATTTATAGACATTGAAGGTGAAGCTCTTGCCAGTCTTGGGTTACACATACCTGGTCTATGCTCTTTGTTGTTGCTACCTTCTTGGCCTATTTTTTTTTTTTTTTAAATATACACCTGACAACATTTATGTTGGGCTGGAGAAAGAAAGCTGCATTCGTGATTCGCACAGTGCTTTATAGACAAAAATGCATCTTTTAAAACACACAGCTAGAGATTTTGAGAAAATGGCCTCAAAAGCAGGAGATATCCTACTGCCCATTGGGTAAGGAAATATCATCATGTGCTCAACTTGCTCAAGTTAACCCAGTCAACATTACACACGTACGGTCTGACAAGGAAGGCATTGCCAGTGCAGTGATTAAACAGAATATAAAATCCACAGAGTTCTGAACATATTAAACAAGGTTGGGAGTGTAGTCTTTCATGTCTCTTATCTTGTTTATCACCTACACTCTGGGAACCCCTTAATTATTTTCATGAAGTCAAATGGTCGGGGCTATTTGAAGTCATTTGAATTTACCTCGTCAAGGAATTTTGTAACGTCATACACTTGGTTGTGTATCACCAGCCACAGGGAACTCCCGGACTTGTGTTTTTGAACCTCTTCTAATCTGTAAATTGTTGGCTTTGGCGATTCCTTCTTCTCGGCTTCCGACATATTGTCAGTTCGATCTCACGAATATGGCAAAGAATTCTGGTAAATAAGCTCGCGATCTGGAGGTGAAACAGCACCCAGCAAGTCCAGTTTGTTCTACCTCAGCTTGCCTGACGTCGCGTCGTGACGATGCTAAAAGCACAGATCCCTCTGCGAGTGCGATGGCCAACCCGCTTGTCAATGTCACGGTGTTCCTCAGCCCGGAGTGTGGCACAAATTATTGAGCCTTGTCTTTGAACGGCCAAAATTCCACAGACGAACAGAGATCAACACTCGTTCAAGCTGACTGACAATGCTGCAAAACTCTTCAAAGTTACGGGCCTGCTGTAAATTTGAAGGGCAAGCGTGTTCTAGAGAGACTAAATTGAGAAAACTTCCAGTCTCACTACGACTCGAGTCACTTTGCCACACTCCTACGCCTACTACCGTAAACCGTATAAAAAATATGCTAGAAGCTCTACTTGGACGTACGTACAGTGTACGTGCTGTGGTATCATGTGTATGGTCCTGTTCACAACCGGCAAATCATACCATCAGCTCACATCACTCATTTTCTGTCACGCGCACACACCCGGCGGCACCATTGAATGGAGTTCAATGACACACACATAGCACATCACATCAAAGAGTATAGAAGCGCACGCAGTGCGCTCGTGCGCTTCTACGCTCTGTGGTACACATGGTGTGCATGTCAATAGTCCCGTCTATTGGTGAATGTGTAACGTTTCCGCAAGCAAAATGGACAATGTGCGATCGAAGTCAGATAAACGTAGTCAAAAGGACACCACTACATGTCACTCTAGTTTCATCATGGAACTCCTGTAGCTCCATGGTTTCATCATGTCATTAGTTTGCAAGCCGTTATAGGGCCATGCTGTTATAATATTCAGGTATTAATATCTTACTCAAACAAAACATACTACTCCAAGGTACAGGACACACTTTTACAAAAAAGTGTAAAATCATGACATATTTGGGCAAAATTGTGTATCCTAACGTTTTTATTGTAGTTTGATAGACTTGTAGCTTATTGCGTATGGTGGATACAAATCTGTTTCAATGGCTCAAAATGATTGAAGATAAGTACATTTTGAAAACTAAAAACAATCACATTGCGTCCAAACTAAAAACAACAATAAATGGACTTTTTACCAAAGAGTATAGAAGCTTCTATACTCTCTGATTTTTACACTGGTGAATCTCAAGAATATATATGTTCCTCGTGTAAGATGAGTGGTTTCCCGAAATAATTCATTGCTTTACCCAACTTACGAGAATGCATGGAATCTGTATAGTACCAATCTACCAAAGATTTTTAGAGAAAATTAATTGGATGAAAAACAACAAACATGAAAAATATGATCTAATTGCAGTGGCGGATCCAGAGAGGGGGCACATCGGGCGCACGCCTCTCTTTATTATCATTATTATTTTTTTAAAGCAAAAGAAATAATTAAAAAAAAAAAGAGTGGAGAGGGGCGTGGGCCCCCTTTTATTTGTAATTGAGACACCCCCTCTGTACGGAATTCCTGAATCCGTCCCTGAATTGTAAACGTCAGTCCTTTTCGTTTGTTTGTTGTTGTTGTTGTTGTTGTTGTTGGGTGGGTTTTTTTTTTTTTTTTTTTGGGGGGGGGGGCAAAACTGAGGATATTATGTGCGAGGTCGGAGCGGCCGTATCGCGGAGGGGGGGGGGGAGGGGCAAGGACAAGGGAGGAGCTAGGAGCTGTCAGAGGGGCACGATAGATTGCATTTCAGCAACTTAAAATCAACGAGGAATTTGGTGCACACTTTTGGTGCCAAATATTTGGATTTTTTAAATTATATTTCATTTGGTATGCGAATTATAACAGACCACAATTTGCAATTGTATTTTAAGAATATGAAAATAGATAGAGTTGTAAGCACAAAATTCTTAAGAGTAATTATAGATGAAAGATTATCTTGGAATTACATGTTGATTACATAGCCAGTATTATATCAAGAAACATAGGGATTTTGTATATACTACAGTATCATCCTAGAAAAATAAATGTCCTCAAAATGTTATACCATGCTTTGATTTCACCACATATTAATTACTGCAATATTGTATGGGGATTCACTTTGATCGAATACATAAGTTACAAAAACGGGGAGTGCGTTTAATAGCCAATTCAACGGGTGCTGTTCGTTATTCCGAAGGTTCGATATTCCGAAGGTTCGTTATTCCGAAGGTTCGTTAATCCGAAAAATGAAAAAGGGTTCGTTAATCCGAACATTTGTGGCGTTATTCCGAAGGTTCGCTATTCCGAAGATTTGTTTATCGGAAAAATGAAATTCGGAATCACGAACCTTCGGAATAACGAGCTGTAACCCAATTCAACATAATATGCTTCCCCCAGTTTACCTCTGTTTTTAGAAACTCAAATATTACCCATTCAAGATTTAATTTCATTAGAGTCTGCAATATTCATGTTTAAACTTAATAACAGTTTTCTCCCTGATGTATTCTCTGATTATTTTACCCTCAATAGTGCAATTCACGATTATAATACCAGAAATGCTCAGAGTATAAATTCATCCCCCATATATAAATCGCACATCTTGTACGCAGTCATCAATATTTTACAAAGGTACAATTTTATGGAATAATTTGAATATATAGTTTTCAGGATCAATAAGACCGTAAGACAATTTAAAAGATTATTAAACAACATCTTTTTGATGCAATTAAGTTACAAATTGATGAATAGTTAAATAATGGAGTTTTCTTCTTTTCTTCTCTACTTTCATATCTACACGTATCCGTTTTTTATAGACTCAAGTTGTAAATCTTATCGTATTTTGCATTCATGTTTGTTTCAATTCAGTTACAAACCAATAATTATAAATGATTACATATATTTACATCACAATATTTCTTAAGGGATCATTTTCAATAAGCCTATACTTTGTGCTTCTCATGATTCCGCCACTATCATATTTGACACCATGTATTTTTGTTTGTTTGTTTGTTTGTTTGTCCGTCTGTTTGTTTTTTAACGCAAAGTTTGTAAACCGATTATGAAAGTGGAAATAAATGAAAAAAAAATTAAAAAAAAATAAATAAATGAAAAAAAAAAAACGTAAGAAAATAAATAGGCCTACTCAGGCTAAATCGCCCATGGCTAAATCGCGTTGTCTGTCACTTCTATTTGCGTGTTCTATACGGGTCGGCTTCACTGTGTTTATATGGTGGGTTGGCTCCCCTCATTTTAGTTTTGAGCATCTTTGATCAGAGGTTTGGCATAACGTAACCTATATGAATTTAAAATGTGCAGAGCGCGTATTGTAAGTCATTGTGCAGACAGTAGGCCTATATTTATGTTGTCATGGTGACAGCATTATTGTAATAGAAAATAATTCAAATTATTAGCGGATTCACGGATTAATAGTTAATCCACCTAGTTTCTTAATTAGCTGATTTAATTTGAAATGTATAGTATATTGTGTCCGATGTGGTATGTAGATGTGAAGATTTTTTTCATTTTTTCATTTTTTTTTTGGGTCATTGTTGAATAGCTTCTACCAAATACGGTGACGAGATTGATTACGTATGAAAATCATACAAAAATTATGGTTGATTTAGTTAACTTTATCAGATTTATAATATTTTTGATTGACGGAAATTTGCTAGGGCATATAGGCCCTATGTGATCTTTATATGAAGTATAGTTCAGACTTCATTTTTTTTTTTTTTTTTGGTTATGTTCGGACGGTGTGTTGCCATGGTAACAAAGTGTTTTAAATAGAATTCTCACAAAATGTTGATGTACGCAGGTGGGACCACCGAAATTTTGGGACGTGTGGATAATCGTTCAAGTCAGTAATAAACGGTGCATTGCCACAGTGACCACATTGTGTGTGTGTGTGTGTGTGTGTGTGTGTGTGTGTGTGTGTGTGTGTGTGTGTGTGTGTGTGTGTAAAATGTGCAAACAAAAATATTGACTGAGTTCACTCCCTCAGTTTTTCAACATTTGACTTGAAGTCTGGCAGGCGTGACTGCTTTATTGTGTATTGTGCAGACTTCATCTTTCTTCAACGCAACAATTTGCTGCTATGGTGACAGTTTCTTTTTTAATGAAAATCATGCAAATTAGCTCACTCGTTAAGCTTGTTAAGTCTTTGAGGATTTGATTTGAGATTTGCATATAATTTTTATGTGGTCGATGTAATCTAAATTTCTAAATGTATATTTTTGGACATATTTTTTTTTTTTTTTGTCAATGTTGAGCAGCCGGTCGCCATATCAAAAGTGGCAGCATTTTTCAATATGGGAAACATATGCAAAAATGTTGTAGATTGAGCTTTCTCCCTCAGGTTTGGGTGGGGTATTGATCACATTCCAGTTTCAGTTTTTTTCCTCATATTTACGAAATTCTTGATATATTTTTAAAGATTTCTTTAACGTTTGTCGTTTATTGGCTAGGGACAGATGCGTAGTTTTTTTGCCCATCATGGTCTTATCGTTCACTCTTAAAACATCTGGGTCAGCCCATGCATATCTCAATATAGGACCCATAAGCAGCCTTTACGCAGCCAATAGCGTTTACATATTTTGAACAAAACTTCAATTCAATTCAATTCAATTCAATAATGGTTTTATTTCGATCGCATTGCAGTCAGAGACTGAATTGCACGATGTTACAAAAGTATAACACATACACAATATAGATGACATAATGATAAAATTACAAAGAGCATTTCCATTATGAACACATCATATTATATTCAGTCGGATATGGATTCGAGAGGAAGTGAGGAAGGGAAGAAAGACAGACAGACTGATAGGGATTATGGAGGCAGAAATGGGGGTGGGAGAAAAAGAGAAAGCGGGAGTCCACGTAAGAAAAAAAAACCCATAAACATCATCAGTTAAGATACATTTATAAATTCAATCATTTGTATGCAACTGTTCATTACTTCAAAATGCTGGAGCATTAAAACTAAATTAACAATTCCATAAAATGAATCATATCATAATAAAGATATAAACAGTCCGCGGAAGAATAAATGGAATTGGTGAAATTATCAAGTGTACAAAGACTAGAACAATTAACAGAATTACAAATATACATATTTTCATAAAATAAATCAAATTCCTCTATAAAATTTACACTCTTTCACATCAAATAAAATATTTCGCATTATCTCGAAATCATCGTAAAAAAAAAACACACACACACACACACACACACATTGGAACCCATAAGCCCAATCGAAACAGTAACCGTACCATCCTCTTGGAAACAAAAGATACAACCGTAATTGTATTCAGAAAGAAGAGAGAGAGAGAGAGAGAGAGAGAACGCGCAAAAGAACGGAGGGATAACTATGCAGGGGAGAAAGAAGGTGAGAAAAAGAGGAGTGTTATATAGTCTAGAGAAGAGTAAGAGGAATCAACGTAACCAAAAACTATAGCGGATGCGAGGGAAGATATGTGAGACTTAGAAAAAAAAATACCCCGAAAACAGAAAACAGAAAAACAGAAACCGTTTAAAACGGTTCTATATAGATCATAATGCATAATCCATTTATCCCTTTCAAATGTATGTTTATATATTTTTGCAGTGGGTGACTACATTGATTGTTTGCAATTGTATTTGAAAGAATGTCTGATATCGGAAATAAAATATTTGATCTAAATTGTATACTTTCATTAAGTATACTCGGAAGGTTATCTTCTGTTTCATTCATTATTCTAATGGTATATAAATGTACACTGTAAACACTTTGTACATAAACCTGTACTGTGTAACATGACATGACTTATTGTATATCCATATCAGGGTTTATAATTGTGCCCTTCTAAATAATGTATATGGTGTTTCCGTTATACCACTTCGTCTTATCTTTGATATATTTTGTGTATATTCTGTAGGGGGACTTCATTTAACAAGCAGTGCTTCTGTAGTCCCCTCCACATTATTTTGTACGTGTAATTTTATCTAAAAATATTCTGTATATTTATTATATTTCATTTCATTTCATTACATTTCATTTCATTTCATTTCATTTCATTTCATTTCATTTCATTTCATTTCATTTCATTTCATATTTCATATTTCATTTCATTTCATTTCATTTCATTTCATATTTCATTTCATTTCATTGCTGTCACTATTTATACATGTATATGTGTATGTAATGTATATACGCAGTCATGTACATAACGCCACAGAGTTTAATGTAGACTGCAGGTGCCTTGATAAAACATGATACAATAGACGTAGCACACATAAATACAATTTATATTTTGAAGATGCCTTAAAATTGAATTTGATCAATTGAATAAAGAAACTCCGTTTTGAAGTACATTCCAAAGATTGTAGATCAAACATAGACATAGGCCTATGGATAGCTATTTCATCAAAGTGGTTATCGGACGATGATATATTACGAAATCATGTATTTTCTGTGCTCAAAAACAACACTTTAAAAAAAAGGGGGGGGGTATATCCGACAGCATAAATCTTTTTATTTGTATGTCAATTCCGTCGGGTCTATACGTACGGATCAAATTGATTATCAGACTAAGATCGCGTGCAAGAGTTATATTATCTTGAATAAAGCAAAATAAGTAAGCACGATTTACCCTGTATCTGAGGGTATGGTATGTTTACCCAGTATGGCAAACAAAAGACGTCATAGTTGTTATACATGGTTAAGGTGGCTCGACCTTTCTAGAGTAATTTGATTTAGTCACGAGCACGGCAAGCTTGAAGTGTGAGTGTAAACTTGTGAGCAGCTCTTGAAAACTGACTTGAGAATATTGCTCTTAAAGGGATCGTATAGTTTTGGTTGAGACCTAACCTCAGGTTTCTTTAACATTTTGGGGTAAGATTACAATATGAGAAACCTCTTATGAAATATGAAAGAGTATGTAATTCCAAAAGGAATTCAACGTTTATTTGATGAAAATTGGTTTTGAAATGGCTGAGATACCCAAAACAGAGCCATTCTAATAAAATGTGGGACCAGGCTTTTATTACGATCGCCTTGTTTTACTTTATTTTTGGATGTCTCCGCCATTCCCAAACCGATTTTCATCAAATAAACTTTGAATTCCTCTCAGAAAGTATACGCTCTGTTCTATTTATTTTTCAAACGATTTCTTGATATCGCGCAAAACGTTAAAAGCCCAATTCTCACCTCTACCAATACTGTAACGATCCCTTTCACCCGTTGAGGACGAGTCCGGAGTACCGAGTATACTCGGGCAGGTGTCTAAATGGGAAATGCTTGATAATTGTAGCAAAATCAGTCCGTCCTAACGTTAAATTTTTGCATTGAAATTCGTTAATGTATAAGGAAGTGTGCATGAATGATGATGGACTGACGATGAACTTTAGAGGTTACAGTTCGTTATTCCGAAGATTCGTTATTCCGAAGGTTCGTTAATCCGAAACACACAAATTCCCTATACCTGAGGTTCGTTAATCCGAAAATGAAAAAGGGTTCGTTAATCCAAAAATGAAATAGGGTTCGCTATTCCGAAGGCTCATTTATTCGAAAATGAAATAGGGTTTGTTATTCCGAAGGTTCATTAATCCGAAAATGAAATAAAGTTCGTTATTCCGAAGGTTCGTTAATCCGAAAATGAAACAAAGCTCTTTACGGACCCTATTTCATTTCGGATCAACGAACCTTCGGAATAGCGAACCCTAGCTATTTCATTTTCGGATTAACGAACCCTTTTTCATTTTCGGATTAACGAACCTCTAGGTATAGGGAATTTGTGTGTTTCGTATTAACGAACCTTCAGAATAACGAACCTTCGGAATAACGAATCTTCGGAATAACGAACCTCCGGAATGACAAACCTGTGGAATAACGAACAGCACCCACTTTAGATAACCATAGGTTGATTACACCCCCTCGAACACTTTCTTTCTTCTTTCTCTTTTGTTTTCATATTCTTTTGTTTTTCTTCCCTCCTTTGTTCATATGCTTCATCGTGTACTACTTAATTGTTCTCTCTTTTTCTTTTTCATTTTTTTTTCAGTCTCTTTTCCTTCTTAAAGGGATCGTATAATTTTGGTTGAGACATAATTTCAGGTTTCTAATATTTTTGGTGAGATAATGAGAAACCTCCTATGAAATATGAAAGAGTATGTAATTCTGTGAGGAATTCAACGTTTATTTGATGAAAATTGGTTTTGAAATGGCTAAGATATCCAAAAAAGAGTGATTCTAATAAAGTGTGGGACCCAAACTTTATTCGATTCAAATAAAGTATGGACCCACCCTTTATTACAATCGCTTCGTTTTACTTTGTCTTTGGATGTTTCAGTCATTCCAAACTTGATTATCATCAAATAAACTTTGAATTCCTCTTAGAATGGTATGTTCTGTACTATATCATAAGTGTTTTCTTGGTATCTCGCAAAAAGTTAAAAACCCAATTCTCATCTCCACCAATACTGTACCATCCCTTTAATATGTTTTCCTGTCTCCTTGCTTCTCTGAAACTATCATTATTTTCTTCTGGTACTATTTCATCTTCTCCCCTTCTATATCTCCTATACCCATTTCGGGACGCCAGCTCTGAGGACTTCCTTGTTTTCCTAATATCCAATAAACTTACATACGCTTTATTAATACATGTACTTCAATCAAGACACAAATGCAGGCACAATGCATGCACACACACACATGCACACACACATCTCCCAGAACATCAACACGGTATTAATGGTGATGAGAATAGCAATGTGATGATGATGATGATGATGATTATCATTATTATTATTATTATTATTATTATTATTATTATTATTATTATTATTATTATTATTATTATTATTATTATTATTATTATTATTATTATCATTATTATTACTATTACTATTACTGATAATAATAGCACTGTACCGGTCACTTCATCTATACTTTATCATCACGTTTCATTTGGGGTATACACGTACTTGATGATACAGCAACATTAATCTGACCGGATCATGACAAATATAGACCTGTAAGAAAAGCAAAAGAAAAAAAAAACACAAAAAGTTCCCATTTAGAGGACTGCACAAACAATTGGAGAAGAAATCAAGATTATTTGTGACAATTTGATCACTATGATACTTGTTCAGGTGCCGCATTAACAAGCAACCATTCACCTCATTTCACATCAAAGATACACATCAGACAAATGAGCTCCAAGAAAAATAATAACCATTGCTTCAAATACTGGGTATCACTCAGGAGATCAGTTTATTCCCCTATACATCCACGACTGGTGCAATACTGCTCAAGATTCCATTCCATGCCAAGAATAGCAAGAAACTAAAAAAATATAATATGCAAACCACAAGCAAACCTCAACACATCTTCAATCTATTCATGAATAAAGACTGACACCACTTCTAATATGATCATTTCAATGATATACAAACAGCCTGTCCACTGTCAGAACATATGAATACTTTAATAAATGTATACAACTTCCCACTATCCAACAGGGGATTGTGATGATTGATATAGACAAATTAACAACTTGTACTTTATTGCTTTGATTCTTATCTAATTCTGTTATGGCGGACAGTAACATATAGCCTCTGGTATCTAACTACAAAGTGTCAAGAAAGAATAATTTTCCTTCTTTTTTCATTTGTGTCTCTTGAGAGTATTGTGACTACCGCTACTAGTTAAAGTAAAGAATACATAAGTGAGAAAACTTAGTGTCTATACTGTATTGAGAGGAGTGAGTGGATGTGTGTGTGTCTGTCTGCCTGTCTGTGGGTAGGTGCATTTTACCTATAGAGCTTTAGAGTAGACTAGACATCGCTCTGAACTTGAATAGGTTGATTCAACATGTGGTTTCGCCATGCCACTTCAATCCCCTATCAGACTCTCTTAGCTGTTTACTTGAAATTACATGACTTATCTCTTGTAACAAAGATCACAGAGTTCAATGAGCAAACTTCCAGTTATCATAAAACAGATTTGTTGAATGCCATTAAACTCATGGTCTGCACACTTGAATAGGGGTCACGAAACCTTTCTGGTGATCTGTTCATCATTCATAGACTTGTCAGTGTGATTAATAAACTTGCCTGTAGGTAGGACAAATATAGGGGAAAAAAATCTTCTTCACAAAATATTGTATTGTTGAAGTGGTAAGCATTTTTTAAAAGTTGCAATATTTGCAAGTATCTCGGGACTCCTTTTTTCCAAACTTTTTTAGTATAAATGATTAACATGAGGTCCATGTTTACAACACACAACTAAATGCATAATGCCTTTATACCTTTCTGTGTCAATGGGTAAAATGTGCACAAATTCACACTCAAACCTACAGGAAGGTAATATAATGTGGCGTGCAAAGGGTTAAGGGGCTTCTTGGTATAGTGAAGATTATGACAAACAGAAAACAAAGAATACATATTAAAAGAATGAATTACAATAATTGTACGTCAAAATACATCGCTGTGCACTTTAGTGTGATTCCCTTTCCTCGACTTTTCCAGATTATTACGTTTCACCTGCATCCCAGAAATATTTCGTTTCCTTTAAATATATAATGTGTTTTGGTCACAATGGAATAATGCTGTTCCAGCTTATCAGCTTCATGACAGGATAAGAAATAAAGCCTAGGTACGTGTATATATCGATAAAACTTTGCACCACTCACATGTTGAAGATTAAGTTTAAATGACACTACAGGAAGAATAAATGGCATTTTCATCTCGGCCATTAATGTCTTCACCTGTACTCTATATGTGCTTAAAGAGATTATGTCATGCTTATTGTCAGGTTCTTTGCCTTTAAACACTTACATAATTCATCTTTATTTACATGACAAAGAAAAAAAATCACATCATCCACGTTTGCCATCTTGATTACCACTTGACGTAAAATTATAACACTAAGGTTTCCGGTCATCTATTCACTAACATCCTAAATTATCTTTATGCTTAAAACTAATTCTACTTTACAGCATATACATCCAGCAAAATAAGTTAAAAATCAATGCATTTCTTGCACAAGTACACTAAAAGAGGACCCAGCCATCATGTTCAAATTTGAGGCTCTGATTATTCCTAATGATTTTTTTTTCCCGCTTAAATATGAAACATGATACAAGTTTGTACTAATATCACTACAAGATGAGGAACCATTTCCCCACCATGCAAGTCAAAATACTTAACATGGACAGAATTTCCGTAATGGCTATAGTATACATGCACACTCACTTGATGATATTGCACAAAACAAAAAATAGGGGCACACCTACAAACTCACACAAGAAGCTATAAATAATCTTCTAAGACATACCAACAGGTCTGGTTTGTGCAATTCGATGTTTTCATTTCTCTTTCTTTTAAAAGAGTTCTTTCAAAATGGCGCTCACTATTCTATCCCTACAACAGACTATAAAGCAAGGCACTTTACAGCAAACAAGCACAAAATAAAAACTACTCCTCAACTGGGAATAACATAATATCTACAGGGTCACCATCAGCTTTGATATGCCACACTTCACACAAAGATAATCAAACTCAGCACATCGACATGTTTTGAACATTCAATGCTGCCGTCATAATTCAATGTCAGAATCATTTCTCTGTATTTTAGAGTTAACAAGCAATATTTTGTCAACTGAGACAAGATTAGCTGCGCAGATGAACAAGCCACCCAGGGTCCCAAATCTGAATTTGTATTTACAGAAAGAAGATAAATATTCAAACCTATGATAAATGTTACACAAAGAAACTGAGTACGATAATGGAAAATAAAATTTCTGGATTTCAAACACACACTGCCATTTCAGTTGCTAGCATTT
The DNA here is from genome assembly GCA_033980235.1 of Diadema setosum. Lineage (NCBI taxonomy): Eukaryota > Metazoa > Echinodermata > Echinoidea > Diadematoida > Diadematidae > Diadema > Diadema setosum. The sequence goes on from CM067066.1 coordinate 2,420,924, forward strand.
GCAAGTTGACAGCATAGAGCAAAATACACATATACAGCCATTTCTGTTCTGCCATTCTACAGTAAATGTATAACTTTCAACTTCGACTCTTCTTTGAAATGAATGCAATCTTCTTGAAAAGGATAACATGTGCCTGCTAACAATTTGATAAAATGGATACAGGAGAGGCATTTAAGAACACAAATGCAAATACAATTTAAAGGGAACACATTTCCCCTTTTTTCACACATTATAATCCTAGCATCCATAGCAGACCTCCCAACCTTTCTGACTAAAAAATAGGGATGATTTGAGTCGAAAGTGGGAAAGAATGAGTAGTTCCCATAAGAGCGTGTAGTAAAATTATCTGGAAAAATGGGAAATTTCTTTTGAAACATGAGCTGAAAATGGTCAAAATTCAAATTTTTTCCTCCAAATTCAGTATGGTTCGGAGGTCTGCTCTAGTATTAATAAAGGAGAGTTAAATCCATTATACATCACTCTCGCTTATCTGTCTTTGCAACAATTTCACATCATACAAAATTATAAGATCAGTGTTACGTCATATTATATTGCGACATTCCTGAACCAGTATCTATAGGTGAAATCATTTTTTTTTTAAATTTTAATCCAGTTACTTCTTATCAAACCTGATAATTGCAGATACAAGGATATTGTCACGTTTGATATTCAGTGAAAGTGCAAAGAGCAGAGTGTACGAAGATATAAGATTACTAATGATGCACAATGTAATATGATACATTCTAATATTCAATATACCATCAACTTGTATAGCTGTCCAGATATTGCTAAATTTGTCAATTTACTTCATGACAGTACAGTTAACACTCATGAGTATGCTATTGCAATAACAAACAAACACACGAACAAAAACAATTCGTCAGCTGATAACTAGAAGGGCGTTATCACAACTTTTGGGGGTAGTGAATTACTGGTATCATGTTGTAGAGCTCAATCTCCTCTACATTACTGTGTCAATTTCAAATTAATTTTCATCTTTGATTAAATGTTAAAAATCAAAAGCATGAGGGTGTTATTTTAACCGATATTTGGAACAATGCTTATCAATCTACCCATTTTGAATAAATTAGCTTTATATTTCATAAAATTTGACTGTTTTGATTTCATTTATGCTCAAATCTTATAACGTAATAGCACCCTTCTGGTTCTCAGCTGATGAAATGTATATTGCATCTGCATAAATGACTATAATAATGTAACAGCGACATACCTCATGTACTTCAGACAGCAAAGACCAAAATGGGCCAACTAGAATCTATTACAAAAGTGATACAAACTCTTTGTTGAATGACTCCTTTAATAACTTCCATGATATCTATCATAAACTATTTCAGCAACATGACTTTCAGTGAAACACATTTCCCTTTAATAAAAGTACTTTCAGCTGAAATGGAGTAGTACATTATAGAATCTGACCTGTAAACAATTATGAACATTGACTTGATCACTGCTGTACAGTGATGACACATAGTTTGAAAAAAAAAAAGTAACACACCTCAGAATGCTGGGATGTATGGGACAATACAATAAGCCTCAGGTTAGGGTGAAAATAACAAGAAAAGGTGGTCTTAATATCTAGATAAGCTCAACACTCATGTACTCAATACTGCATGCTGTGAATAAACCTACAGCCAAACGGTAGTGTTAACAGGCTTGCATGGCAATCAACATAAGAAAGGTAAACTTTAGAACACTTTACCAAACACATGATCAACTGGAACACAAGAGAAATGCTGATGTATCATGATGCTATTTCAGTCAAAAATGACTTACTAAAACTTATAGCTACCCTGTTACTTGCTTTGTTGCCAATTTGAAGCACAAGCAATACGACTTTATTTGTTGGCTTTTGACAAAATGCTGTAACTGAACATGAGAAATGCTGATGTATGATGATTCTATTTCAGTCAATAATGACCTTAAAAATGACCGACTAAAACCTGTAACTACTCTGGTAGTCACTGCACACAGCCTAAGAAGAAAGACCCTGCTACCTTCATGTTGTTTGACTACAGAGCACACACAATCTCACTGTAAATAAATAATCTTAATAATAATGATGATAATGAATAAGAAACATTAAAAAAAATGAAATATTTTCAGCCAATATTTTGACAGACAAAAAATGTGATACGACACATTCATTTCTAGCTTGGATGAAAACTAAATCTCGACAGAAGATTACTGACCTAGACAAGACTGAAATCTTGAATGAGATATTCTTATATTTTTCCTTTCTTCTGCAGACTCAACAGGCTTTGGAAGTCAAGCAGAAAACAGCCATAATTTTAGTCTCTCTATACTGTGATCCACATTACTGTATACGCCATATATTTAGCGAGTCTAGTTTTTTTGTGAATCGGAACTTTCCGACAATTTCGCGAGTGGTTAAATTTGCAATTGTGGAGCACAGTACTGAGTGGAGAAATGTATGCATGCAATTCACATTCATATCAGGATCAGAGTTGATATTTTTGGGTGTTTTTAAATTTGAGAAATTCGCAAAAATATACACCTCACAAAATATTCAGTGAATACAGTAGTTTGAACTGATGAACAGCCTTGCAACATTCTATAATCTAGTTTGAGATGTGATCACAAATAAAACCACAAATAAATTTGTGAAAACCAAATTGATAAAAGCGTCAAATATTTGCTTAATGTTACCTATCTACAGTCCTGCGACCTGACAGTCACATTGCTATATTTCCCAACCCTTGCTGAGCTACATTACATATGCTCTCTGCTTTTGAAAACACTGGATATATGTATATCAATCTTTAGAACCTGATACTTATGTGTTAGAATTATATCTAATGTCATGTATATCTCATTTTTTTTTAAATCAATTTGAATAAAAATGAAATGAAATGAAACAAAAATATGGCTTGTAACAGAACATTACCAAACTTCGAACCCCCAAGAAGGGAATACAATATATTAACACGAGTAAGACTGAAATACAAAATCATTACTTGATTTTTAGAGGAAGACAAACTTCTGGAGAAAGAATAAGGTTCTAAACGACAGAGTTAGTTGATTCACCATGCTGCAATGTACGTGGAAAATTTCACATTAAAAAAAAAAAATGGATAAGCAATTTGAATGAAGCACTGTATCGAATTGATTCTAAATACATTTTTTTTTTCTTTTCCTACAAAAGGATTGAGAAATTCTTTTGTCTGTCAAATGCAGTTGGAACATTATCACTACATTTGCTGATTAATTTCTAACACTATGTAGAATAAAACCTAACTATTTGTATGATTCCATTCTAAATCAAGCTTGTATAAGTTAGACAATAATGCCACTCATTTTAAATAATACTGAATCAGTATCCACCTAAAAAAAGATACATACAAGGTATTGCAGATTTATATTTTTACCACTTGGCAAATAGGAAACTTGAATCAGTTTTGATTGCTTCTGTTTTCAGATAGCCACATATTGTTTGTATGCCATCACAGTCTTCATTTCAAAATGCCATACATACATGCATTTAAAATTGCTTGATTAACTGGACTGTACTGCACATCTGCATACTTTATTACTTGAAGGATAATTACTGAGGTTATGATCTTCAGCATCTCATGATACATATTCTACCGTCTCCCAATGAATCTAGAGACAAAACAATGAACTAGACAGTACCAAAGCTGCCTCTAAATTCATCATAAATCTTTATGAGTTGTGTACACCTTCCTTTTACAAAGCCAAATTGTGCTAAGGGTGTGATGAGAAATTAACCTCTTCTTTCTATGCTTATGGCTGTCAATACTGAACTGAAAGTGTGCCATCAGTGGAGATATGAGATATAAAAACCAATTCAGTCACAGAGAAAAGTTGAGTACAACAGATTGAACTATAGACACATATTTCCAGGATAACACCCTGTCTCCCCAAAAGATACCCTCCACTTTCAAACATGAGAGACTATTGCAAATCCATTGCAAACTTGTACACAACATTTGCATTTCAGAATGAACTCACCACAACTATTGTCAGTACCAAGCACAGGATGTCACGAGATAAAAAATAATTTACTTGACGACAAAATTTACAGTATATGATATTTACAAGCAAGGATATATAAACTATGGTTCATGTCAAGACAGAGATGCACAAAGAAATATTTCACCATGGCAATTTTTTATTTCATGTCTTTGTTTTTGTTTTTAATCTTTTTTCCCTTTAAATAGCACCCTTATTAAATCTAATGTAAAAACACTCTGTGTAATCTCTCCGAACCTGTTTTACTTCTATTTTTTTCGCATAGATTAGTTTCAATTTCTATGCACAGGATGTTTCAACAATGTACAATCTTATTGCATCACAAACAATTTCAATCCCTATAAAATGATGAGGATATGATCATAGTTGTAAAACATGGTTTTTGAATACAGAAAAATCAATTCAGCAACATGAATAACAATTCACAGCGTTTTTAAGAACAGACGTCCTCATGTCCCCAAACACAGGTTTTAATCGCCACACCACCAAAGAAAATTCCTGAATGATAAGATTAGCACAACACGTGGAAGAACTACACAAATCGCCACATCCAAATCAAAACAGGTTGATAGGAAGCAAAAGTGGGATGAGTATTGAAGAAACAAAGCTACCAGAACCAGCTAGGAGCATGAACACAGACTGCACTCCAAGGAAACAGCCAAGGCAAGCAAACAAACTAAGCTATGCTGCTCTCCTACACCACACATGAGTAGTGGTCACACTCCCGTCAATATTTTTCTCTGTGCTCTGGTCACATGATGGCAGAGCTTCTGGTCACATGACAGCAAGCCCTTTGGATCACCTGACTTTTGGCTTCCCAGTAGAGAGCACACTACACCTCCTCGACTTCTCCATTCGTCCTCTTCTTGCCGACGTAGTGTCTCTTGCAGAATTCCTGGATCCTCTTGCATGCCTCCTCAGTCTTCTCTTCCGGTACGCAGAGAACGACCCGGAAGAAGTTTGGATACTCAAAGCACTGTGGGAAGGGAAGACAAGAGAGGTGAGAATGATGCTGTGTCAATCAACAGACTAATATTGAGAGTCACACACACATTCCAGATTTAACACTGTCACATCACTCCTTGGATGATAGGGAATCCTCTTTGGGATATTATTATTAATTATTATTATCATTATTATCATCACCATCATCATCATCATCACCATCATCATCATCATCATTATCATCACCATCATCATTATAAAAAGGGAAAATATTCTAAAATCTCCGGGAACTGCAAACATACTTTTCCTGGGAGACAGAAGACAGATTCCTCCGACATCAGACACTGTACAAACTCCATGTCGTCCACGAACCCTTGGAAGTCGTTGATGTCGATGCCACACTGTGTTCCAAGGCAAAAAAGAAAGGGGCTGTTACAGATTCTTGTGCTCTGGCACTGACAGCACCTAATGGTAATCTTAGTGTTCTTCTTCTTTGTTATGTGAGCTACTAACTCACACAAATTAAGGGCACATCCATCATCGAAATTGACTTTTACACCATTTCCCTTTCCATCTAACTTCCTTTTCTTTCACAATATTCAATTATTTTTACTCTTTAAATTTTGTCAAGTAATTATGTTACATTTTCAAAGAAAAAAACCATGCAATGTATGTCACAGCTTAGAGGTGAGATATAACATTCTTAAAAGTTGTGACTGCATGCACAATAAAAGATAACTGTAATCCCCTGTTGTCCTAATAATAAGAAATGATCTCAGAATGAGGAGGCCCAAGGGTCATAGTGATTTTGATTGCTTTTTTCCAACCCGGCTCCTTCGGGAAGCTCAACAGGGAAAGCCTGACCCTTTGTTTTCATGTGTTTTGTTTCTTTATTCTGTTTCTTTGTTATCACTTGTATTGTTTTGCAAATGCCGAATAAATAATAATAATAATAATAAATATTCAGCAAAAGGAAGGAAATGATGAATACCACCACCAACTTTTGAAATTAGCATCAGAAAGTGAAAGTTTATCAAACACAAATATCAAAATTTCTCTAAAGTGGCAAATAAATGTGACAAGAAAGAAAAAATACAGAGCCCCTTTTGGCACAGGTGAATGAACCCACAATGAAGACTTTGATTGCTGTGCTAAGAAAACATCAGCTGGTAGGCTAATTTTCCCTATCCCTACATAAATCAGGGCGGTGAGTTGGCTCAGTCGGTAGCGCGTCTGCCTCACAATCACACGGCCCGGGTTCGAACCCGAGTCTGGACTGAGCAACGTTGTGTGTAAGCATACCATCCCCTCTAGTAAGGGGCAAAACACTCTGTCCCTCGGATAGGACATAAAATGGAGGTCCCGTGTATGAGAGAGTAACAACTCATGCATGTAAAAGAACCCGCTTCATTCATTCATCGCAAAGAGCAGGGTGTTTAACCAGGTGAAGTGGTCCCACCTCACGTCCATCTGGACCCCATGGAAGACCAGCTTAACGTAGCTGAATATGGGCTATCCAGCCATCTTCTCAGATGGAAAATGAACAAACAAACAAAATGTAAGTCTTTGCCATATCTGACAATGACATCTTAAACCATGAATATTGTACCAGCTTGAGGGGTTGAAACAAAGTTGAACTCACCATGAGATACATTGAGCCCTTGGGCATGATGGGGTTCAAGCCTGGTGTTGATTTAAAGAAGCGGTAACAGATCTCAGCATTCCTCTGTTACACATAGAAAGTGAGAAACAACAAATGAGAAAATACCACATAGCAGTTGTGACTTGATAATGTATAATTTTAGTAAGCACTTTGACTTGTAACATTTGTGCCCCCCCCCCCCCCCCCAGCAATGATCCCTCAGCTAAATACTAGTTAGTGATAAGGTTATAGTAAAGATTAGGGTTAGGGTTAGAGTTTGGATTAGGCTTAGGATTAGGGTTAGGGTCAGGGGAATGGTCCAGGGTAATTGCCAAGGGGGTAATTGCCCTAGAACCTCTATTTTAATGGTACACAAAAAAGAACCGGACACTTATAAGTAAAGTGCATCTGTTAAATGACACAATTGGTTGTGGAGTCAATGAGTCATCGAAGAATCCCTCTCTTATTGCTGGTAATTCTGTAAGAGACTTTTGTCGTTGATTTACTTTTGGACAGTGAAAAATTGCAGCTTCATATTGAAGCAAAAACAAGAGAATATCAAGGATAGGAAATGATGCTAAAGTGGTTAACATAACAATGAAACAAAGTTCATTCAGTGAAGGTGAAAATTCTGGAGAGGCAACTGATCATTTTTTTTTGGGGGGGGGGATCAAAAACATATTATTTTCTACACAATGTATCTAAAAACATGACACACTTCATAATTGGATAAATCATCAGGTTAACAGAATGGTAGAAGTCTCATACTAATGAGAGACATACGAAGCATATATACAATATACAGTATCACATGTTTTTACATAACACTGACATTGATTGGAGTTCGATACGAAAATTCAATACATTAATGATGTCATCACCTTACAACAGTCCCATTGGTTGTTACACAAAGGTAATAAAGAAATCATACTTTTTGTCATGATTTTCCTACAATCCCTCCTCCACCTCCCTATAAAAATAAGACATAAAACACACCAATTATCTGATACTATGGAAAAATTTTTTCGCATTATATTGATTTCACTAAAAAAAGAGAGAATTCAATGAAGATTTGTGCACAAACAAATGAGACACATATGACATGACGGCATCATGTAAGCTATTTGCTCATATGACCCCCAACTACTATTACTGCTTTCATGAAACAGGAAATGTTCTAATCCCACAACTTTGTAATATTACATCTGAGTTTGATGAAGTTAAAGCCATTCTGTTTGATTTCATTCTATCTTTTGATTAAAGTATAGATCTGAATGTGGAGCTGAATTGAACATTTAAGTTCATTTAAAGAGGCATTCAGGAGACACATACCTGTAAAATTTCCACTGTGTTGTCATGGAAACTGTCTGGGGTCTTCTCCAAGATGGTTGGTAGGGCGCTCTGGATGACAGTGCATGGACCAAGGATTTTTGTTGACAGTCGGAAGAGACCAAGCCGAACCTGTGTACCAACATAACAAGCAGAAGAGTATCACGTATTCAGCAATCAGACAACCTAAATGTATGGAGAGATACAGATCACAAACATTCTTTGCTACCTTCACAACATTCCAGATTGATAAGCTGCTATAATCAGAGATAGAGAGATAGCATAGGGCTTCTATGCAAAAGGGACACTGGCGCATAGTGGATAAGGCTCCTCACTTTCTTTCGGAGGACTGGAGTTCGGATCCTGTCCAGTGCTTACGTCTTTTAACAAGACAATTTTTTCCCATCAGTCCCTCTTGACCCCGGTGTATTAATAGGTACCAGAACCTGACAATGCTAGGGTAATGATAATAGTAGGGCCCTCTGGTAGAACAGTGGCAACACTGAAGATGCAACCATGGATAAAGAGAACCATTATACTATTACTTTTGTAACCATTATTTATTGTTATTATTATTATTATTATTATTATTATTATTATTATTATTATTATTATTATTATTATTATTATTATTATTATTATTATTATTATTATTATTATTATTATTATTATTATTATTATTATTATTATTATTAAATGATTAACATTATAATTATCACTATTACTTATCATAATTACAATATTCATTATTATTGTTGTTGCTGTTGCTGTTTACAGACTTTGTGAGAAAATAACATAGTAATGAATAATTCCCCATGATAAATACCATAAATACCAAACAGACATTTTGTCAAGGCTTAAGAAAGGAAACCCAAGTGCAGTTAGCAGCCATTTAGCTTTTCAGATAGAAAAGAAAAAAAAAAAAAAAAACCCTCAAGGACATCGAGCCAGGCACAGATTGAAAACAGAAGGGATTTCTAATTGAAGCACTACCAGAATGCTGTGCTACACCAACTCACCTCCTCGTCAAAAGCCCCGATGGGATCATGGATGAGTATCCAGCCTAGACGCCAGCCTGGGCACAGAAATCTAATGGAAATAAAGTAACAATGCTGCATATCTTAAAGGTCCTGTTGACCTTTGGAAACAGTGATTTAGAAAATGTTCAAGATATCACATTTGATGCTTATGTGTAGGTCAGTTGTATCACAAAACATCCTGCCGTATATATATATATATTTTTTTTTTAAATAAAGCCTGAAATATATTAAACGAGATATCATTTTTCTCACTAAACCATAATTGTGGATGGTTTAGTCTGGAAACATTTTATAACTATTGTTCACATCTTGAAACAATTATAACTATTGTTCACATTTTGTATATTTAACAATACTTAACATCGATTACACTGGTTCCAATTTTACATTGGTTGTTTCTATCCTTAACTCACATTTTAAAACTATTTTGAAGCACTAATGCTGGGTTTTTGTTTCATTTGCAAATGGTAAATTATGCCTTTATTAACATTAACAATAGCATACATGTATATAGGATAAAGGAATTCAAATAAAGACAACATGTGTAACACTAGGAGATAATCTGTCTTAAACATGATCAAAAGTCTACAAAAAATGACATGAATATGCATCTTTGTAGACAGCCAAAATTGATGAAGGAGAGCTAACATCGTCAGTTTCAATGACTTCTCTAAAGCAGGGCTGCCAATATTTACACATACAAACCAGGGACGTCCAAAGTGCAATATCAAAAGGGACATTTTGGCATATTATATGAATTTTAATGAGCAAAAATATTGGATGTTAGTATCTTCTTATCTAGACATAAAAAGATATTTGGGAGCTTTAGATTTTCATGACCGGAAAAAAAAAACTGTTCTGCACATTCCCAAAATTGCTTATTAAAATCAATCTTGTGCTGTCTGAGCTTTCATGGTCGGTTCTGGGCCATGTTAGTGTCTGCTCATATTCACAATGCAGAGAGCTACTTGATTCAATGATCAGATGGGGGCACCATTTTACTTTGCATAGGCTGCGTCTTCGCGACATCTAAAGCTACTTTGCAACACGACGCAGGGAAAGAGGAGAAAAGTGAAAGCAATTGTTGTCTAAATGTCTACATCACAAATCTAAAGCTCCCTATTGACATTTTCGGGACACCTGCAGAATCAGGTAGACTTGGCAGCTACCTTACACATTGTATGCTATGAAGAAGGCGGGACAGATGAAAGAAGGAATTTACCTCTTTGCGATACCACCACAGGTGAGGACGGGTGTGTCTGTAGCCAGGGACGCCATGGAGTAGAATGTGTTCCCACTGAATACCATGTCGGCATACACCTCATCAGACACGATGGGGAGGCAATGCTTGTTGGCAACTGATAGAGGGCAGCAAACATTTTTAACTCCGTCAAGATGATGCTGGTAGTACTTTGGACTATCATGATGATCCAGCATTGTATGACATTTACATAAGGGATTGTGCTCAATCTCAGTCCATCTACATATGTATTCCGTTATAAACCTTAATATGTACCTTACAATGTTTCTGTCTGCACATCAATCTATTTATTCCTAAGTGGCTATCTTTGATGGATCTGTTTTTTGTCTGCCTGTATGCATATCATGCCACTCATCTAGGTACTGACCTACCTGTATATCTATTGATCTACTTTGTTACCCTTTACCTACCAGCTACAATATTATCTATCTGTCTGTCTACCTATCTACCTACCTATTTATCTATCTATCTATCTATCTATCTATCTATCTATCTATCTATCTATCTATCTGTCTACCTATCTACCTACCTATCTATCTATCTATCTATCTATCTATCTATCTATCTATCTATCTATCTATCTATCTATCTATCTATCTATAATCTATTTATCTATCAGCTTTCTATATATCTGCCAGCTACAATTTATATGTCTGTCTATCTATCTGTCTGTCTATCTATATCTATCTATCTATCTATGTATCTATCTGTCTATAATCTATCTGTCTGTCTACCTATCTACCTATCTATCTATCTATCTATCTATCTATCTATCTATCTATCTATCTATAATCTATTTATCTATCAGCTTTCTATATATCTGGGGCTCAACACTAACTTTTTTATCTGGTGGCCTGTTCGGGCCACTCAAATCTTTGAATTTAACATTTTGGTGGCAGGAAAATAAATATGAAGTGGCCTAAAATGAAAGCAACGGTAATAATCCCATTTTGAATCTAAGCTGCCCGATCGGGCCACAAAAAAGATCAATTTGGTGGCACGACACCATTTTTTACTGGGCCGACATTAATGTCGAGCCCTGATATATTTATCTATCTATCTATCTGTCTATCTATCTATATATCTGTCATCTATCACTCTATCAACCCATCTATCATCTATCCATCAATCTATCAACTCTTCTATCTATCTATCTATCTGTCTTTCTATCTATCTATCTATCTATAATCTATCACTCTATCAACCAATCTATCATCTATCCATCAATCTATCAACTCATCTATCTATCTATCTACCTATCTATCTACAATATACCTACCTATCTATCTGTCTACCAGCACATGTCAAAGTCAGGTGTCTATTGACAGATAATGTTTGTTTATGCATGTATTTACAGAGTAAGAACTGTACAAGCACTGCCCTTTCAGTCAGCATAGAACTCTATATCATTCCCTGACATCATGTGTTTGAATAAACTGACAGCCTGATTATCACTTAACCATGTCAGCTGGCACAGTGCCAAATACTTTCGTAAACATTCGCAGTTTGCGCCACATGTGACTAACAAACCATCTCATTTACATTCCACAGTACCCTATATGCTTCCATCAACTCTATTAGCGTGTAACCACACAAACTCTGAGCGTGTAACCACACATGCCTGACAGACCACCCGTTCATGTTCCATAGATCATGCTATACTCACTGTTGATAATGTCAAGCATGTGCTCTTTAGAGTAGACTGAGCCACAGGGGTTGGACGGGTTGTTGACCACGATGCATCTCGTTTTCTCATCGATTTTGGACTCCAGGTTTTCCAAGTCTGCCTCCCATGACTTTGAGGGCTGGACAAATATGAAAAATAAGACAATATAGGAGTGCCTACATGGTTCAGAGCTTCATATAGCACATATTTCCACATGGGAACCTGAAGTGGGTGTTCCTCTGCACAGTTAGAGGCATAATTTACCATTTTGAGATGAAACAAAAACCAGGCTTTAGTGCTTCAAAATAGTTCTGACATGTGATTTAGGGGTAGAAACAACCAATGTAATATTTTGAATAAGTACAATTAATGTAAGTATTTTTAAATATACAAAATGTAAACAATAGTTATAATAAACTTGTTTCCAGACTAAACCGTCTACAGTTCATGGTTTATTGAGAAAAATAGTAATATCTCCCTATATTTTAGGCTTTATTGCAAAATGTTCACATGGTAGAATGTTTTGTGATACAACTGACTTACACATATAAAATTAAATGTGATATCTTGAACAGTTTTTACATTACTGCTCCCAACGGTAAAGCGTATCTTTAAGTTGATCTGATATACAATTGTTTTAAATCTGTAATACAATTTTTTATTATTATTATTATTATTATTTTGTATGTACATATTCTTAATGACTATGCACTTCTGGCATGCAACAAGGGTTTTCCCCTCTTGTTCTCCTGGTAAAAAAACATTCAAGTTGGCTTTATGCATAATGGCTACCTTTCTTCAAGCATTTCATATACTATTTCTACTACTCACCAATAAGTTATAGTGGCGATACTCAATGTCATATGAGCCTGATAGGGTGGTGTAGAGTGAAAAGCCTGGCTTGGGAACCAGTATGTTCGTACCAGCATCTGCCAGTACTCCGATGGCCAGATCCAGGGCTCCAGAGCAACCGCAAGTCAGAATCACATCCTACAGACAAGGAAATATAGCATGGTCGTGGAAAAATTTAAATCTATGTTAATAAATTATTTGTTCATTGAATCGTCTCATGTCTGAGCAGAATATGCAGCTGGTATTTGTTGTTATGTATGCCGAACAATTCTGAAGCTGTACCTTCTTTCTTTCTTTTTTTTTTCTCTTTTTCTTTCTCCTAGCACTTACAAACATTTTACGTGATGAGCGATAAATATAGTGAATTATTATTATTATTATTATTATCATGGTTAATACATGAAGAGCTTGATCACAAAATGGGTTAGGTGCGATTTTCAAATGTTTCAAAGTAAGTCCATCATCAAAAGGAGCCAAACAAAACATTTCCAATGGTACCTCACTTGTAACTTAAGGAATATTCTTGAAGTTATGATTCTTACTATTTTCTTTGTTTTTAATAGCATGTTTAATTGCAAGTATCTCAACTTGCATTAATGCAAGAATGGAGTTACGTTGTTTTGCCATCAAACTCTTCACATATTTTTTATTGCACCATGAACATGAGGAAGGGCATGAAGGTGTCTTGTGTATTAAAACTCAAGTCCTGAGGGGATTTTGTCGTAAAACTTTTAACATCCTGTCATTATCAAATTGGCATCTCTGAATTTCACTCTTTTTTGACAACAATTGGATAGAACAAGCTAAGTCCACTAGATCTCCAAAAAGTAAGAAGTGTATACACAGTTACCAATTTGAGAGAGAAACAGAATATTCTTATTTAGGAATGTGCTGTCAATTTCTAAAGCAGTGGTAAATTTAGCAATTTACAGGATTCTGAAACTTTGCAACTTAAAAATCATTGTATGTAACAAAGGGTTCCAAGGAAGATAGTATGTTTTACTCTATGATACACAGCAATGAACAGTTAAATTCATAAGAGAAGACATCTGATGTATAGAAACTTATTACCATGAACAGATTACCTACCAGCACAAAAATATCCCCACTCCCTATTGTATCACCATAGCCTTCTTGTTGAACTGAGGCACATTGCTACACCCAAAAAGGCTTGCTAACTATACGACCAGGGTAACTTTGGACAGATTACCGACTATAAGATGCTCATGAAAAAGTGGCTAGGCACCTCAAATGCCTGAGCACATTAAGTAATTTAAAAGCACCGCCAAGATCCCCCTTGCTCCAATGATTATGAATGGTTTCCTGCACTACACAGCTTAATGATTAAAATGCTCTCCGGTGACCTTCAATCCAACTTAACATGAATATCTACCAATCCATCTCCTCCCCACCTTCCCCAACTCCTCACCGGTACGGGAAGTTTGTTATTCCCATATACTTATATTCCTATCTTTGCATATCTGAATGTTCATACCAACGGCGTAAATCCGTACTGAGGAGTGGGGGGGGGATGGTCACCATCACCACGATCACAAGCCCATAACCGGACCGGCGCAGCCTTGGGGGGGGGGGGGGGGGGGGGGGGGAGCTTTGTGCCCCCTCCCCCCCCCCCCCCACACACACACACACTATACAGGGATCGGATGTCCCACTCTTTTGCAGAAATATAAAGTGGGAGGAGAATGGCAGCAAAAATATGAAGACTTTTTGTTCTTGTTGTTGCTTTTTTTTTTTGCTTGTCAGATTACTTGCGGCGGAAAATCAGTTTGTTTTTGAAATATCTGTGAGAGGGAGCGGAGCGACCGAACAGGGGGAGAGTGTGTATGGGGGGTGTATCCCTCTCCCACACGAGGAAGATTTTGCATTTTAAGACCTGAAATTCAGCGATCTGGTGCACACGTTTGGTGAAATTTTTGTGTTTTTTTTTCTTAAAAAACCCAATGGAAAATGAAATATTCACAATATATTATTGAATGACTAAATCGTGGTATTTCAGCTCTTGCTCCGCCTGTGCGACATCACTGCGAAGGCCTACTAGATAGTGGGGCCTATCACTGGCGTAGACAGGATTTGATCTTAGGGGGAGCGGTTATGAGATCGTGAGGGAGCGAAGCAAGCAAGGGGGGGGGGGGGGGAGGGTATGGTATAAAGGGGGGGGTTTCCCCTCCCACGGTGAAATCTTTTTACATTGAAAATTTTGACATTTCACTGTCCAAAAACTGCCGTTTGTAGCTATATTCTTCGCTTTGGAAACTAAGGGGGGGGGCACACCGGCGCAACTGCTGTCAATCACTGGCAGCAACATCAGGAGAATGGCATAGCGATTAAATGCGAGCGAGCGGAGCGAGTGAGCTTGAAAATTTTGACATAATACTTTTACAGTCTAAAAACTGCCGTTTGCAGATATACTTCTTCGCTTTGGGAATTAAGGGGTGCTGCACCAGGCGCCGCACCGGGCGCAACTGCTGTCAATCACTGGCAGCAACATCAGGAGAATGGTGTAGCGATTAAATGCGAGCGAGTTTAAAAATTTTGGCATTTTACAGTCCAAAAACTGCCGTTTGTGGCTGTCTTTTTTTTTTTTTTGCTTTGGAAATTAAGGGGGGGCGCACCGGGTGCAAATGCTGGCAATTACTGGCAGCAACATCAGGAGAATGGCATAACAATACTTATTGAATGCGAGCGAGTGAAGCAAGCGAGCTTGAAAATCTTGACATTTTACAGTCCAAAAACTGCCGTTTTTGGTTGTATTTTTTCGCTTTGGAAATTAAGGGGGGGGGGGGGCGCACCGGGCGCAACTGCTGGCAGTTACTGGCAGCAACATCAGGGGAATGGCATAACGATTAAATGCGAACGAGCGAAGCGAGTGAGCTTGAAAATTTTGATATTTTACAGTCCCAAAACTGTCGTTTGTAGCTATATTCTTTGCTTTGGAAATTAAGGGGGGCGCACCGGGCACAACTGCTGGCAATTACTGGCAGCATGCAACATCAGGAGAATGGCATAACGATTGAATGCGAGCAAGCGAAGCGAGCTAGTTTAAAAATTTTGACATTTTACAGTCCCCAAAGTGCCGTTCGTGGCTGTATTTTTTCGCTTTGAGGGGGGGGGGGGGGGGCACACCGGGCCAACTGCCGGCAATTACTGGCATCAACATCAGGGAAATGGCATAACACTTAAATGCGAGCGAGCGAAGCGAGTGAGCTTGAAAATTTTGACTTTCTACAGTCCCAAAACTGTCGTTTGTAGCTATATTTTTTTTTAATTTTTTTTATTAGCTATATTTAGCTTTTGCATGTTTAAGATTGCAATACAACTATCTGGTGCATAGTTCTGGCGATATAATGGACAATTTTCCATTAAGAAGGTTCGAGATTTGTCCTCATCTCGGGAATTGCTTGGGGGATTAATGATTTGTCTGCCTAAACACTTTCGTAGGGGCGGGCAGATGCCCCCCCTCCCCCCCCCCCCCCCAAGATAGATTCGACGCCCCTGATCTTCCCTGGGTATGCCCATAGATGTATCCTGACTGAGTCACCAGTCACTGTCGTTTCTCAGGAATGATTCAGGAAATGGAGGGGGTTCAATTATGGCGATATAGTGTTTTTTTTATTGTTTGTTTGTTTGTTTTCGTACATATTTTGCAGATGGTCCCAAGTTACTCGCGTCATAGCATGTTTACATGTAGGCCTATACTATGTGACGTTGTCAACGTCTGAGCCATACCTTACATTGTACAGTATCGTCGGCCTCATGCCAAAAGGGCACTAATAGTGTACAAAGTCTATGGTGTTAAGGCCCTTTTGGCATAAGGGCACTAATAGTGTACAAAGTCTATATGGTGTTAAGGCCCTTTTGGCATAAGGCCGACGGTTATGTCAATGTTACTTTCTTCGCGAGCGAGCGAAGCGAGCGAGCGCTTGAGAAAATTATGTATACATTTGGCATGCCAAAATTGATACAATCACATTTCTGCTTCCTCCATTTTTTTTTCAAAATTCAGGGGGGGATGATTGTACAGGCCATCCCCCCTCCTCCATTTCAGGGGGGGATATATCCCCCCCATCCCCCCCCCCCCCCGGGATTTACGCCCATGGTTCATACGTACCTCGGAAGTGAGAGGAGCATTAGGGTGGGAGTACTTTCTGGCAACAGCTGCTCTGGCATCCACATAGCCTACAGACAGGGGAAATTATGTCATCTTTAGAGTTTTCTAATGTGCAAAAGTATCATCAATTTACATATGGTACATAAGAAGCCCCTCTTCAAATTGAACAAGTCTAAAATTATTGATCTAATCTATAGGCTGATAAGTATTGTAACTACTGGTACTGTGACGTCATGTTACTTTAACTCCAATGTCTGTCTTTCACTCGAGGTTTATCATGTTACTGTACTTCTCCACTGTGGGTCTTTCACCGGCGGTTTATCATAGATGCTATTTGAACTTCTTATCTGGCAGCCCGGACGTAATCTTCATCTTGACGTTATGGGAGACAAAACAAATTTTTGACAGAAGTTGCTGTTCACACAGCCTAGAAATTCATGTCTCTCTCACACCCCTGAGTCACTTCCTGCAAAGATAATGAATTCCTGACACCATCCAGATGCTCTATCTGAGTCAATCCATTAAGAACAACTCACTCATCATTTTTTTTTTTTTTTGACAGATAACTTGCAAAATATTGTCAATATGATTCATACAGCACATGCCAGTTTCCCATGCAGCCTCACAGCTGCCTGTAGCTATAATAGCAATATTGATGACTAGGCTGTAGTATACATTGGCTTCTTTGAGCGTATGCCCTCAAGGCAAATTTACCCAAGCACAAGATCTTAAGATCAATGAAAATCTAAATCTACAGAAAGTTAAAAAGGATGTCTCTGACAGAGAATTATCCATGTCTTTTGTTTCTTCTACAATAAATCCACATCAATACAAACACAAAAACATTCCACTTAGAAATTGCAAAATTTTTCAGTGAAGCATTTTGAAGAAATCCACTTCTCCTGTCTTTCAACTTAAGCTCTTGCTGTCATCAATGTCTTCCACAGTCATAAAGACTTAGATTAACCTGAGAAATAGTGTCATAGGAAACCTGTACCTTAATGAGAAAAGTGTGATAATGAAGGCAGTAACATAGACATGGCACTGATACGGTTTCTAAGAAATGCAAATACGACACTGTGTGAGACAATATATCAAAATTAAAATGGTGTGGAACTCACCTCACATGTAGATTCAAAAAGCACAAATACTAGTAGGACGCATTAGCAAAGTCTGAGGAAAAATGGACGATCTGACCAATAGTTATGAATTTTAAAATTTTGGTGAAACCCTGTGCCATTATTGTGGATAAGCAGATAAAAATTTGTGATGTCATACTGAAGTCACACGTGCAATTAAGTGGTACAACAATACATTCTTCTACACAAATGTAATCATTCGTCTCTTGGTTTACCGACTGACGGACTGTAGCCATTGTTCTTTCCAGACCTCAGCGATGCGCTCACAGCGTCGACCACTACATCACTGGGCTCCAGGTTACCAAACTTTGTTGGATCGCCTGCATGGTGGAAAACACAGAGCAATCCATGAACAGCTCCGCGTAGTTTCTATGTGACTGCCTATACTATTGAACACCTTTTGGTGCAATTATCATTTAAGGTAGCTTAATGTTGCATTCAAATGCATCCCAAGTTCAGAAATTGTCTTTCAGCTACAAACGGGCAACATGAATATCAAATCATTGT
Source organism: Diadema setosum (assembly GCA_033980235.1). Taxonomy (NCBI): domain Eukaryota; kingdom Metazoa; phylum Echinodermata; class Echinoidea; order Diadematoida; family Diadematidae; genus Diadema; species Diadema setosum. The sequence goes on from CM067066.1 coordinate 2,439,466, forward strand.
ATAGCAAATCATAATCACATTTGAACTCGTTCTTAAACAACAGATGGATATCCCCTAAACAAGAAATACAAAACATTGCCTTGGACTTTGCCATGGCAAGCTTCCTACTGCATCAGTTCCTGTATCATGGTATGGCTCCCTTCTTGACTAATTACGTGAATTCAGGAAGGCGTGAACATCCAGAATTCATACAACTGCTGTGTAAACGAACAAAATGGGAAATGTCATCTGACGTAACCAAACCAGGATGGAAGGTACATACTAACACCCAACATGACTATGACAAAATTCCTGTGTATCCACACTCTGTCAAAACAAAACTAACAATGAAAGCCAAGGTCATGTGAGGTATGAGGCACTCATAGGCACACATGACAGCATTCTGAAAATGTTTGTTTCAACTTATCTAAAATGTGCAAAGTTTAGCCCACTTGATACAGCTAATCAAAACCAACAGCAAAGATCAGAGCTCAAATAAGCACCTAGCTTTGCAATTTACTGTGAGAGTGGACAATTTTTGTAGGAATATCATATTTTTTCTTTTCAAATTTGAGTGAACTTTACTCTTTTCTAATTTTGCAGCCGAGACTATTTATGTATGTAATTTGATATCTCCTGGAAATATATGAAAATATATTTGCAAAAATTTCTATACCACAAAACATGCCACATTTACAAAACTGAATCGAACTTGACAATCATTGGGTCAAGGTACCAAGAATCTGCTGAGGTAATTTAGGGCAGTTCAGGTTCAGGTTTTTGTAAACTTGTCTACTTAGATGGGGTATGAAATCTTAACATTTATCAGCATTTAAGATGTGTTTGGTACTACCTTTCTTAAGCTTTTAGAAGATCACATACAAAGGCAGTCTGATCCGAAATATAATTTTCTTCTCATGCCCACGCGGCAGCTGTAATGCCGTAACTCTAAATGATGATCGTAATGCCCCATGGCTTCAATGGGAGTGTCACTCACCGATGGAAAGGGCAATGATATCTTTCTCGGGGTTCGGCTCCAGCTTCATTCCATCCACAATTCCTCTGATGGGGTTGATGGTTCGCAGAGATGTGTCAGAGGCACTCACCACCCATCGCGCCTTCTTGGAGTGGCCGTTGTGCACGCTAGACATGTTCCCCTAGACCTTTATTAAAGGCAAGACAGGAACCAGTTTATCACACATTAGAGAATACTGCCCCTTGTAGTCTACCTGAACTATGGTCATAGAAGCATGACACCTTAATTAAGATGCTGTAGAAGTGCATATTTTTTGCAGTGCAGATATTTTCACGGATTTCATGCAAAATGAGACCAGCACAAACAAAAACATACACAAATCTTAAAATGCACACTGTACTGCTGTTTTATTATATTTTGTTTTTTCGGGTTTGCTAGTCCAGTACTGTGCAATGCGATGAGCTAGCTCTTTGAAGTGCTCATGCAATAGTCTGCAAAATTCATCTTACTCAGCTGAGCGCAAAAAACAAACAAACAATCGTGCAGAAATTTATGGTATGCAACATCCTGCATTGATGATCAAGTTGTTCAAAGCAGTTCTGTAAATTATGTAAATATCTTCATGCAATCAATTTCTCATGTTAAGCGGCTCAATTTTTCTTTTTTTTTTAAATTCATGTACCACAATTGAACTGCGTTTACAGTAACTTGGGCCTGTGTCTCACTAGATTAGTTACAATGTATGTGGGTATTTGCAGTTCAGTGCATGTGTTAACAACAAGTGATAAAAAAATCATGACATAATACAATGCATGTTTCACTAATCATGCGAAACAATGAAAATATGCTGAATGAAAGCAACAATGACTTCAAAACAAAGAAACAGAATTCTTACACACAAACCTTGTTGACAAGAGATGATGACAAAGCTCAACAACACACACATACAAATTGTACACTACTTCACATGAGACCCAGCATTCGAACACTATACCCTCTCTCAGAATACTGTCATTTCAGGGAGTGAAAGTTCTCTCTCCCAATGAAACTAAAATACTTCCGAAATATTTGCTGGGTGCCAGTATTGCATGGTTATTGGCTCAAGCCTCTGTTGCAGATGCCATAGGGCTTTCATCAAATATATGAAGACCAAAACAATTAAAAGAGATACAACCCACTGAAGAAACAAAAACTAAAAAAATATGAACAGCAAACAGGCAATCCCACAGAAAATATGTAATAAACAGGGGATGTTTTATGTTAATCTACGCTGTATCTCTGCATTCTCATTTGTTTTGTGACTCTCAGTATCAATACTATAACAATACAACGGTACATTTCTTTTGAATTTACATTACATATAATTTCATGTAATGCTGTCATCCATGATTGCCAGTCTAAGTAGCCCTACCCATGTTACAGTTATACTCTCAAGTATACAAAATATTTTAGAGGGGGACATAAATCAAAAGTTAATCGACAAAAACTGAAAATGAAAAATGTACATTCTTAAAATCCAGTATGGCTTTGCAATGGAAATGTGCAGAGCAATTATGTTCTCTTTCTTTTCCTTTTTCTTGCAGACTTGCTGGGTACCCGTACTGCATACTATGAATGGTTTCATTAATCTAGTACTAAAGTTACAATAGTAAAACAGCCAAACGGAAATAGGATCATAAACACAGCAACAGTGTCAGGAAACAGTAGGCCTACAATGTGACATCCTGGATGAGAATATGAAGAAGCAATATGATGTAAATTTGGATTATTCTGTTTGAAAAAGGATGAATATTTCATGGACCTATTGTAAAATTTGAATATTCTAGTGGCTTTGGAAAATTGACGACAGAAATTTATTCACGTATGGTGTGTATACATACTGTACCATACAATATCTATAAAAAGTGAAACATGTGAGGGCACTTCTGAAACAAAGTGCTATCACAATTCCATGTCTCGCACAACCAAAACTTGCTACTGGGCAGCAAAAATGAGCAGCGCCTCTGCGGAACCCAACAATAATGTACATTGATTACTAGGTATAGGTATTCAACCATTGAGATAAAGTGAGATAAAGAGAAGAGAGAGAGAGAGAGAGGGAGAGAAGATATATTGTACACAAGATAATCAGATATAGAAATAACAGTTAAGCCATCAAGAGAAACTTTACAGTTGCGGTGATGCAAGTTGACTTGTAGGACCATTTACAAGAGAACATCCCTCCCCCCCCCCCCCCCCGCATGTTGCTTCGATGCACAAAAAGGAGGGAGGAGGAGGATTACAAAAGAGCTATTGTGCCAGAAACTGTCAGCATACATTTTTTTTTTTATATCAGATCTACATTGCATCCTAAAGTCATCTGTCACATTAGTCAAAAAACATACAAATGAACACACAACACAATATGATATTGCTGCAATTTCACCCTTTAAAGGCAAAACATAGTTCTGGTATGCCTGCAAAATTGTCAAATTTCGCTCCAAAATGTACATGTATGACTAAGAAATGTGTGGAATAACCCTGTAATTACTAGATATTCGTTGAGTAACAACGAAAATGTGAAATATTAACCAAAAATGTTTGCATCTCAGAACTTACCCAATAGGGGTCAGGCTAACTCGGACTCGGGGACAACTTGGCCTCACTTTGATGGCGGGGCCCAAGTTGTCCCTCTGGATTGTACAGTGTTGTACTATGGGCGCGCTTCACGTTTTGGCTGGTCGATGTTATGGGCTGAGTTGATACAAGGTGCGCATGAAAGAACCTCTTTGGCGCGCCTAGAAAATGAATGTGCACCTATATAGAATACGGCGATCACGAACTGCGTATAAATTGTCTGAAATAGGGCTGAGTTGTCCCTAAGACCAAGTTAATCTGGATCCTTCTAGAATAAAAGTCGGTACACCGACTTTTATTTTGTATCTCAAAATACTCCGAAACAACTCATCATCCAGGCAAATCGCGTCAGCCAGGTAAGTTTCTTGGTAGATTCTTTCGATATATTGCAAGCAAATATGAAATGGTGCAAGACAGGTTCTCAAACCCTTACCAGAACTATGTTTTCACTTTAACCTTTGAGGGTTTTTTTTTTTACCAGCCACTGCTTGGTCTAGCTGTTGCAGAGAGTAAAGAATGAACATAAAGCCTTGCAAAAAAGAAACATTCCTTTCATTGTTTGTAATGTTTTGTAGCTCTTTTGATTCAATTTTTTCTCTTCTTTTGTATCAATGCCTCCACTGTGAAGGGACAGATAATATGGGGCCCAAGACTAAAATACAAAATGTATTATCAAGAGATGAATGCTCTATCTTAGGATCTGGGCATGAATGAAAACAAAAAGCAGAGATCGGTCTCCATTCAAGCTAAAGGGAGCCAAGATATTACACAGCTCATTCTTTGACTTCACGCATTATGGTGCACAGTGTAGACTGTCCTGTAGATTGTGCATTAACCCGTTCCCTACGGGAATCTGTGGCCTGTGAATTAAGTCTATGGGAATTTCAGAATTTAGTACGGAACGGGTTAAGAGACATGGTTTCAGCTCACAGCGCATCCAAACTTTACTTTGTCTTATATGTCCAGTGAAACACTCGTACCATGCACGCAAAACCTGTTAATATTCCTATTCTTATCTATTAATCTAAATCATATCTACATGTACTGTCTGTATATATGCTTATATCTCTGTCTATAATCATAGTGCGTTATAAAGGAAAATGCATTTATAGAGTTTATCCTCACGACATAAATGTGAGCAGAAAGGTTGTTCCAGAAGCGAAGAGTTTTCATTTTCTTTTGTCTACGAACCATACTGTAGGACTAATGTTGCAAACATATACCTGAATGCCCATACGTCTACAACATGAATAATCCCCACATGCTGCTCTATACTACAAATCACAAATAACAAACAATCCCACCAGCATTTGATCTGATTGTAATAATTTTCAATAGAAAGTGAAATTACTCTCCTCCAGAACGAAGAATGTTACATGAATTATTAAATCACAGTTAAACATCAATGCTATGGTATATGTAGAAATGAGGCGTTTGGTCGAAAAACAAGTTCACTCCATTCTTGTCACTTTGAGATATTTGAGATTAAATCTGCAACAATCAACAAAAAGAGAAAATATGGAATATATTTCATCACAACTTCCAGAATATTCCTTGTTAAAATGCGTCAGGAGAAGTATTAATGGAAGGGTTTTATTTTGCTATATCTGATGAAGGATTTACATTTAAGTGTCTGAAAATGGCATATAAGTATCTGATCAAACTATTCAAATTATGTCTTACCTTCAACAGAGCAGCAAATACTTATTGGATTGTCTAAACTGGGCTACTTGGCTCTGTCTTTCTTCTAGAGTAAGGCTTGCAAACCAGTGATGAAATCTTTGAAGATATGCTTGATCTGGTGAAAAAAAAAAGAACACACATGCATACACATATTAGTAATAAAACACTTCAAACTGAACAAAATAATGGTTCATTCGTGTAAAGGCCAATGTAACATCACCATCTTTGAAAGTAACTTGGTTACAAAAGATTTTGCTGTCATATATATATCCAGTTTCATAGCTATTCAATAAATAATGAAACTACATTGCATATGAAATGTTGAAGACTTGAGCCACCACTGGTCAATTCTCATGAGGTAATTTACCAGTACTAATAAAGAAAATTATCTCATGAAATACATAAATTGTATCAGTAGGATCACAAAATAAGAAATATCACACCTGTCTTTGATGCCCTTCAATGAGAATAAGAAAAAGGTCACTGGGGTGTAATGTGGTACTAATATGCATTTCTACATTTTGCTTTGTATGTGTGATATGTCATCAATTATGCAAGATTTTCTAGGGGAAAAAAAGGAAGAATTTCATCCTTGGTTCAACTTGTTATGAAAAGAGATATTCGGTATATATTCCTTCTCAGAAATGATGAATTCTTCACCACAAAATTTTTTCCACCTCCCTGGTTTGACCATGTATATATCACATATACAGTAACAATCCAGCACACCCTCGAAACGTATGATGTTGTATGCATACATTGTATCCATGCAGGGCTTGTAAGTAGAGCCAACAGCCCCAGCTCGTTAAAATCTGTAATCGTGGCACTCTGGCAGGGGCAACCGCATGCTGTACCCACCTGAACCTTTGACCCAGTACCCTTCTACAGGGTTCATGCAACATAAATGCCAGAAGTGACTTTAATCTTGGCCATTCCAGTCCTTCTCAACAAATTCTTAACTGTAACCTGATACAACCACAAAGTAACAAATGTATCTTTTTTTACCACTAGTTATTTTACACTGCACACAGTAGACATAACTTGTTGATAGGACATAATTTGCCTACCAGTACATGTGACTACTGTCACATCCTGTCTTATTTGTAACATGAGTCTTGAAGACTAAGCAGTTTTATTTTGTTGTTTTTCTCATGCTTCATACCTGATGCAAATATCATGCCACAGGGGTAAGGAGTTACTGTCTCATTTAAGCGGTGCTTCCCATATATATTTGCCCACATAGAGTAAATCACCCATGGGCACATGAAAACCAAGATGTGAGCATTACGCTGAACCATGCACAGTACTTGAAGTTATTGATATCCATGGCAACAAGTAGACATATAAACACCTAGAGAGACACAACTGCAAATTTAAAAAAAAAAAAAGAAGAAGCAGTTTTCTCATTATTTGGGCAAGTGCATCAATGGAAGAACCCTTCATTCATTATCTTCCTTTGCAAAATATTCATCTTCAGAGTTCATAATACATTTTGTATTAACCCGTTCCATTCGAGAACCTGGGGCCCCATTTCATAAAACTTGTTATCAGTGACAACTGCCACATTTCTATGACAAATTTGCTCTCAGCCAATCAGATGCGAGGATTTCAGCAGCTTGTCACATCTATGACAACTTGTCACTGATAACATGTTTTATGAAATGGGGCCCTAGTGACCTGTGTATTAAGTCTATGGTGATTTCAAAATTCAGTATGGAACGGGTTAAGTCATGAAACCTATGGGTGTATATACACAACCAATACATTGTGTATGACCCTGCTAATGCCAGGAAATAACATGCACTGATAACTTGACTGTGCTTTATACTCATCCCATTTGAATGAAAACATGCACACTACAAAACCTAGCCAGGAATTCTTACATTTGTTTTCACATTCTTTTTTTAAATAATTTTCCCCCTATATTTTACCCTCCTACTTTGACTATTAGATGTTTGTGCGACTTGCAATTATGTCTTTTCATCACTATTGCCTTTTCCTCATCCTGACGTTCTACCATTCTTTGAACAATACCCCTGTGGGTAGTAAAGGCTCCCTTTAACCTTCACCTACTGTGTATAAATCATACTTTTTGTTACAAAAAAAAAATTACTGTATTACATAATTTGGTTTTGATATATCCTTTCCATCTATGACAACATCCCTCTTTTCCTCTCTGTCACACACACACACACACTACACACACAAGCATAGTATGCAGTGGTGGATCCAGGGGGAGCACACTGGGCTCGCATACGCCCCCTTTTTTTTTTTGGTTGAAACAAAAGAAAAAAAAAATGGGAGAGGAGCGCATGCGCCCCCTTACTTTTGTAAATGCGCCCCTTTTACGGAATTCCTGGATCCACCCCTGCACACATAAATTGTAGAGGGAGATAATGAACCACACATAGGGACAGTGACTTTCCATGCTGACACACAGCTCAGTGCAATACTGCATGCATGAGTAGAAGTACCACGTGATGTGACCTGGCAGCATCGATCACGCCACCCTATTGTGCAGCATCCACGGGGGACCACTCTCAGACAAACGTGCTAATCACCTGCACCTAAATGCCTTAGAAATAGACCCTATAGAATGGCCTATTATGGAACATCGAATTTGCACTTCTAAATGGCGTCACACCTCCAAACTATCTCTAACAGCCCAATGCAGAGATTCCCAGGCATCTCTTACAATGGAAATTCTCCCTCCTGGACCCCTAACAAAGTGGAGACTGTGATAATGTGAACATGAGCATAGTGTATAACATGTATTTTCACCCAGCGCACATCACCAGCCGCAAGTGCTACATCCGTGTATAAATGTCCCATGTCGCTGGGGAATCTGGGGCTATAACACAGTGTAGATATTCAGCAGTGATATGTCAGCCTTGTATGCCATACAGTTTTGTAAGTAACGAAATAAACTTGGGCGGGAAAAAAAAAACAAATTTTGAGCAAGAGAAAATACATGGGGGACACACAGTTACACCAGGAGAAATTCTACAACTCAAGTGGGAGTGTAGGAAATTTTGTGCATGAGATTTTGTGAAAACTGGTCTCAAATCGGGAAAGGAGTGTCTATCAAGTCAATGAATAATATTTAGACTGTGCAATCAGCAAATTTAGGCAGGGATTAAGTAGAACATGATCATTTTGGTAAGGAAAAATGAAATGTCTGTGATTTATCTCTGGATTTAATTAGCATTTCTAGACATTAATGGGGATAATGGCAGTGTTTCAGCAAAAGAAAGAAAAAAGTCATGATAAAGCAATTTGTAGTTTCCACTCAGCAGTGAGTACAGCAAATCAAAAACTTGTTGCATCAAATTTGTTTCACTTAACTAGCAGCTCCCCATCATCGACTGAGAACTACATTGTATAAATTTATAAGTATATTTCTTATACCTGTGGAGTATAAAATTCAGTTCACATCATGCAGATGTGAATATACCGGTATAAATACACATTGCAGATATACAAGGATGAGGAATGCAGAGCAGAAACAGAGCTCACTTCTTTCATTACAGAACAGGACAAAATGAAACATAATTTCGTAGTGCAGGATATATACTCTCTAGTACATGGTTGGACCTACATTGTACATGTTGATGTACTACTACTATTAGTAATCAACCACTTTTTTTTTTTTATTAAAGCCCTTGTATCTTAGAAAATATCCCTAAGTTTCATCTTAATTTCCTGTCACTGTGGCAGAAAGTACCGCAGATTCATATCCTGGGCTCAGATCTTCTATCTTCAATTCTTTCCCCTCCTGTTTCCTCAGGTTATTTACCTGTTCCTCCTTCATTTCTTTTGATTTAGGGTTCAAATATTTGAGTGTACTGCACCCCATCTCACACATACTCTTGATCTTATACACAAGAAAGGCATTGCGCAAAGGTGGTTAATGAGAAGTAGAAATGTAGACTTACTATACAGTTTATTATATAGACATGTCAGTACCCACGCACTCACAATCATAAATCACTTTACACTATGCGTGTATGGTACGTACAGTTATACTACAATTAAGTATGTAACCTGACATCACATTTCTGATTTAATTCCAAGATTTCATTACAAGAGCTTCGTTTACAAAGCATCAGTTGTCTTTAGAATGAATCTGCTATAAAACTTGTTCTCTCATTCTAGAGTGACTGATATTTCCGTAACTGCTGAAGTTCTTAATCATTAAGATATTAAAGGAGAACTCAACCACCTTGCAAAAAAAAAGTAAACTTTAAAATATCAAATTCTACCTTTAAATTAGAGGGGGCATGAGTGTGCACATTTATTTTTTCTAGGTGTCATAATTTTTCTTTTCTCACCTTGCTTCTAGAAGGTAACATGATTGTGCTGATTTAAAACATTGATGTGAATGAAAGAGCACATATTGTTATAAAAAACAGGGGTGGATCCAGGAATTCTATAAAGGGAGGCACCTTTGCAAAATTAATGGGGGCTGTATGCACCCCTCCCCCATATTTTTCTTTTTATTTCTATTGCTTAATAAAAAATAACAAGGGGGCACACGCTCGGTGCGACCCCTCTGGATCCGCCACTGAAAAAAACAGAAAGCTGTACTATATGCCTTTTGATGTACATTCATGCTACGGATTTATACAGAGGCTCTGCATTTATGCAGGGAGGTGCACCTCCCTGATTTATGTGAGAAGCTACACATTGTATACAAAGTTTATACTGCATGGCAACAGTAGTATAGACAGAAATCAACAAAAAGTTAGGTTTCAATGGAGGTAATAAACTTGGAGAGCCCTGGGAGAATTTTTGGCAAGACTCAGTCATACATACGTGTATACAATGCATCTGTGCAGTGGGGCATAATCTCTCACTTTCTTAGGCAGACACAGCCCCCTTCTTTTACCACATGGTTAGGTACTCATTCAAACAACAACAATGACAACAACAACAAAAATCGGTTACAGCTCGTTATTCCGAAGGCTCTTTATTCCTAAGATTCGTTATTCTGAAGGTTCATTGTTCCGAATTTCATTTTCGGATTAACCAATCTTCGGAATAACGAACCTTCGGAATAACGCCACAAATTCTCGGATTAACGAACCCTTTTTCATTTTCGGATTAACGAACCTCTAGGTATAGGCATGGCTCGACACTAACTTTTTTATTTGGTGGCCCCATGGGGCCACCAAAATCCTAAATTTCAAATTTTTGGTGGCCCGAGAGAAAAATTTGGTGTCCCGAAAAAAAAACCCAATAAAAAACATTAAAAGTCCTTTTTTTTTTAATGAGTCAAATATTTAAGTTTTATGATAGCAAAAATTAAAAGTTGGACACATCTACTCATGAATCAATTTCGACAAACTTGCAACACTCACTCTCAGTCTCACCTCCCTGCTCTCAGGCACTCATTCAGTCCTTTTCATCCATCCTTTAAACAAATTTAACTGCTAATTTCCGGCGCAAATAGTTACGAATTTATTGACATACTTTTCAAAAAATGTTGGTGGCCCGAGGCAGGCCACCAAATTTGCCCTTTTTTGAAATTTGGTGGCCCGACTTTCATTTTTGGTGGCCCCGGGCCACCGGGCCACCGTTAGTGTCGAGCCCTGGTATAGGGAATGGCGTGTTTCGGATTAACGACCCTTCGGAATAGCGAACCTTCGGAATAACGAACAGCACCCCAAAAATCAGTAGTTCCACGGCTTGATAGCTATTGACTTAAAAGCTCCAAGCTATTCAAACCGAAAATATGTCTTCTTATGAAAAGACAAATAAACTATTCTGAGTTTGCATCAATTTATGATTACTTCAAAAATTGGCATATCATCCAATCACACATACACACAACAACATTATGTTTACATATCATCTGATCATATACATGTACTTTATAACCCTTTCTCTGCCAATCACAACTCAAGCACAGAAAGTGTTAAATGATAAGTACAAGTACACACCTGTACCGGTATGAGACACACCGTATCAGTGGTGTATGAATAATAATGAGTGCATACAAATGGAAAAAGCAATAATGATCAAGTTTACATTTTTGTGAGTCTGAGTTACTTATGTATTAACATATTGGATAAACTCATTCAAAATAAGTGTAATCATACTGGAGCCCTATTTTAACAGAGCCTTTCAAACCAGAGTTACCGCGACAACGTCCTGGCAATCTTTTTTTACCCTGCCTGTTTAAACGTTCCCCGCAAAATGTTGCTCAGATGTTTTTGCCATAACTTGTTTCCTTCTCCTATTCAAAGTTCTGCCCTAGCCAGCTAGGGTATGTGTATATTACCAGACATTTATACCCCCACATTTCCCTTCAACAACCCTTCTGTTGCTGTTGCGGTAACATTTCTTTGATAGTGGTACACTCAACATGCTTGCACAGTAGATCTAGTCCAAATAGAATGGCATACCTCGCACCAATCATGCATGGATTGTAACCACACCTCCTATGCGCATGAACAGGTACTACTGAGGTACTGTAGGTTGTTATGGAAATCTACCGAGAGAAGGCTCAGTTATCTTTTAACATGGCAGGGCCTACCCCTTGCTCTCTCCTTTGCCCGGGTTCAGAGTTAATTCACTGCCCGAGGCGAGGAATTTTGTTTTCTGGACGTTGTCGGGGTTAGATTCTTGAAGTTTTTTAGTTGAGTTATAGGGTGGTCTACCAGGTTTTTCTACTACGAAGTACTATGGCCAGTGCACATGGTGCAGTCCTGGGGCATTTCACGAAGCATTTTGTCCAACAAAGTTGTCGCACAAATTTGCTCTCAGCCAGTCAGATGCAAGGATTTCAGTAGCTTGTAATAGTTTGTCAGAAAAATATCAGACCAAAACGCTTCATGAAATGCCCCCAGGTATGGTACTCGGTAGTTATACTTGTATACGTGGATATAATACTATGGTGGCAGGCCCTACAAAATTTACTATTAGTATTACTACTAGCTTTCTCGATGTAAACAGTGGTGTCACTGTCAGTGCTGTGTGTCACCGCTAGAGTACAGATGGACAGGGCTGTGTTTACTGTTGTAGTGTTTTAGTAGGTTAGCAGTGCATTCAGTTTTAGAATTTAAATTTTATGTGGTATTTAGTCTGGCTACGCTAAACGTGTGATTTAACATTGTCATTGAAAATAAAATCTTAGTTAGGCACTAGGCCTACATTACGTATGTACTAATCTACCACACGCATGTACAGTCGGCCACCACAGGGCGAGCGGCCGCAATCTACAACGGATCTTGTTGACATTTTGCAGAGCCTTTTTACTACGCAGGACTGCATCATTGTCGCCATGTCCGAAGCCTCGTGCGGCCGCGATTACCAACATAGAAATACAAAAGCCGGCCGGCGTTTACCCGATTGAGTGCAGCAGGGCATTACGAACGTTTCTGAGGAAATATTTCAGTCACTAGACTGTAAACTGCACTTGAAATTCACTTACCGATAAACACTATCAAGCTGAAGATGGCGAGACTTTGTTTTCTTCGAGTGTTACACTTCTGAATTCTGTAAAAATCATACACTTTGAATTTCGTCTGTCAGCACTGCTACGATCAGTCTGCTGCAACGTGTGCATTGTGTGGTGGGAAGAATGTACTAGTAAGTTGATTGATTGCTCGCGTATGCTGACGTAAGAGAGGGCTCGACTTATTGCAGACACTCCATTGGTCGAATGATGTGGGTGTGGGCAACAGTTTTGGCAGTCACATGTCATGCCTACTAAACACACTTGTCTCGCTGCTGAGGTACTTCAGTTTATTTTTGAAAACCAGCAGTCGATAATTCGCAAGTACAGGTACTGTTTGAGCCAGCATTACCAATGCTGACTGTCATGTAAACGTAGTTTGTAGATGTAGATGTCGATGTCGATGTAGGGCAATTTGTCAATCAGTTGCAATGAAAACATAGTTTTGTTTTGATAGTACACTGTTCATCGCTGCCAAAGGAATTGACCCCGCTACACTGAGCAGCGACTTTCCCATTTTCTCATCGAGAGCAGAGGTCTCGTTTGCTGGGTCCGGGATGCCGTCCGGGATCAACAGTACCCCCACCCCCCGCGCTTCGACAGGACGAGTCTGTTGGAGGAGCCCTCGGAAAGTCACGGTTTTTTTTTTTCCTCAAATTAGATTAAAAACAAATAAATAATTTCTTTGTTTTAACTGTCAGATTCAAATTATACTGTGCTCGATTAGCTCGTTCAATTGACTTTGTATTTCATTTAATATATATGAAAAAGAAATACAGAAATAAAATTAAAATCAAATTGGGTAGAGGAGGGGAGAGGAGGAGGAAGAGGAGGAGGAGGAGGGGGGCTACAGCCCCCACCCCACCCCCGCCTTTCGTTCCGCGCATCCCCCCCCCCCCACATGACTGGTAGGCCTACGATCATTTATCTCTATACTTACCTGTTCCGAAAAATGGCCAAGTCACTATCACGAACCTCTACATCATTGCATTTTGCCATTACCTGCTAAATATGAACATTTCTTGTTACTCCTGAGGTGTCATGGTATTGTTCAAATAAAGGATTTTATATTCAAACAATAAACTTGTATAATTCAAACCTTTTTACTGAGGTTTTGATCATGCGTCTGGATCAGTCATTAAATAATCATGCATATTATATCAGTGATGCAATAATGTGTGCGGGGTTTTTTTACCAGCAAAAAAAAAAAAAAAAAAAAAAAAAAATGGGGGGGGGGGTCCGGCCTCCCCCCCCCCCCCCCCACTTCTCCATCCTGAAACAGACTAGATTCTTTAAAAAGTATTTTAATTTCAGACCTGTTATTATAAGCTTATTACTCCTTACACCATGGAGCTAAACTGAGCATTTGCGGACATAGGCCCTAATTTGAAAATGAAGAGGATCTTCGTAAATAGATAGAAAACGTCCATGACCGGTGGCATCTCGTGAGAGAACAAAAAAAAAAAAAAATCAACGCAAACACATAGAACCTGTAAGATATGGGTCCTTCTTTCATAAGCTTCTGCTTTCCTAAACGCTCAGTATGGATTTCCCCTTATTCAATTCCCTTTGGCTCTCTTACTCTAATTCACTCATCCCCATTCACTCAAGCACGACCTCCAGGGGTCCGTAGACAACAATGCCCTGTGGCGATCTCTTTCAAAATGATTTCATGGCAGAATAAAACTGGTGTGAAATCATGCGTTCTCCGCAGTGGTTTCTTTTTCTTTCTTTCTTTTTTTTTTTTAAAGAATAAGACAGAACATAGGTGCATGCTCTAGTGATATCTATTCTTCAGCTGCATTGTACCTCGGTATCACATGGTCTGGGATATGCGAAGCACCATTGTTGGTTATTGAGTATATCAATGGAGGTGAAAACTCTCCAGTCTCCAACCTCCCTGTCCAACAGTACTGTATAATGCCCAATAGGTCCTATACCTGCATGGTATAGTATAATAGGGGAATAACACATGACTCCTCTACTTTAAGACCACAGCAATCGAAACAAAAAGTCTATCATATGAAAAAAAAATGATGAGCCTAGGTCCTCTTTATCATTTCATTTCATTCATTAATTATAAATAATCAATTATCAATTATCATAATTGCACAAGGACGAGTGGACGCTCAACGTTAGATCCATTTGTTTGTTTTCAATTTTGACATCCCGTTCAGCATTGCGTTCATGTGCATCATATGTAACGTTTGTTTTAATTTCCGCACTTTTTTTTTTAGATGACAATAAATGTCAAAGCATACCAACGTTGTAGTTTGGTACTACTTTTAGAATTGCCAATTTCTTGGTGTCTTTTCACTTTAACTTCAGTTCAGATCAATGACATTTATCCATAAATTCATAATTAGAGTGAACACACACTTTACTGGATGGAGAATCAAAATACTAGAGACTGTATTTACAGTCCCACGGGCAAAATGTTGACTTTAATGCCGACAACAAGAAAGAAACCCTGATTTAACGTCTTTTCTATTGTGAGACCAATTTATTGGTGTATTTCAGTACATAAGGAAAGCTTTATTTTTTAAGGGATAATGCAATATGCAGAACATCACTTTTAGTGATTGTGCTCTTGCGTTTGTGTGCATGTATAATTATGTTCAAATAATGTTCAAAATGGTATGTGCAGTTATAAGTGTAGTGCTTTGCCAGATTGACCGTGGATATGCATGACCGTGTGTTGTGTATAGAGTAATTATTTGTGCAGACGACATGTATGCGTAATCTGATGTACAGTTTTTATAATTTTGTCTGTTCTCTCATAATTATGAATTCTCATGTGGAAACTTTTTTTCCTATGAGCTCCCGGATGGAGGCCATTATTATTTTGAACTTTCTTGTGGATAAATTTTGTCAGCATATAGTTGTATATTATGATATTGGTTGAATGTATAATGACAGCGTTTGATTAGATATCAGTACTGTTGATGGGCGGGGCAAATTATTTTCATTGCAGAGTCCCAAAGCACGCGAGATTCATTGATATATTAATATTGATATCAATATTGCTGTGGAAGGACAACGTGCAGCCTTATTAGAATCCAGAGACTCCAACTCTCCCGTTTTCGACGGGAGATCTCCCGCCGAAAACCCATTTTTGCAAAATCTCCCGTTCTCCCGTTGGAGATTTGATTTCTCCCGCCCTGGCTCTGTGTCTCCCGGTGGAAAGGATTTCTTTCTTATTGCTATCGTATGTTGAAAAAATAAGCCTTAGATAGCACCAGAGAACATCTAGAACCCTATAGGAACTTCGCGTTTCGCAAACATCAACTTGGAGTCTCCCGTTTGCTAGAGGTTTCGGGCGGGAGAATCTCCAGATCAGAAGGTGCTTGGGGTTGAGTCTCTGAGAATCAAATGGAGGAGGGTGTAACATGGAGGAAGCGATGTATAACTCAGTGTTTCGTATCACGTGTTCACCGTATACACGATGATATACAACAGATACTTTTAATATTATAAGTTTACGACCGAAAAGAGATGAATATTTTGAGGTGATCTGATGCCACTCGGTATGTGCATGGTTCCTGAATAAAATGATTCTATTACAATGAACATCATGATTTCTTGTTATTATTATCATGATAAAAATCAAGATTTGTTTCCAATGCCTTTGATTGGTTTAAAAAAATGAAACAAACAAATCATTTGTTCAAGTTTCATTTTTTAACCAATCAAGGGCATCGAAAAGATATTGATCTGTGAAAACTCTTCCTGTGGGCATATGGACCGCTGATGGAGAAAACGAGCTCACCCTCATAATATCAGGGACGGATCCAGGAATTCCGTAAAGTGGGGGAGCACGCCCCCCCCCCCCCCCGTTTTCTTTTTTATTTCCCCCTGGATCGGTCACTGATTTTTTAATGTTTTGTTGTTGTTGTTGTTGTTGTTGTTGTTGTTGTTGTTGTTGTTGTTGTTGCTGTTGTTGTTGTTGTTGTTGTTGTTGTTGTTGTTGTTGTTGTTTACAATGGTAGAGAGGGGTGCGCGTACAGGTTTGACACCCACGAAGCACAAGGCCCACGAATTATAATACAGCCCTAAGAGTCATTCAGCCCATGACTGCGACACAAAGCAAACAAGGCCCACGAGACCGATACCCGTGAACTCGTGGGCTGACCCTGCGCTGCATGGTACAGTGGAAACATTTGCAATATTGACGTCATGTTGATCTCTTCAACGTCAATGCTCAATTCCAGTTATAGCATCAACAATTGAATCAAACTAATTTATTTTTTCCCTTTGTTATACCTTAAAACGCTTCACTTCATTTTGTACACTTCGCTTCGCCTATATTGTGCACGCAGTTACATTACACTCACTTTGTTATTCTTTCCTTCGCCAATACTATACACTATTAACTTGGTCATTGGGTGTGCACTACTCTCGCTAGAAGGATAGTGTACGTCACGCACTGCATCACTGCTCGCATGATGTACATTGGTGTTTGCTTCAGAATTACTGAACCTCAGGATTATAAACTGGACGTAATACTGAAGCAAACACAAGTTTGACAGTGTTGATGGTGATGGCTCGAGACTGGTCATGTGTTGATGCATGGACCTATACCATGGTTGATGCAGGGGCGGATCCAGGAATTCCGTAAAGAGGGGGCGCGTTTACAAAATTAAAGGGGGGGCGCACGCACCCCTCCCCCATTTTTTCTTTTTATTTCTTTTGTTTTAACAAAAAATAAAGGGGGGGCGTGCGCCGGTTGCGGTCCTCCCTGGATCCGCCACTGTTGATGTATCGTGTTAAGAGTGTGTTTACAATCGGGAAACTCGTGGTCTTACGTAAATAATACTAATTATGATAATGACAATGATACTATAACAATGATCTAACGATGATAACAATAACGATATATTATCATTATTGTGTATATATATATATATATATATATATATGAAGGGTTTGTTTGCAAAAACAGATAAGTCCAAGATTTTGAAATACGATATCTGTCATAAAGTACAAAATAATACCTTTTAAATAATATATTGGTCACGACATATAAAGGTATTTTTGAAGTTATGGTCAAAAGAAGCAAAAATTTTCTTATTATTCTCTTTATTTTTCTTGACCTTTAATCGCAAATATCTCCATTTGGCAAATATGGACTTATCGGTTTTTGCAAACAAACTCTTCATATATACGCACTACCACCACAGCATATTATGATCATGCAAAATGTCTTGTAAAGTGTATATGTTTTTACTCAATCTCCAAAGTGTTCTTTAACATTCTCAGTAATGACGGTTGCAAAATATTATTCTACTGTATAAGTCAGCTCCGGGCATATTCGAAACAGGCGATATAAGATTGGTGATTGGATGTATAATATCTTTTTTTTTTTATGACACTTTGTATTTATAGACTGAAAGTAATTACTACAGGCCCCTACCTAATTTCGCCGTTCGAGCGGACGAAGACCCCTCCTTTCTCACCCCCCCCCCCAACACTTTTCTAAAGGCATACATGAAGTAGAACATACTAGTAATAAATGGGAGGCGTGCGGGTATACAAAGAAAATGAGTAGTACATTAACGTTTGTACTACCAACCGCATTGATTGTGATCTTTTAGTTCAAAACAATAGAATAGAAGTGACTTAATAGAATCAACCACCTCATGCACAGTTATGCGATGTCGTCACCCCATATCAAGTCGCCCATGTGCTCTGAACACATTAGATCTTCTCTTTAAAAGTTTCCTTGAAATTTTTCAGGTGTTATTTCATTGATTCAATTCAATTAATTACATATTTATTTTCTCAATGAAAAAAAATGTATAAATTATGCATCGATATAATTATTATCTCATTAGAGTCTTGCATCTTGGTTGGGGTGTGAGGAGTTGGAGTTGCTGGATTATCGATCAAAAATCTAGATATGATTTTAATGGACAAACCAATGAGACAGTATAAAAGTCAACCAGGTATAACTTCTGCCAATGCGGTTTTCTATAAAAAAATCTCTGATTCGGTGATTTCCCATTGAGACTGGCCGTATGATGGCGCGCTTCAAAACTATTTGGCAGTGCCGTATACTAGTATTATACGGCACTGCTACTTGGTATATTATGCCAGCGCAGGTGTAATGGTTTTACTTCAGGGCCGGCGCACTGTTTTCAAAAGTGTGGGGGCCCACTTCCGGGTTTCATGAGCTAACAAGAAAAAAAAAAAGGTCCTCAGCTCATCTCTCCCCGTCCACTTCCGGGTTTCTTCAGCTGACAAGCAAACCTTTGGTTTGTACATACAACCAGAGAGGTGCTCACCTCCCTGATACAACATTATTCATGTACAACAGGGAGGGGAGCAAAGCCACTCAGCCATCTTTCTGCCCCTCTTCTTACATTTAATATTTTTTACTGATGTTTTGGTTGGCTATCAGTTGGCCTCTTGTATCGATATCTATTGGGTCCAAGGGGAGAGAGGGACCAAAATGATATCAATCTTGTTTATGATTTCGTCGGCATAGAGGTAGGGCCTACCTCCACGCAATTTCGTGTGTGTGTGTGTGTGTGTGTGTGTGGGGGGGGGGGGTTGTCAATAATAACTCGTTTGGTAATGATTAGGATGCAGCCGGCAGTAAAATTATTTTACCAATCTAATCTGTGTTCAATTCATGTAAACAATGTAATGCTTACGACTGTTTCCCATAAATTTATGTCGAAATCAGACCTGAAGACAAAATTCGTGCACAATATAGACCCTATTGGCAACAATATGATTCAAGTCTATCGGATTTAGGGGGTGTGGATAAAAAGTTGCGATAATCAAAGAATTGCAACTACCAAAATCAATCGCAAATCCTGCAATTAATTGCAAGCTCCCTTCTTGCAACGGCAACTTGAGACTGAATGCAAGTTGCAACTGCAAAGTTCAGTTGCCATATCTCGACTTTCTTGCAACATTAGATGTGGCAAGGCTTTTATAGTCTCACAATTAGATATTCATTGAATGGGAGGAAGAAAAGGGCCAGTGCTAGAGAACAAATAAAATCAAATTAGACTTGACTAAGAACCAAAAGTGACGTAAAGCAAAGCATTTAATTACTTCACAATTATTGTTACTGAACCAATAGGCCTATAGACAAGCGGTTTCAGAATATATTGTAACTGTGTCGTTTGGTCTTCAAGATCTTCACTTCTCATAGCATTTGCGTAAGATATGCTGGCTAACCTATTTGCAAGACTTACATTGCCAAACAAACAAAAAAGAAATGTTCAAGTTAACACATTTGATGCATATTATGTGTAGGTCAGTTGTACCACAAAACATCCTGCCAAATAAAAATTTTGCAATTATAAAGCCACTCGGAGATATCACTTATTTTCTCACTAAACCGTAACTGTAAACGGTTTAGTCTAGAAACTATTTTATCATAACTATTGTTCACATTTTCTTTATTTAGCAAGACTTACATTGGTTATACGGACTGAATTTTTGACAGTGGTTGTATCTCTCCTTAACTCATATTTTAGAACTAGAATGGTTTTTTGAAGCACTAAATAAAGCTAGGTTTTTGTAATGTTTCGTCTGCAAATGGTAAATAATGCCTGTGGTATTTGCGAGTTGGTAAATAAACTCGTTAGAATTTGACATCAAAAGTGTGGTTCCAACCAATAGGATTATTTCATTAAAAAAAAAAAAAAAAAAAAAAAAACCTTAAGACTACACAATTTCCGAAAATATTCATTAAACATCGTGGAACAAAACAAAATCAAGAGCTCGGTCGCAACGGCATCCATCCGGGTTCTATTGTATCATGACGTCATAACATGCAAGGGGTCTCTGGCTCCGCCGCCAAGCTTTACGTCGGATCGCCCTCGCTAGGCCAAAGGGTCTGCTCTACCTGCTAGCGCTATCGCTGGGCGATATGGGATAGCATGCATACCACTAACGTTACAGAGAACTGCTTTCGCCATTTTCAACGGTTACGATTTATTTACGAAGACTATGCCCCGAAGACGTTTTGTTCGACCCCGATACCGACCTATAGACCTGGGAGGTGAGTTTCATGACTTAAAAACGACAAGATGATTTTTCGATCATCTAGCAATTCGTATATTCAACACCTCCGTTGCAAGAGAGCAGCCGAATTTCAGCAAAACCGCAGCGCATTTTGTTCAATGTAGATGCTACAGCCAAGTATGTAGTTCCGTGTGAATAACACGGCAGCCTTGCTACACGGGTCACGAACGGTAAATGGCATAGGTGCTATGGAGATTTCCTACACATGTTCTTGTGACCAAAGCTGGCGGAGTGATACGAAATATATCCACTTCTTGTAAACAAATTTCCGCTCGTATTTTGAAAACAAGGAAGGCAAGAGAGAGAATGTTTACTAAGCAGTCATTTGGTATATTTTGTTGCATGTAACAACGCGGTTATGTAAGTCTTGCCAATGAATATTGCGAGGATATTCATGGCAGTAGACGCGAGAAGGGACGGGAAGCGGGAGCACGCCATGAAAAACACAGACGGCGTTTTCACCGGTTTTTCGGTTCCCGTGCAGAACGCTCGGTATGCATACCTGCTGCAATCTACCGCTCCGGGGTCGGACGCGACATACAGGTGCAGGCCCCCGTGGCCGACCTCCCGATCCAGCTTAGGGGAACGGGTTGTTCACCTGTTCTCAAATAGCGTTAAACCTCACCACATTTAATCTGACATTTGGAAATTATGCTCTTAAATATTAATTGTTAATATTCATAATTGGGTGCTATCAATACTTTGATGACTTAATATAAATAAGCAAAGGTTTTGGCAAAGGGACATTATTTTGAGATTTAGAATCAAAAGCAAAGGCAAAGCTGATCATAAACATTAACACTAACGTTAGACCTAGTTTTTTAAGAAGAGGGTAGACCCTGCTATAGAACATCTCTGAATTTTTGGCATTATCGTGAAAAATTACCCCACTCTTTCATTTCGCACAGTATCTGTTCATTGCGTGTGTCACACCACCTAACGTTAATTCCATTCACTTGGTACATCATGTATGCAAGGGAATAAATGAGAATTTTTCACGAGAATGCTGATTTTTTTTTTTTCTTGGGTTGATACTCCTATATTTTGAGCTTTGCTAGATAGAACGCTTGGTGCATGGTGGTATGTGTTGATAGTCATTTTTATTTATTTTTTTTTTTTATTCTTGGTGTTACCGTTTTGGGGGTCATAGTTTCTACAGGGCCTATATAGACGGTCTAATTAAATGCTAAAGGCCTATCATTCTACTAGACTTGTTCTAATGCTATATCATTATTATTATTATTATTATTATTATTATTATTATGAAATGTTTTAAGTGTTCTGCAAAAGTGAAAATAAGCTCTTCACCTCTTGAGACCAATAAACCATAATATGACAATGTACCGGTACCAATTATCAGTGTTTAACTGTAGGCCTAAGCCCTATATGAAATCAGAGCACAATGACAGTTTGATGACAGTTGTACAAATTTCAGGCTTTTACTAGCAAAACACATTATTTTCCAAGCTATTAGAGCAATATCTCTAGGCAGAGGCTGCATAAAAGTGAGGTAGGGCCTACATTGTGTGTAGGCCCTATTCAATTGCTGTATTTTTCTCTTGTTTTTTTTTTAATCTTTTTAAACAAGGAAATCATTTTACCATGTAATCAGGGTTAGATTTGAATTTTGGAAAGGTTTCACCAGCTTTTCATCATACAAGTACCACGATTGAGTAGGTAGAAAGGAAGCAGTGATTTCAGAACTGGCAGTAAAAGAGCAATTGCAACCTTCCAGTTAATGTTGAATGTCACATAGGCTGTACAATTTAAAAGAAAAAAAAGGGGGGGGGGGAAGGGTGTCTTATTTCAATGTAATGAAAGGTAAATTGAGAATTTTTATTGATGTGTGGGATGGGGATGCTAGATGGGGTATGGGTAGAGGACTGCAGTCACCAAATCACTACCCATCACTAGTGAACATTTTAGAGCTCTATAGTCTAGAGCAATTCCTAATACCTTTATCTTAGCTAATTCTTGTAGTCTCATGTCTACCAAATAAAAATCTATGGTGGCTAAAAGCTTCAGTCTGTCAGTGATGGCCCACAACTTGAAAGTTTATGCATGTTGCACAGAGGAAAAAATATATTTTCTACCTTTCACATTTTAAATTCTTATTATGATCTCATTCTGTACCACTTAGAAGCTTTCTTGTAGTTTGTGGTATAGAAAATATTGATTATTAAATCATTAATGCCATCTTGGAGTGTGTAACCTTGTGGGTATTTCACCAAGAATTTAACTTGATCTGAAAAATTAAGATCAACTTCCTATATTTATGATATGTGATTGGTTTTCGTGAACATTCAATTTTATTCAATGTTTTCAGAATCCTCTTCAAATTCTTATCAAACTTAACAGAAAATGTATTTGTCTCTTAGTGTAATCATTTTTTACATTAATGGCTACCGATACACGAAAAAAAAAAAGTTTCCATATAGTTTCCATTTCTTTCATTTGGAAGTTATAATATTGAAAACACACCAGGCATACCATAATTTTAAGTTGAATTTAAATTTTAAGATCAGCATTTCGTAAATTCATTGTGAAACACCCCTTTGAAGGTCCTATGCCTTAATTGCTGTGTGATTGTATGTAATTTAGTGTGGGAGCTGTTCCACATCTATTATCTGGGTGAGTTGTGTGCTGTTGAGCATCTTCAGATAAATGTTTAGACATTCAGACATAATTTGGGAGCACCAACAATACAGAATATACACTATTAGAAGAACTCTTGAAAGTGTGTCTAAATATGCATATTATGAAGTACATGTAGTACATTGTAATACTGGTACAGTGTACTGTATGAAATTCATTCATAGCACAAATTTACATATGTGATACACATTCACTGAACATGTAAAACATTGTCTGTTTTGTAGTAACTGTGCTCCTTTACTTTTGATGGCAGTTGCTGAGAATAACTGAAGGGGTCGGTGCTATATAGTGCTAACCCACACTTTTGTCAAAATTGAGTTTCCCCCATGCATTTTCATAATCCTTATCTATCACTCTAACCTCTGTGAAAATATCATATTTGAATTCAACCAAGAAGATGGTAAAAAATGCATGCATTCATGTTTTATTAATGTACAATGTATGGACTTTCCAAAGATTCAAGATTATCTCAAAATGACTATTGTGTGGGTTAGCACTATATTGCACCGACCCCTTCAATTGATTAAAAGCAAAACATGTGAGAAGTTTAAAGCTAACATGCCATCAGTATTACCGGTATTCAAACTAAGAAATTTTAGAGAGAAAGAGAGAAGGAGATTTGAGGCAAATTATTTGTATAGGGCCCCATTTTTTTCTCTTCTGTCTTTCTTTAAAACAACAGAGGAGAGAGAGGAAAAAAAAGGTGAGGTGGAGAAGGATCTTACAAGGGTTTACACTTTGCTTTTCTAAAATCTACAACTACAGTGTACATCCAGTAAATATAGCATGTTCTGTGCAGTTGAGAACACACTCTTTCGATGTATTTTTATTTTTTTTGTGTGTGTGTGGTAATGTGCATCAACTGCAACTCTCCTCTTTGATAGTTTCCTGACAGATTAACGAAGGTGTTATATTTAGTGCAGAAGTTGTGTTCCATAATTTTTGTATTATGGCTTCTTTTAATCATCAACTAAGATTTTATGTCATATTTTATTGCTCTGTCACAGAACAATAAAATATGACATAAGATCTTATAGTTGATGATTAAAGGACAAGTTCACCTTTATAGACATATGAGTTGAGTGAATGCAGCAATATTAGTAGGACATATCAGTAAAAGTTTTTGGGAAAATCGGACAATCTGTGAAAAAGTTACGAATCGTGAAAGTGTCTGCGCAATCACTGCTGAATGAGAAGACTACTACAGTGTATGATGTCAGATGCATAAGATATAAGGAAAATAAAAAGAATTTCACAAAACTTTACTTTTTGAATAAAGTGCACATTTCTTCAACTTCCCCCTGCCTTCTAAAAGAGAGAAGTCGAGTGACCTTTTGTTATGCGAGAAAAGTGAAAATATGTAGAATTTTCTTTATACTTTCTTTATCTTGTTGTACTCATGTGACATCACAAGCTATAGTAGTCTTCTCATTCAGCAGTGACTGAGCAGAAACTTAAAAAAATCATAACTTTTGAACGGATTGTCCGATTTTCCTCAAACTCTCACTGATGTGTTCTACTAATATTGCTGCATTCACTCAATCCACATGTCTATGAAGGTGAACTTGTCCTTTAAAGGTAGGGGATACCTTTTACAGACCTCCCAAAATGCAGCAAAACATTAAATATGAACCTCAGGGGGCTTGTTTAGGCCACTGCTGAGAAATTTTGAAATCAACAGTTATCTACAATTTGAATAATGCACAAAACAACTACTCAGTAGTTCTGTGTGTCAGCCACACTTAAGCCTTTTTGTTGCAGTCTTCTGTATTTTTTTATCTATAAACACAAATCTAAAAGTATAAGAGCTGATGTAATAACATATAGAGTGTGTGGCAAGAATGTATAAATGTTTGTAAGTTTTGATGAACTTTCTTCACAAAATATACATGATGGACACACATGCAGTGCATGGGTCTGCAAAGGTAGCCTAGTAATATACTGGAATTTACGGTGAGCCCCGAAAAAATTCAATTCAAAATCTAACGGTCAATAAAAATGTACTAAATGTTACCTTCCACTTTCAATACTTTATGGGAGTTTCTAAAATGATACTCTCTTCAACATACCACTGTATTTATACAACTCTTCATTTAAGGCATGCAAATGGGATTCCCTACCTTTAAAAGAAGCCTCTGTGCCTATTTACAGTTTCCTCAGGCAAGATTCTTTTTTCCTTTTTTCAAAGGGCAGAGCTCTTCAAACCACTTTGTGCAGGAGATGAAAATTTGTAGAAAAGAGAATCTCAAGTGTTGCCATGGTGACAGTTTCATGGTTGCTGAAATCAACTTTTTTTTTGAAAAAAAAAATCATGCATACGTTGCGATGTAAAGTGTAAGACAGAAAATGTTTCCAAAATGTAATTCATGTAACAGGGGAATGTATTTTGTCTGGCTCTGCATTTTAATAGCAGGGATTATGGAAAAGCTGACTCAAGGTCAGCACTGAGCAGCCTTTTTTATTTGTGTAATGTCAATTCACCGTAATAGTCAGAGATAGCTGTCACTGCATGTTACTGATGCCCTGTTAAAGACCTTTAGAAGATGTTTCTTACAATGTCAACTTCTAAGTACATGTAATTGAAGTACCTGGTACCATTGGCAGTGGCGGATCCAGGCGTGGTGTACCGGGCGTGTACCCCCCCCCCCCCCCCTTTATTTCTTTTTAAAAGAAATTTAAAAAGAAAGAAAAGGGGGGGGGGGGGCGCACACGCGCCCCCTTTAATTTTATGAAGGTGCCCCCTCTTTATTCCTGGATTCACCCCTGTTTGGTAGTAAACTGAACTAGAAAAGCATTCAGAGAGTGCAGACCTCTGCCAAGCAGCTCATTTCCACTCATTGTACATTATGCATCCTGAAAATTGCCCAGCTTCCCAATGATAAAGTCTTGTGCTTCTGTTACTCATCAGCTTTAGTGCACACATACATGTATGTGCAGCTTGAACTCCGAAGTTCATTGACCCTATTTTTCAAAAGATAAAAACTCTTCAAAAATTCATAAAAATTCCTGGATCACTACCAAAGTTTAATCATCTGATTTGTTCCTCTTGTCATTATCAACTTTTCCTGTATTAGCAGTACTGTAAGTTTCATCAATTCTTGAACTTGTTGAGTTATTTTGCAAACAGACAAACCAATACCGACAGAAACATAATCTTCTTGGCAGAGGTAATAAATTACACTGTCAGTGGAGATAAAAAGTGCAGAATGGGATGAAATACAGAAAAATATCCCATATTAGCCAAGTAAAGAAATACCGGTATATCAATAATCATACACACACACACACCACTTCCATGGACACATTGCTGTACATTGTGTACATATTACTTTTAGAATTGATAGACGGGTGGATGATGTCTCTGGCCTGGCATCAGGAAAGATGATTACTTGTATGCTTTAGGAAGTGAGAGCAATTCAAGAAAACATGCTTTATGGCAGTTACCTGTAGTATGACATCATGTTGCCAAGAATAGATGCATGTTTTATAGAGAACCATAGATCCAACATTAAAGAGACCAGTGTCTTATGGTATCATTATGAATGGCATGATCAGTTTTGCTGCTATAAATTAAGAGATATATTTGATATCATATTCAGTAGAAAATGTTTGTGATTAATGCAAAATGAATAAACTGAAGTCCACAGAGGAGATCTTGACTCTTTATCTATGACTTTTTTATGCCTCCACCATGAAGTGTTGCTGGAGGCATTATGATTTTGGTTGTCCGTCCTTCCGTCCGTCTGTCCGTCCGTAATCAATTTTGTGGACAGCATAACTAAAAAAACCATTTGAGGTATACTAATGAAACTTGGCAGGTATATGTATGAGGAGATGACTTTGTGCCTATCAACTTATGGGCACACATGCTCAAGGTCAAAGGTCAAAAGGTCAAGGTCAAATGCACAAAATTTCACTATTTCCCCCATATATGCAATGCCTAAAGGTATTTTCTTTAAACTTAGTGCATACATGTATGAACCAATTAAGATTCTCTAGTGAGAGTTTTGGGTCATGAGGTCAAAGGTCAAGCAAAAATGTTAACATTTCATTTTTTTCCTATATATTCATTTTTTCTAATATATTCGGTATCAAGCGAAGTCGAATTCTCTTTCCGAGAATCAAATTCTATCTGTAATATAAAATGTGTATTCAGAAATTGTCAATGATATTTAAAAGAAAATTTAACTTACAGAATTCCACAAAATAAGATTTGCACACATTCCCTCAACTTTTTACTGACATACAATTGTATGTTACAGATAATATCATTCCCCCTGCTTTCTGGAAAGGAAAAGTCAAGTGCTTTACATTATACTGAAAAATGAACATAATGATAATACAATGTTGAATCATCTTTTTTTTTTTCCCCAGTATATTGTTGTCCTGCAGTGATGTCACAAACTGTTGTAGTCTTCTCATTCAGCAATTGTGGCATGGAAACTTTAAAATTCATAACTTTTGAACAGATTGTCTCATTTTCCTCAAACATCATTGATGTGTTTTACTATAAATATTGCTGCATTCACTCAATCCATATGTATTACAAATTTTTCCCCTTTACAGGCAGGTAATATGGATATGTTCCTTGCCTTTTCAAAGTTTTGGGAACCTGTCTGAATGCCCATTGCAGCAAATGATGCCTCTCAGTATATAATGCCCTGTAATGTATGATTTTTCAATAATGCTCAGAATAAGCATTTGGTGGAACATTTCTCTGGAGCATTCCCTAGTGGCCACTAAAAGATATTGCAGTCTTACAAAAGTGACAACAATAATGATAATGATAATATTTTCCTTACCGCAAATTGCAAAAAGCCTCTAAGCAGTTTAGGAGATCATAAAAGAGTGATGGAAAGAAAAAGAAGTGCATTACGAGTGCATAAAAACAATAATCCTATAAAAAAAAGCACCAAAAAAAAAAAACATAATTGATGAACAAATTTATACCAAAGCATAAATTAATACCAACTGTGTCATCTGTTCATTTACACACAGGTAATGAGGATGAGGCGGGAAGCAGTGGCCTGGCCCCTCTGGGTAGCCCAGGGAAGGGGCCCTTCAAGTGCGACGTGACCCAGTGTGCCAAGGAGTACTCCCGCTGGAAGGACTTCAAGCGACACCAGCGCAGCCACGAGAATGACAAACCGCACCGCTGCGAGCACTGCGAGCTCTCCTTCAACGTGGAGTACAACCTGACACTTCACCGTGCCATCCACAATGTCGGGAACCTGGAGTGTCCGGAGTGCCACAAGCGGTTCTCACGGGTGGCCAGCCTCAAATCCCACATCATGCTGCATATGAAAGAAGAGGTGCTCATCTGCCCTGAGTGTGGTGACGAGTTTGGTTTGCAGGTGAGCAACAAGCTGCAGTAGTATTCTTATAGTTCAAGGGAATGCTCCTCTCCTGCTTGAGATAAAGCACACTGGTAATCCTCAAAATGACTCAAATTTTGTACCTAACGATTTTTATGCCCAAGGAGCAAGGTTACTCAGTTCAAGAGGCCCACTGGGTCATTTTTCTGTCGGCCATTAAGATTTTCCAGCCACATCCATATATTTATCCCCTTATCAATGATATGTGAAACATTTAGTAAACTCTGATAGGATAGAAAATTCACTGAATAGAATTTGGCAATATGTTTTTGGAAGGTCACAGGTCAAGGGTTACAGCTCAAATTGTATTATTCAAAGAAGCACTAGAATACTTACTAGGCACAATTTCATTAAAATTGTTTTACTAAGGGAGTGTAGCAAGACAAGCCAGTATTTGAGCTTGATTTGGTGACAGTAAAGGTTATAGTATAAATACAAACAAATTCTTGAACTTTACTCTCAATAAAGATGTAACAAATAAAGATGTGAATGACAGGCACTTCAAACTTGGTATAATGCATCTAAAATACATAATTGTACTTCAAATTTGACAGAAAAGATGACAGTGCATGAGACATTTTTAGTCAAAGTTGATGAAGGACAGGGTCAAAGGTCAAGGTCAAATGTTCAATATCCATTCAGACATTAGATTTAACTATATAGTTTTATAACATTTTATGATACTTGAACATTACTGTTTGCATCATCTCAAATATATTAACCCATTGAGGATGGGCTGCTGTTGCTACAACATGCATTTCCCATAAATCTCTGCTCAAGTATATACTCAGGACTTTTGTGAAAAATGCATTCTCCAGTGGTTGTTCTGTAAATATCATATTGCCGTTGCATGCTGTAATTGAGAATCAAGGGATATGTGAATATCTAGATATGATATGAATTTCAGGAAACACACAAGGAAGGAAATCAGAAATGACTTCATGGTAGTCCCAGGTAAGCACCGGTTTGGATGCTCTGGTGCAGATTATGCAGTCAGATACAACTTTGGCACTGTCTGACTGTGTTGACATTCCCATGTGTGTTGACATTCCCAAAAGTAAAGTGATTTCACTTTACTTTTTGCTGGGGGAGGATGATTTTTGATCATTCCAAGTTTCCTGTGAAGTCATGTGGAGCAGAGTTTGTGTGGTGTACAATTGCTGAATTCAGTGTGTGTATGTCTAGTGGATGTTTTTTTATTTTCATGAATTTTGTAAGTCGACTGATATTTGCAAACTTAACAACCAATGAAACTATTTCGATGATGAACGCAAGTGTGCTGTATATGGCAATCCAAAGTACTGAAAGTTGTATCCTGTCAAAGGGAAAATACTAAAAAAAAAATTATAAAAAAAAAAATGTCTCATTCAGTCATTGTGGTTCTTGGTTGTGAATTTAGGCACTCACAGAATTGTCTTTCAAGTTTCAATTTGCAAAATGTTATACTCACAAGATACAGGCCATGTATTACAGGAATGCTTAAAATCAAAGAAGCAACTACATTGTGTAGAACAACAATGCATGTTATGCATCATCTAGTACCCCTTAATTGTACATGTGCAGTATATGTACCAGCAGGCAACTACCATTAATACACAACTACAGAGTACTTGGGACACATAATCAGGTCCTGACCAAAAAGCCTAATTTTAGTGTCCTGCACTTGAAGCAGTCTCAGACATTGCACATTGTACAGATCAGTTTCGGATCTATATTCCTATCCAGGCTGCGTAGTTTGGAATCCAGTGCTGCGATGACCGCATCTAAAGTGTCAGCTCAGAATGTGATCATGAAAGGTTTTTAATTACACACTTACTACAGTCATTTTCTCTGACTTTTGTAAACAACTGTTGTTTCATACTTTGGTAATTTTAAGTAGGTTTAAATTAAATAAGTTTTCATTTCTTCCTGTCTGGTGAGAGCTATCTTAGTAGTAAATTCCCAATCAAATTCAGGCATTTTTTTTTTTTGGGGGGGGGGGGGTGGGGGGAATGGGTCTTACAGTGCTCAATGAAATGGCTGGTCACTAGATTCTCATTGTTCATGGATATTGCTTATGAAATATGCAAAAGAATCTGAAGAGTACAATTGTAATTGCCCAGAATGGGAATTCACTTGCTTTCCCATATCTATTCATGCTTGAACGATGCATAATTTCTAAGTATAATGTTTACCTTTTTTATTGAATTAAATCTTAACTGGATACAGAAATAGTAAATACTACATGCAGCAAGAACATTTGCTAATGACTATGGAGCTGTTGAAAGCTCTTCAAGAATTACCGTATCGGAAATGGACTCATATTTTTGTAAAAATACAGTGTGCAATATCTATTTGATGGTCAGTTAATGCTCTACAGTTGATAGAAATACATACATACATGTATGCGATGTACATACCCAATTGATATTTTGGCCATTTCTTTTTTCTTTTATTTATTTATTTATTTATTTTTATTTTTTTTACTCACACACAGGCAGGTGTTTGTGCACTCATGCACATTGTACTTGCCCAACAAGAACTCTGGTTTGCCCTCAGCAAGTGTGCACGTGTACAGTATGTGAGGCTTCCTGAAAAGAAGGAATACAAGCTGTATAGCATCTTTCGCTTCACCGTGTACTCTATAGGCACAATGGACACAGCTTTTTTACAATATTCATTCAAGTGGTGAATATTATTACCATAAATTACCAACAATCATCAGCTGTGTAAAATCACATATGTAGTAGATATTATCTAAGGTGTTTTCAGATTAGCAACAATGGAGATGTGTTAGATCAGGCCAATAGATTTTATGCTGTACCTTGTGCACACTGGTGTTATTTCTTTAATCACTGTTTCTTTTCTTTCTTCCTTTTTGTTTCATTCTAAGTACAAATCACATCCATCTATCCCTGTTTGATAGCCACGTCAAGGTTATAAAAGGCATGACTTTAAAAATACTAGTGAGAAGGAAATTTTAGAACCTGGCTCGAAATTGATGTTTCGTTCTGGGTGGCATTGGGACCATACTGTACCTGAAATGCATAACTGTATTGATTTCAAGAAGTGATACAGTGTGTAGAATATTAAGCAACTGATTAGTGAACTCTTGCTGGCAGTTGGAAGCATCAACATTGTGAAAGGAACATGACAGCTTGAATGTCAAAAAAAATCATCCTCTGTCAAAACTACTTGTAGCTGTCCAGGTCATATGACTATAGAGTCATGATGTTACTTTCACAATTCTCCTGTAAGATCCAGATTTAATAACATATAAAGAGCAGCCTAATGATTTTTCCAAGAATATTTTGGGTCAATAGACATACAATGTACATTGTAAATGATCTGTCAGGAAAGCATCCTTTCAAGGGATACATTATATGACTACCACAAGAAAAAATGGAAAACTGTGGTTAAAAAAAAAATAAAAAAATCCTGGTGTAATGTGATACAAATCTATTACTGTACAGATCTAGTGATTTCATCGTCACACGATAGAGGATACTTATACAATATGACAGTGTATCAAATTACTCACAAATGCAAATGGCCATGAAACATTTCATGAGATAATATTTTTTGACTGTTTGTTTAGCTCAAATTTTCATTTCATTTCTTATACTTGTACTTCCACCACTGCTTTCAATCAAAATAACCTCTCTACAAGCCTGATGTCTCGTACTTTTTTTTTTTTTTAATATCCAATATGATTGACTCCAACCTATCAAACTAAAGAAACATCCTGTGAAGATATTCTAGCAGTTCTGCTAAGTTTGTGTCGAGGCTTGCTCTTCCCTGGCAGTGACGCCAGCTTTTCTTGTTTACACAGAAATGGGAAGCTGGAGCGTACATTTACAAAATGTACATGTACAGCGTACTTACACTCACAACTCTCCAAAGAGAATGTTTTCATAAGAACTTGGCACAGAAGACTCTTATGACTGAAGTGCTAATGAGCTGCAGGGAAGAGTCATCTTTGTTGGAGTCTGCGTATGTTGTGGTATTAAGGCAACATGATGTCAGGTTGAGGATTTTCTGTCGCTAGAATACTTCAGGATCTCTCAGCAAGGTTTAGCTTGTATGCTTCTGGACAGACTGTTTGGTGTGCAGATTGTGAGCAAAGTCATATTCTTTTTTTAATAGTATATCTAAAAGGGTAATTTTTAATGCAAGGAGGACAAACTCTTCAGTACACAGTGTGAGGGAAAGCTGAGGCTTTCCCGTCATGACTTTGTGTCATTGATAACTTGGTGAGTTTGTGGTCATCTACCCTAATTGTGTTGGTGCCAGTGCTGTTTTCACAGCAGTCCTTTTTGCATTTGTTAATGCATTATGGTGGTATGTGATACCGATTGGCGACTAATGTTTTCCAGACTTATTCTTTTTTTATATTAGCGTTACAGAGTTTGCATTTGCTTTTCATTTGTGCTGCTGTTATCTGAATCCATTTCATTTGTCAGTATGACTTCCGCATGTCTCTCCATCTTGAAGTGTAATGTTGTTAAAGCAGTAAGTTTGAATACTAAATTAGGTAGCACAATTCATTGTTGTGTAAAAGTGGAACTACTTGGAAATAATGATATATATTAGGGAGATCCATGTAATTAATTCTCAATCCAAATTTTCCAATTTCTGAAAGGACTGTCAACCACTGCTGTGATTGACTTTAAGTTTCGATCATTATCTCGCAATGATCTTGACAAGCCTTTTTGGTTTTATGTATTCAGTTTGATCATTCATGGATCTTTTTTTTTTGTGTTGTGTCTTTGTGCAGAGATTGCTAGATGATCATCTTCAGGAACATGCGGTGGAGGCGACAGAACCAAAGGAGCACCACTGTAAGGTGTGCACCCAAAAGTTCCCCATGCACTACATGCTAAAAGAGCACATGAGACAGAAGCACCGACCTAAATTCAGGTGAGAGAACATCAATACAGTTGCTGTCTCGTGGTCATAGATTCAAACCTGGTGTAAACCTTAAAAGTCTAAAAATATACTATCTTTCTCTCTCTCCCTCTCTTCCTTTTATCTTTCCTGCTCTCTCTAAAACTGCTGTAGTTTTGTAGACCATTCTGCTGTTTGTCATATTATTATGGATAAACCTACATCAAATCAGTACTCCCAACCCTTTTTGTGAGGCAGTGAGAATGGAGTACAATAGCAGTAACATATAAGCTGCTGGTAAACATGTAACATGTGGTACATGTATATTGTTGATTTGAGAATTCTAGACATTCTTTGCACTGAATTAAATATCAATGACACCACTGATAACATAAAACCCGTAACCAATCACTGCAAGTGCCAATATGGCTAGACTTCAATGTATTGGTGTCATTTGGCCCACTGGACTTTTCCATTTTACAGATGTCCTAGTATACAGTCATATTTATGTGCTGATTGTTGTATTGTAGAAAGTTTGTTATTTATAACTCCCAGTTCCTGTACCATAGGATTTCCCTGTAACACAAGAGCTAATATCACAACTACTGATGCTGCTACACTGTTGCTTCTATCGCTGCTTCCAAGATGTGCCTTTGTACAATTGCAATGCTAAATGTGTCCCATTGCTCCCTGTTCAGATCGGCTTTGATGCACAGGAAATTTGTGCGTCGGAACCTAGACCGTTCACGCTTCCAACACAAGTGCCAGTTCTGCAACAAGCTCTTCTCCAAGCCCAGTCAGCTTGAGAGGCATGTACGCATTCACACAGGTGAGGGCGGTGATATGGCTCGGTCGGTATTGCGTCTGCCTCCAGATCCAAAGGAGGCGGGTTCGATTCCCGAGTCAAACTGAGCAATGTTGTGTGTAATCATGGCATCCCTTCTAGTAAGAGGCAAAACTCTGTTCCTTGGATAGGACATAAAATGGAGGTGTGAGCGAGTCACAACTCATGCACATAAAAATCCCGCTTTACTTATTCATTGCAAAGAGCAAGGTGGATAACCCGTTGAGGTGGTCCCACCTCACATCCAGCTGGACCCCATGGAAGACCAGCTAGTGTAGTTGAATGTGAGCTGTCCATCTATCTTCTCAGTTGAAAAATGGAGGGGGCCGAATGACATTTCAAGTCCCTTGACATTTTTCACGATAATTTTAAAATTCATTTTTTTTTTAAACTGAAATTTCATGACTTTTATCTGTAACATCTTTCACACATTATGTTTGTTTCTTCTTTTTTTTCCATTGAGACCCTTTTTATGAAAATCAGGGGTATGCTTGCTGAAACATAGCACTTTATCGTGACCAATGTCATAGAATATGGCAGTTTTCAGTGACTTTTGTGTTTGCAATGTATGGGTTTTACACAAAGTGTTGTCAGATGAATTTTCTTCCTGATTTTTCTCAGATAAAATCACTTTTGGTTATCATTCAACTATTCTAGATAATAAGAAACAAGGAAAATAAGAAACAAAGAAATTATGAAAGAAATAAAAAAACGATAAAATGCATAAGAAATTCA
Organism: Diadema setosum; assembly: GCA_033980235.1. NCBI lineage: Eukaryota > Metazoa > Echinodermata > Echinoidea > Diadematoida > Diadematidae > Diadema > Diadema setosum. Next base: position 2,474,697 of record CM067066.1, read on the forward strand.
TTGTGATATTGCAATTTTTGTTTTCACATAAATTTATATTACACTGCACTACAAAGAATATTTAGACAAAAAATTGGCCCATTTGAAGCTCTATTTAGGGATTTTGAGCTTATAATCTGATGTACATAAAATAATATGCACAGATTAGCATAATTCACCATGATCGCACAATCATAAGTACATGACATTAAAACAACAAATGTAGGGTTATGTATCCCTTTGAACTTGTTCATTGGTCATACAATGTAGTTTCCTTGGTGCTTAGACTTGATCGTAAACATATAACTTCATCTTTTGCCTTGCTTTTCAACCAGCTGTAACAACTTTATTTTTTGGCTACCAAGTTATCAAGACTATAAGTATGTTTTTTTATTTCTTAATTGCCTCCTACTGGCCAATGGTCAGTTTCAGTATTACTACTTGGTAAATCTTGTGTGTTATTAATTGGTAACATGTGAATTGTCATACACATTTTATGAAGCCTGATGACTCTACTACCTTTCAGTGGACAAAATTGTTAAATATTGTGCTCACAGGTTAAATATATTGTGGTTTCCCTCCCAGGTGAAAAGCCATACAAATGTCCCCACTGTGACAAGGCCTTCAACCAGAATGGAGCTCTTCAAGTTCACATGACAAAGCACACAGGGACCAAACCCTATTCTTGTGAGTTCTGTGGCCAGAAGTTTGCTCAGCGAGGCAACCTGAGAGCGCACATTGTTCGTGTGCATGAGATCAATAGTGAATTGGAGCAGCGATACGAGTGTCCACAATGTCCCTGCTACTTCCGAAAGATGAGCAGTGTGAATGCACACATCAGTCGCTTCCATAACAACGACGAGGTATCAAATCCACTACTATCCCTCAAGGCCGCTCTCTCAGCCATCCAGGAAGGGGCTGACTGTTTGGACAGCAGTGTCGACACACCAGCCTTAGCCAGTGCCCTGGAACAATTAATCTCAATGCTTGAACAGAACGCTGGAGAAGGGGACACCCTGGAGCAGATCCAGGAACTGATGTTGGGGAATGCAATCAACACTGATATTCTTCAGCAGGCCTTGGAGAACAGTGGGGTGGCTGCCACTGCTCCAGAGGCACCCAAGGCCCCTCCTTCTGAGGCAGCCACCCCTGCCAACCCTCAACTTGGCCAGTTGTTCACATTTGTGTCTGAGGTTCTTCAGCGGAAGGTGGAAATTAAGAAGAATGTCCCTGCAGGCGTGCGTGTGCACACATGCAACTACTGCACGAAAACTTTCAAGAAACCCAGTGATCTGGTACGACACATTCGGATACACACAAATGAGAAACCCTACAGTTGCACACAGTGTGATAAGACATTTACTGTGAAGAGCACACTGATGAGCCACATGAAGACACATGCTGGAATCAAAGAGTACAAGTGTAATGTGTGCCACAAGATGTTTTCAACCCATGGAAGTTTGAAAATTCATCTGAGATTGCACACAGGGGCCAAACCTTTTGAATGCCAGCACTGTGAGAAGAAATTCAGAACTTCAGGACAGCGAAAGGTTCACATGGCATCTCATTTCAAGGAGCCCATGGAGAAGAGGGCGCGGATGTCTCAAAATCGTTCCAAACAAGATTCAGACAGTGATCTTCCAGACATTCCCCTCCAAGAACCTATCCTCATCACTGACACTGGTCTCATTCAACAGCCACCAAGAAACAGCTCGATGTACAGCAACTACTTGGCAGATGGACTCCAACCAGTAGGGACATCATCAGACAGGCCATACCGCTGTTCTTACTGTCAAAAATGCTTCAAGAAATCCAGTCACCTCAAACAGCATGTGCGATCACACACCGGTGAGAGACCATACCAGTGCATGACTTGCATGAGGTCATTCATCTCTTCAGGGGTGCTCAAGGCACACGAGAGAACTCATATTGGTATCAAATCATACAAGTGCCTTATTTGTGACAGCATGTTCACAACCAATGGGAGCTTAAAGCGCCACATGTCCACACACACAGATGTGCGACCGTTCATGTGTCCGTATTGTCAGAAGACCTTCAAGACCTCGGTAAACTGCAAGAAACACATGAAGATGCATAAGCGGGAACTTGCAATGCAGGCCAAGCAACAAGAGTCTGCTGAGCAGGCCAACCACGTACAGGAAATCCAGTCCATAACAGAGCAAGCCAGCAACCTTGCAGAACAGCTTACATTGGAGCAAGCTTCCAACTCCATTCTTGCCATGGCACAGGGCCAGCTCACTGTGGCCCAGGATGCTCTTGGTGCTACAACAACTCTCACTGAGGCAAACCTGGCATCCCAAGCCTTATCTCAGGGCAACCTGACACAAGGGAACCTAATAACAGATGGACTTACTTCAGATGCTCTCTCGCAGACAGGCTTGGGGCAGAATTATGCACATCCTTTTGGGCAGCAGACCCTGGACAGCATCACCAACAGTCAGGCAGACATTCCAGCTGAGAACCAGATCAGTCTTCAGACCCAGCAAATCCAGCAGCAGCTGGAGGCCATCACTGGACAGTCGGCATCTCTCTTCTCCCAGCCGAGCCAAATCCAACCTGTGCAGGAGGATCTGAATACAATAGATGCCCCCAACCGAATACAAACCAGCACAGGATCAGGATACGGTGTGACCGATGCAGAGAAGCGAATGTACCGCTGCAATTTCTGTGAAAAGACTTTCAAGAAGTCTAGCCACCTCAAACAACATATTAGAACCCACACTGGAGAGAAACCATGCAAGTGCATGACATGTGGAAGGTCATTCATTTCTGCTACTGTGCTGAAAAATCATATGAGGGTACACACAGGTGTCAAAGCCTTCAAGTGTAACTTATGTGATACTTCCTTTACAACCAATGGATCCCTTGTTCGCCACATGAATATTCACACTGATCTGCGGCCCCATCGATGTAGTCAATGTGGTGAGGCATTCCGCAAACCCCTAGACCTGAAGCGCCACATGAAAGAACATGCCTGTGAGAGTGATGAAGCAGACCAGCAGTTGGAGGAGGGAAAGCGCCCTCGGAATGTCATCAGGTTTAATGAAGAGGAGGCACAGCAGATAGCAAAGAAACCTTTAGCGCGGAATGCATCCGTTTCCGAGCGAATACTTGTGCAGATGGTGAATGATAAGAATAGGGTGAGTGAAGTTCTGTCCAAGGAGGATGAACTGCAAAGACGACCACAGTTTGCCAATAAATGTGAGCATTGCTCGAAGAGCTTCAAAAAACCTTGTGACCTTGTGCGACACATCAGAACTCATACAGGGGAAAAGCCATTCAAATGCAATGAATGTGGCAGAACATTTGCTGTGAAGTCCACTCTTGTTTGCCATCTCAGAACACACAAAGGAGGGAAACCAGAAACTTGCCACATATGTAAAACTACTTTTGCCACCGTAGGTAGCTTAAAAGTGCATATGCGATTGCACACAGGTGCCAAGCCATTCAAGTGCTCATACTGCGATGAGCGATTCCGAACATCTGGCTCCAGAAAGCAGCACATGGAGAACCACTTCAAGCCTGCGAGTACAAGGAAGAGAAAGGTGAACGACAAGGTGGCCAGTGACAAGGAGAATGCCAACTCTGAACAAGTTGTCATTGAAACCTCACATTCTGAGGCAGTGCCACAAGTCCTCCAAGTTACACAAGTGCCCGTTGCTGCTGAACAGCCCGTCATGCAAGCAATAACCAACCAGCAACAAGCTTTGCCCATTACCATTGGCAACCCAGACGCCACTGGGAATGATGTCAACTCATCGGCAGTCTTAACTGGTCTAGAACTCCAGTTGACTGGATCCAACATTGGACAGAATGTACAGATTCAAGGACTGGATGCCAATAACATCACTGTCCAGATAGATCCAAGCCTTCTTCAGCAGTTGCAGCAGCTGCAACAACCGAATGCCATCACACTCCAGACTGGGGACCTCAGTTTGGGTCAAGCCAGTCTGCAACTTTCCCAGTCTGATTTGGCTGCAGTTGTCAATGGTCAGGAAATAACCATGCCTCAGGGAATACAAGGGATCGACCCACAGACTGGACTCCTGGTGCAGATGGATCCGTCGACTCTCCAACAAGTCCCACAGATGATCAGGATTGATACAGGTCCTGGCAACCAGCAGCAGACTATTCAGGTGCAAACTACCTCTGCTGGGAATCCCAGCCAAAACCAGCCACAGATCCTAATGCAAAATTCGGGACTTCAGGGTATCATTCCAGCCGTTCAGAATCAAGGTAGTCTATTGACTGGTAGTGTTGGGTTAGCTCCTCAGCAGACCGGTGCACCCCCAAACCGAGTTGTCCCATACCTTCAAACATCAGACATCCAAATAGCAATTCAAGACTCACTTAACCAGAATGTGTCAACGAGTGACCCTATAATGCGCAATCAGATGTACACTATCCAAACGAGTGACCGTGGTACACACTTTGTTGAAGCAGAGGCAACTGCCTCGACCACAGATCCTTCCAATCTAGGAGCTGCCTTCCAGCTGTCCTTGTCTGGGGATCAACTTCGTCTGGATCAGCCTGGCATCATCCTTCAGCAGCCAAACATCCAAGGTAGTGTGGAAGTAGGTCCAGTGGCTAGCCAGACCCAAGAGCAAGTGACTATCTCTGCAGGCAACTTTGTGAGTGGTGGAGATGCCCAGGAAACTGTCACAGTGAATGTGGTTGATCTTGCTCATCTGGCTTCAAGTGAACACATGCAGACATCTGTACCCACAGCAACAGACTCTGTTCCTATGGAAGTCCTGCAGAAGGAATCAGTGCCCATACAGATTGTTTCAAAGGACTCTGGACAAAACCAAATTGAACAGGAGAGTGAGGAAGAAGAGGATGATGATGAGGACGAGGAAGATGATGAAGATGAGGATGATGATAGTGAAGAGGATGATGATGACGATGAGGAAGATGCAACAGGAGTGGCGGGAAGGGAGATGGTCTCAAGGGATAAGCCCACCATGTCAGCGGCAGCAGCTGCAGCAGCAATTGGTTCTCTGTATCCATGCACTGTTGAAGGCTGCAATGAGGTAATGGCACTCTCATTTTATCAGTATAAACTTCAATTAACACTGGCAACTAAACAGGTTATTACCCATATTTTAAGCAGCAACATTTTGAAGACATAAATTGCAAAGAATAGCTATGATTAGCATGTTGACAGTGAAAAATGTTGAAAACTTGAAGTTGTTAGAGTACACCTGAAGAGTTAGCTTTTCTGATTGGCACCTAGTGGTTCAAGATGACTTAAAAAAGTGCAGTTACCCTCTGCTTATCACAGCACACACACACACACACACGCACACACACACACAGTGTACACAACACTCGAAAGCACTGTCAACTGATGTTATTAAATGGAGGTAACAAAGTACACTTGGTAAAAAAAAGAAACGATGCATGATTATTTGTTTTTAAAAAAAGAAGAAAATGTTAGCCACAAATGCACAAATGAGATAACTATTCATGATGAAACCTGAATTGAAAATAAGGTTTCCCTCATACAATAAAATGAAAATCAGAAACAGGAAACATTCCTGTTAACTGATGCAAACTGTAGTGATCTCAAGTAATGTAAGCACTTGGAGCTATCAAGAAGACAACATTAATGAATCATTTCTTTCGTTGTGTCCAGTAATGACTATAATATATAATGTTTGTACTTTGGCACCGTCAGGTGTTCACCAAGATGCAGCAGCTTAGCCAGCACCAGCAGGAGAAGCACAAGTCACTGCGGCCACACACCTGTGAGATCTGCGGCAAGTCCTTCAAGCGGCCTGGACACCTGAAGGATCACATGACCACCCACGACAGCAGCCTCCGCTCCAAGGCCGACAAGAAGGCCAATCCCGGCCATGTCTGTCCCACCTGCAACAAGGCCTTTGCCAAGCCCAGCCAGCTCAGCAGACACATGCGGACGCACACTGGTGAGTGACCGATGGTCATCCATATCCAACCACTCCCACTTTGGCTGTGAGTTTAGAGGTACTGGTCGACCACTGGGAGCAGTGATTTTAAAAATGTTCGAGTAGTTACATTTGATGCATATGTGTACGTCAGTTGTATCACTAAACATCTTACCATATAAAACTTTTGGAGAAAAGCCTAAACTATAAGGAGATATCACTGTTTTTCTCAATATCTCCTCATATTTTAGGCTTCATTACAAAATTTTTATATGGTAGGATGTTATGCAATACAGCTGACCTACACATATGCATAAAATGTAATAACTCAAACAGTAAATTTGAGTACAAGTCTGCTAGGATCAAATGATACAAGGAAAGTATAGAACTCAAACTTTTCATCTGTAGAAAAGATGTGAGTGTTTGAAGGCAACAGGTTTGATGGAAATTGACATACTCTTTCATATATATTTTTTTTTTCAAATAGAATATGCCCCTCGTCAGTTTTCACTTTTATGAAGAGCAAAATGTTGAATTAAATACCAGTGTACTAGATTTTCTTATAAGCTATTAAGTGGATTTGATCAAAGCTATTTTACTTTGCTACAAGCAATCTCACATCTGAGTAACCAAGTTTTAGAACTGTTTTCAATTCAGATGGAGTGATAGAATCTTCTGCTGTCCAAACAAGATTGCATTGGTTCAGATTGTGTTTTGTGTTCCATAAATCAGTGACAAATGATAATTTTTAGTAAAAGCCAAAGTCTCCTCAGTGGTACATTGCTACTAAACATGTCAGGAATTTCCTTGGTACAGTGACAAAGCAGTAAGTTTTGTTTCTCCTTATAAATTCTTGTCTGTGTAATTGTCCTTAAGTTTCTTTCATCCTTGATAGGGCCTTTTTCTCATTTATTCTCTCGGTGTGCCTGTGGTTTGTATTCTTTTGCATTGATAAGCTTCATTCTCCAATCTTATGATAATAATATTTCACAATATTTATATAGCGCATTATCACGTGAAATGTCTCTTAGTGCTGGGGGAAAAAGGAAGAAGAATTTAAGAAAGAAAGAAAGAAAAAGAAGGTACAGTTTCAGAGATGATTAGATACGAGACATAGGACAATTCAATAAACAAATACGCTTTTAACATGGATTTAAATCTTCCTGTCTCCTTGACTCATTTCCCAGGTGAGAAGCCATTTTGCTGTCCAGAGTGCAACAGGGGTTTCAGCCAGAAGAACTCTCTGCAGATCCACATGAATGTCCACACCAAAGAGCGCCCCCACAGATGTCAGTACTGCGACCTGTCCTTCTCACAGAAAGGTGAGTACTGTAATTGATTGCTTCGTATCTCCTATGTACAGCATCACTTTCCCATTCATCAGTCCTATCCCATTATCCACCTTCCACACATTGTCCTCTTGTCTACTCGACTCTTATTCTAATATCTATCTCGAATACCACCTGGGCCCCATTTCATAAAAAGTTGAAATGATAGCAACTCCTTCTGGAATGGCAATTGCCATGGTAATGACAAAAATCTACCTTCCCGATTGGCTGTTGCTTTGGGAAGTTGCCATTCCAGCAAGAGTTGCTATCCTATCATCTTTTATGAAATTGGGCCCTGGACTTCTCATATATCTTATCTCCCCAAAATCCTTTGATTTGCTGATTATGTAATGTTTGCACCAGAAAGCTCTAATATCTGAAGATCATGTCAGTGCAAGAAACTTGCTCACAATACCCTTGTTAAACTTGCAGCTTTTTCACTTCTCTGACACAAGACAGGTAAAAAGGGGGAGATTCCCCATTTCAGTCAGATAAATGTTGCCATAATTAATAAGGAATTGAACTGTAAAACCAGAAACATTCATGGCATAAAACTTTTGTAAATTGGAGCGGACAGCCTTTTTCGCAGCATGAAACTCGTGAATCAACAATGGCATTAACTGCATTGTGTGGACGAATACTTTCACAGACATTTTACTTTCATGAATCTTGGCTCCTTGTGAAATTCCCAAATGTTTCACGCACACAAAAATTTCTGGTTTTACTGCAATTTTTTGATTGAATTGTGATAATTTTTTAGAGTAATGACTGATGATATCATATTTCTTTGGTAGGAAACCTCAAGACCCACCTGCAGCGAGCCCACAAGCTGCCTCCAGACACGGCATCACAGGCTGCATCCCAGGTCACACCCCAGGCTATGCCCCGGTCTGTCCCTCAGTCTGTCCCTCAGGCTGTATCTCAGACCGCCACCACAACAACCACCAGTCAAGAGGACATTGACATTGAAAGACTCTTCTCGTAATCCATGGACCACTGGTGCTGCAGTTCAGCCGTTACACTGGATGGGCCCCAGAGGCCTCTGAAGCCATCCCCAGCACCCTACTGCTACATCCTGTCCACCACTACTTGGAGAGCCTGGACTTAGAGAAATTCTGTTCATAACTCCAAGGCCCCCACTGCTGTGTCTTGTCCAGCACTGGTTTAGGAAGCATTTGCATGGAGAAGCTTGTCTTGATTTAATCCACAGAGCCTCACCGGTGTGTGACATTCACCTTTGGCCACGAACATGCATGAGGACTTGTTAGAACTTCTGGTTCAGGCTCAGGAGGGACATTTAGCTTTGTCATAACCAACTGTATTTGCAAGAAAGGTATTAATACTGGGAACCATGTTTTGTTGTACCCCAGTATAACCCCATTGTTTTGTCTTGCCCACCAGTAGCTGGCAAGAATTTGATGTCAAAAGACTCCTCTGACTAGTGTCCACAGAGATCTGCTGCTAATTTGTCCTCCACAAGTCTAGTGGGCCATTCTTCCCACAACCCAAAGAGTGCCACAGGCACTTACTATATGCCAAATATTTCATGAGGTTTTTATTAGCTCACCTGAGCCAAAGGCTCAAGTGAGCTATTGCGATCGCCCTTCGTCCGGCGTCCGTCGTGCGTCGTGCGTCGTCCGTCGTCCGTCGTGCGTCATCCGTCGTGCGTAAACTTTTTACATTTTCATCTTCTTCTTGAAAACCCCAAGACCGATTTTCATCAAACTTGGCAGGTAGCATCCCTAGGGGGTTAGGAACTCAATTTGTTAAAATGGGTACCATGCCCCACCCAGGGGGCCCCCAGGGGGGCCCAAACCCCCCAAAATTAAGGAATCTGTAAAAATCTTCTTCTCTAGAACCAGAAGTGATAGAGCTAAGTTAATACTATGAGCTAGTACATTGATGACTGTAGTTTCAAGTTTGTTCATGGCAGAATCAGGGGTGCCCCCCTTGGGACCCAGGGGAGGGGGGGGGGGGGGGTGGGGAGGGGTCCTAATGGGGCCTAAATTATACATTTTCATCTTCTTCTTGAGAACCCCATGACCAATTTTCACCAAACTTGGCAGGTAGCATCCCTAGGGGGTTAGGATCTCAATTTGTTAAAATGGGCACCATGCCCCACCCAGGGGCCCCAGGGGGGGGGGGGGGCCCAAACCCCCCAAAATTAAGGAATCTTTAAAAATCTTCTCTAGAACCAGAAGTTATAGAGCTAAGATAATACTATGAGTGAGTACATTAATGACTGTAGTTTCAAGTTTGTTCATAGCAAATCCAGGGGTGCCCCTCTTGGGGGCAGGGGGGGGGGGGGGGTGGGAAGGTCCAAATGGGGGCCTGAATTGTACATTTTCATCTTCTTCCTGAAAACCTCATGATGGATTTTCGTCAAACTTGGCAGGTAGCATCCCTAGGGGGTCAGGATCTCAATTTATCAAAATGGGCACCATGCCCCACCCAGAGGGCCCCAGGGGGCCCCCAATCCCCCCAAATTAAGGAATCCTAAAAAAAATTGGGCCCTTATTGTACATTTTCATCTTCTACTTGAGAATGCCTGGTCAAATTTTAGTAGAGCTGTGTATAATTTAGATTAGTGACTGCGTGAAAGGTGAACTTGCGATACTCAGGTGAGCGCTAGACCCGCGGGTCTCTTGTTTTCTTGAATATCGCAAGTCAGGTGCTATTCACAAATGTTCAATTTTAATTCTGATCTCCAACATAAATGTGATGTGCACATATATGTGACCCGCGACAACGATTTCAGGCAAAAGTCGCAAGAGGAAATTCCCTCCTAGGCGGGGTACAAAGATTTTGACCATTATTTTTTGTTGATTTGAGTTTTTTGCAGAAATTGAATCTTTGATATGTTTACTACATCTACACCAAATTTCGTAGCATAACACTAAGCTTTTCCTCCCAAAAATGGAATTTTAAACACCCTATGTTGGATCACACTCGTCAGCTTCGATCTTCTTTCGAACGCCGCGCCAATATGCCCAGTGTTGCTACGGCGCGGCATCTCGCGTGCGATTGGCCAGTACGTCACATACATTTACATAGTTCGGCTTTCAGAGATACGTCTCGCAGCGTGTCAGAAATGTTTTGTCCACGCGTGCATGCTCCATAGTTGTTGCCACAATAGACACCTGTACGTTCGCTCTAGTGTATGCTCTTCGTTTGGCTTTCTATCAGAGCGTTTCTACCGCAATGTTCGACAACAGAAGTGAAACAAAAAGTGAACACAACACTAGACAGCACTGACTTCCAATATGAAAGCAGATACGATAGGGAACATCGTTTGAACATATCAGGGTCGCAAATCGCCACTGCAAATTGTGCAACATGCGATCGGAAACTCATTTGATTTTTATGCTTGTAGTACGACAACAGGTTGACTCAAAAAGACAACAGAAGAGAGGAAAGGAGCGGTCATAAATGACCAATATTCAAATACACTGTACTAAACATCAAAATTGAACTAAATGAAGTAGAGTCGTGTTTGTTTGTTTGTTTGTTTGTTAGTTTGTTTGTGTATTGCACAATGCAATACATACAAGACTTAGAAACAAAACAAAGGGTCCCAAATGATGAAATTTACTTGACACATCAACCGCAATGAAAACGTGATTTGTAAAGATGTGGAAACGAATGCGCCACCAGTTCCTGTGACATGAACACACAGGCATAGTGTGTGGATGCCATTAGATAATACGTGCAAATTCACACATAACCAGCAAGCTTGCAATTATCGTATCCGCCATCTTGAAAGACGTTGTGTACATACTGGCAAACCAACGTGAGCGAAACACATTGTGTATTCGGCTCAATACGCTGAGTTCCGAGGAAGGTGCCCATGAAATTTGACTTGTTCAGTGAGCCAATCAGAAGCTGCTGTGGTTGCTAGAGGCAGAGCTTAATCTCGATTTGGGCGATTCTCAACTCGCATCGCCGGTCGACATTGTCTTCGAGGAAGAGCTTAATCTTTAAAGCCGTTTTCTCGCAATTTTGTCAGGCTAACAAGTCAACAAGTGCATTATATTTCGCTTCATTTGACCACTTATGGTGCCGGAAAATGCAAGTGTTTGATATCATTGTAAAGTTTAGGTAATGGGCAATGTGATTCAATTAAAAAATGAATTTTCAAAATTTTCAACTTTTGCCTGAAACCGTTGTCGCCGGTCACATATATTTCTTCATTCAGTCCTGTACTCCACAGTCGCGAATTTAACTAATTGCGAAATTGTCATGGAATCTCAATGCACAAAAAATTAGACTCGCTAACTACATGGCCTACACAGTATGTGATTTTGCAGACACTATGGATATCATTTTGTCTGCAGTTGACTGTTGGATATCTACAGTGTAGATCGAAGTGATGCCTTTTCCAAATTCTGCTCAGTATTCCCCTGATGGGTTCCTAGACATTGAAGACTGATAGACAATCTTGTCTTCTCCAAGTTTCCTCGTATGATAAGTTACCTAATACCAGTCTTCACACATTCCCATGATAAAAAAAAAAAAAGAAACCCTGCTGCTCATGTTTCCATGACAATGTCAGGGGATGTGATGTCACATTTATGTAGTTGTTTTATCTATACTCTTTGAATTTCACATTACTACGCTGGCAGCAAGAGTTGTGCTGTTAATTTCGTAAACCACTCATAAATCTGTCAGAGTGCATTTGCTTAAAGGGAACCTAAACTCAAAGAGAAATGTGGGTCGAGTGAAAGCAGCAACATTAGTAGAACACATCAGTGAAAGTTTGAGGAAAATCGGACAATCGATGCAAAAGTTATGAATTTCTAAATTTTGGTGTTGGAACCGCTGGATGAGGAGATTACTAGAGGTTATGGCGTCATGTGTGGACAACAATGTAAAGAAAATATAAAGGGAATTCCACAAAAATTCATTTTTCATGAGAATTACACATTCCATCAACGTGATACTGACATATGTTAAGGGTAGCAATTACTCCCCCTGCTTTCTGAAAGCGGTTAGTCAAGTGCTCTTTCATTATGCTAGAAAAGTGAATTTTTGTGGAATTGTAGTGTCTGAATGAGTTCACTGAAATGTGCAAGCTGTTGTCTTGACAGTTATCAGTGACTAGACTCAGTCTGTCCAATTAAAGCACTAATTGCTTCAACATATTGAATAAACTACTGTATGTCCAACAATTATTATTAGCCAAACAATTTGTAGTCTCACAGATTTCAAGCAGTATCACACATAAAATGTAACTGCTTTTTCAACAATATGTACTGTATGTTTCTCCATTTAACATTTTGGGAAGATAAATACAATTGTATGTTTGGTTTTGTAGGTGCCTCAGAAATACATGAAGTTATGCTTTCCCTGAAAAAATTCAGTGCTTTACAAAACTTTATAAAACAACTCAAACCAACAAATTTGAATTACTTTCTCTATCATTTTGTATAACTATGCCAGTGAATTACAAGTTTTTATGATTTTGTTGTTGATAGCATTTCTTATGCTGAAGGCACACTGCAGATGAAATATACATGTATAAATGAGCTATAGATCGCCCTCGCCTGAAATTTCTCATCTCACATGTTGGAACTTTTACTTACTGTGTTGAAAGACTGGAGTCTAAACTAAACTATACCTCGTTATGAATATTGTAACCTGTAGAATGTACCAAAATATTCAGTGTGGGTCAAATCAGTCATTACTCCAACCTGGGGTATTAGGAGTGTTCTAATATGACAGAGTTCATTCTCGGCCAGATATGAGTGCTGTTTTGTCTTCTTGGTGATGGAAAAACTGGAATGACAAAGAAACTGGGGCATCTGATGAGCAAATGGTTGTGTAATACCACACAGATTGAATATCTACAATGTATGTGTTTATTTTAGTTTGCAAGATTTAAACATGTTGCTTTGCTGACATGTGATCTCATTGAAACAGTGGAAAAGAAACAACATGTTGCTGCATTTCTGCTGTCTAGGACTTACCTCTTTTGGATCTACTAAAATTGTCTGCACAGGAGCAAGGTTGAACTTGCAATATTCGGCATTTATTTCTGGTTGACAGTACTTCCAAAAGCCAGGAACATTTGTTTCTTACAGGTTATCAGCATTAACATGAATTTCACATGAGCTCTTGAAAATGTGGCAGCAGTGTCATCACTTGTATGTTTACACATGTATCATCACAAAATTTCCAAAGCAAGCTGCATGCCTTCAAATAAGGGTTGTCTTCCAGCAATAACAAAGCATGCTATGGAAAAGATATAGAAGTGCTTTGTAGCCGACTGTTTCACATGCAGTGAATGCTATGAAGTTTAAATTGTATTTCTAGGTAGTGAATGTACTTCATATGCTACTAACATACAAGGCTTATTCATTATCATTGTAGTATTGTCTCTCTAATGCAGCATTTTGCTTATTAACTACTGAGGTACTTTTGGGCAAGTAGTATAGAATGACCAGTGACACTGAAGAATGCACAAATTCACTGTGACAAGTTCTAACAAAGAATGTAACTCACACACAGTTTTGATGTAATTATTGTAAGGATATCATGCATATGACTTCTTGTTGAGAATTTTTGAGGTTTTTACTTTTCAGTGGGGAGTGGAGCAGTATGGACTGTATCCCACTTATCTACATAAAAATTCTGCCTAAATCTGTAGGCAAAATGTTATGTATGAAAGCAATTTTGTTTTTAAATAGTTGAATTACTACAGACTTTGTTTCTTCAGTTAACCAGACTTCATACACCTGTGCACCTCTTATAGGGTAAAACTAGCAAAGATGTGCTATTAAGCAGAATATTTACCACTTTCTGTACAAGACCTAGCATTAGATTTTGAAGCGAGTCAGTTTCACTTATTTCAACTGATTTTACCTTTAAAATACACAAAATAGTGTTCCGTCCTATGTTTCAAGTTTGAAAGTACTTTGTTGTTATCATCTTGCCATAATGATTCTTTAGGCTCTACAGCAAGAAAATCAAGGATTGAAATTGAGCATCATAATCAAGATAACTTTGTTTTGCTTGCTTCTGATTGGGTAAAGGCAGGTCACATTTATTGTTAATTTTTTATTTTAAAAGTGACCAGATTTATTATTCAATGAGATCTTACTTTATCCAGGAGTTCTGAGATGAAAACTGACTTCCACTATGTATATTGGATCACTCAATTTGTTTAAAAGGCTGTGAGATCATCTGAGAAGAGTCTATGAGGATATACCCACTTGGACAAAAGCTCAAGGGACAGTAGAAGGAGTGTAGCTCACATGCATGTAGTCAAGGAATCAATACTAGGTGGATATCAGTTGTCACATACCGTATTTCTTGAATGTTTCCAGGAAATCTTATGAGCCACTTGATTCTGAGTAAATTATTGCTCATTTGGCAATTTTCAGCTTCCAGTGATTTTCATTCTGCTCTTGTTCGTGAGGTGCTACAGTAAAATGAATAATGATGCATTTGTTCCTTGTTCTTTTGTAGTCATGATTGAATGTTTCATCAAGGCTTCTATCCCTCTGCTGTGGTATAAATTTGTGACAGATGCCAGGTTGTAAATTCACTTTTTCACCAACCCATCTGTGACCGTCACATTCTCGCTAGAACTCTTGCCTATAACTGGTGTGATCATTCCATAGACATCAAGTTCAGTATATTATGTAAAAGAACTGTTTAATAGTGAAGAGAAGGTGTGACACAAAACTTAGCCAGTTCTGTGACAAAGTCTTGGAGCCAGCTGGTGGCAACTTTGGAGAAACTACGGAGCAACTGGCGGCAACTTGGTGACATTAAATTTAAACGAACTCTCCACTTTCTTCCATTATCCCTGCACAAATATACATGTATCTGTAGTTTGTGAAAATTGATATAAATGTGATGTCTTTTTTCCCCCGTTATATTCAGATTTACTTCACTTTGACACAACCTGTCCTCATATGAAAAGTTGCACATAACATGATTAAAATTTATACATAATAAAACACTTAAATAGACATAGTGAATCCATAGGTAACATTTTTGGCTTCTTTCATCAAGTTGTTGGTGATCCAATCTTGTATAGTCCTTCCACTGTAAAGCACATCTTCTTAAACCCATCAGATTGTATATGGAGCTGAAATGTAAGTCCCACGTTTTACATTTTCTGGATTGTATATATCTGCAAAGAAGTAATTGACCAGTCCTATGTTCTTCTTCTTTCTTTCTTTTTTTTTTGTCCAGATTGATTGTATTATTTATTAAAAGTAGTCTGAAATCATTGCTGCCTTTCTTCTCAGGCAGATCAATTGTTATTTCTTTGTCATTCGCAGCTGAAAGAATTTGAATTAAGAAAGTACCACCAGTATTTGCAATGTTTTTGGTGTTTTCTTCTGATTTTCATTTATTGATTTAAAAAAAAATCAATCAGTCTGAAATAGTTTACTGTTTGTATAGCTTTGCTAACAGATTTAAGGAGACTTGCAATGGCCTCTTGTGTGCAGGTACATAATTAATTTGTTTTTCGTATATGGACAAAATAAACCCAATGTAAAATATTTTGACCTCGCAAAGCGAACATGATTATTGTTGGAAGGATGTTTATTATGGAAATAATGAAGTAACAAAAGTTGATAATTGCTCTAGTTCAAAGCAGCAATTTAAGGACAGGAGAATCTGGAATGTTTTCACCTTTTACATGTATTTGTCACCGCATAAGTCAGCCAGGTTTAAGAAACTCCTGCCAAGGGTCATTATCAGACAATGTCTAAATAAATGGTTTTGTTACTACAACTCACCATTCCATGGCGGTGTGAATATAATATTTATCAGCAATGCTATACATGGGATGTTGTGATTTTGTTACATGTCATATGAAAATAAGGATGAACAATTCTGTGATATGCTGCTTGAATTTAATTGAAGCAAGGAAGGAAATGAGCAAATTGTACATGTATGTATACTTTGATATTTCAAGAACTTGTGTGTAAAATAATGATTGTATTATGTATTAAAAATCTCTCTCACACAGAGTCAATATTATCACTTTGCTGTCGTGTGGGTCTTTTGATATCACATTCCTTTATCAAATTATATTTTTGTTGGTGATAAATGAATGCCAAACACAACTTCACATACATGACAAGATATCCCCTGTGTGCAGAGTGGGTTAAAGGTCAGTTCTTGAGGTTTGTTTGTTTGTTTGTTTTGTTCAAGGCTATTAACTTCATCAAAATTGTATATGAAGGGTCATGTACATTGATTGATAGAAGATAGTGATGGTGTTGGACAGTGCAAGAGGCACCCAGATACATGCGCGCTGCGTTGCGAGCAAATTACGGAGTTCTGTACCAGTGTACTCTGTATCAATTTCGCTACTAGAATGCGATATCTTTGAAGTGTTAACGCTCAGAGTATACATTGTACAGGGGAAACTCGGTATAACGAACACTGCTATAACGAGATATCGGTTATAACGAGGAAATTTTCTCGGTCCCAAATTTCCTTCCACACAAGTCTATGTAAAATGCTACTCTTATAGCGAGATCGGCTATAACGAAATAACTGCTATAACGAGATAAATTTTGTGACTTCCAAACAAAGAAAAACATAGTAAATCAAACCTGCTATAGCGAGGTAAAGCAAAATGCCTTCGGTAAAGCTTTACTTCGCCTGTGCTATCATCTTCCGAGATTGTAAAGCTTGATGCGCCAAAAACTGTCTTGTACACACATAATCGTTTTCTTCAGTGCACCAGCTAGCACTGCATGTTGTACGTGTGAAGTGTGTGTGTGCACGCACACTGATACATGCAGCAAATGTGGTGGGACGGCCATCATGACGTTTAGCAGGTGTGAGGCAATCTGATGCTGTGATTGGCCTTCTACTTAGGGAATTCCCCGTCTTCACACACACGCAGTCATAATGTACATACAGAATGCGTCACATACACACACAGCATTGTGCAGACCATATTCAAGCTTTCCAAACAACACACACCCAAACGATATAACCACATACCAATCCACAGATGATCTTGATACAATCGCAAGCTATATGAATTTACAAATTCAAACATCTACAATTAATAAGAAACACATTCTTGATATTGGATTTCCTTGGCGAAAAACATCTTCTTACCCATAAAGGTGAGTAATTCCCTCACACACAATATCAAGTTATCAGTATTGATTGAAATATGATGGGTAGTCCCACATGTGCAAATTAATGTCTTTATTTTATGCCTTCTTTTATGCCTACTGATATAACGAGATATCGGCTATAACGAGGAAAATGACTCGGTCCCGACCATCTCGTTATATCGAGTTTCCACTGTATGTTCAAATTGAGTTGAAATTTCCCCCGTATTTGAAGAATGTTAAAGGTTGATATTCTTCTATTTTTTTCCTGTTTTTTCGTAAAATGCAGAAGGTGTCTTCCCCATCAGGGTCTAAACAACCAACCAACCAACCAAGCAACAAATCAAGTACATGGAATACAAGAAAGGTACCATAATCACCTTAAATAGGGTGTTCACCCTTCGATAAAATCGAACTGCTATCATCAGCGTGACGTACAAGATGGTACATCTGGTCGTGTCCTCTGTAATGAATCGCGGCTTGTCATCACCGAATCCTTCAACAGCTCCTGACTGCTTATCGTTGCTTTCAAATTGATGAAGAAGTGGAATAAAAAGTACAGCAACCATACACATAAACAACAACACAACACACACACACACACACACATACATGAAACAGAAAGATATGATGTGCATAGTCGTTTCGCACATTGTTGCTTGTACATCTACTACCACAACAGATATCGTTTCTAGACTAATACATTATGTTCAAATTGAGTTGAAATCTCCCGTACGATGATACCAGTAGAGCGCCGCTCTATCATCTTTGCTACCACCATATTTCTAGTAACCTGATCATAATAACGCGCGTGCTCAAGTATATGGCAAGACCAAGAACAACCAGTGCCTTTGTGGAGAGGTGTAACTGTAACACGGTACAAGCTCTATTTGAATCAAATAAGTACACTCGACAGTATTGATTATGGGCACTTACAGCTTTTTAGGAGTCGAGCTCGTTATGTAGGCGCTATCAGTCGCATTGAGTGATAATTTGTGTTAGATGTAGGCCCCTATGTTTGACTTGATTCATTCTCCTCGTTCTATAAAGAAGGAATCCACCAGAATGTTTGACTCTCCATGATATCCAAATTCTTTTTATTTGGAAAATGTCTTCACTCTTTAGGACATTTTCCAAATAAATGTAGCAGGCCCTACACTATTTGTGACATGATGTCACAAAGCACTTATTGTGACATCATCACGCGCTGCTTTGTACGGTCTCTGTAGGCCAGCATCGCATTCACCGCACATCCATCTCGGCTCGTAATATGCGCTTAAGACAGAACGACAAAATGCAAACTTATTTCTTAACAACAACAACAACGACGACGACGATGACAACAGCAACAACAACAACAACGACGACAACAACAACAACAACAGCAAAAATCTGCTGAAGAGAAAAAGGAAACAGTTTCTGTTGCAGATCGACAAGAAAAAGGAGGAATGCACGTCCGGTACTTATCCACTTGGAAGTACTCCTCAGTATTTTCCTCGTATACACATGAATTCATATCAATTTACAAATTAATCTTACTTTAGAAAAGGTTGAAAGGCGGCGGCCTAACCACACGCACACACAACTCCCTCCCCTTTTTTTCCGCCCTCTCAATCGTAGGACGGCGACCGCCCCATCGCTCCTCCCTTAAATTGCTATGCCGGTGTCTAGAAATTATGAAATGCGTAATCACCGACCTTTTTCCTGCAACGAAATCGATAGATTTAAACAATTTATGTATTGTGTTAGTTCTTCTAAAGGATTGCAAACTCAGAGACACTTCAGTTTTGAATTCAAATTTTCTCTCTTTAATGATTTCATTGTCAAGTTAAAATATCTGAAAGTTACATGATTGGTCTTGTACCAATGATTATTATACATGAGGAGATTTAATTAATTGAAAATTTGTGTTTTTGCATAAAGCTTGTCAAAAGCAAGATACCAATCAAGACAATGATATGGCTTCTAAGTCATGCGTCAATTCGCCTACCAGGCTAAGTCACGGCACCAATGGTGAAGTTCTCAAAGATGACATTAATCCGAAAACAATATAACTATGACGGCTGTTACCCTTTGCAATACACGGATATCGAAATTTTGAAACACGGTAAATATGTTTGCTTGTACACAGGAAAGCTGATTTGAAATTGAAACAGCAAATCAAAGTACAATGTAATGCCTTTTGAGTTCCAGTTGAATTTTGCTCCCGTTAAACCCACAAAATTGTTAGGAAAGATGATACCCTGTACATACATTATATCTACACATTGAACATCTTAGAATATACTTTTAATCACATTGTATAATGAGTAGTATAAAGTTGAGGTGGAAAAATCTCTTTCGTCTACGTGCAGTCAGATCAAAATCTGCTCTAGCAAAATGTCCAATACTGTTATAAAATGAATGGCGAATCTGTTTATCGAGGAAATAATACTGACCTAATTTTACAAAAATCAATCCATGGAATTTTCATTAACAAGCGACGCTGCTGCTGAACTTAACGCGATATTCCAGTGCTTTGAATATAATATGTACAGTTTCACTGACGTCGTTGTCTGAATCGTTCAGATGAAAAGGGCTGCAGTGATCACAGCCAGAAGCAGCATCGTCACGACCAGGAGACCGATGTCGACAAACAGACAAGTGCGACGCCGTCTGTCGTCGCTTGCCGGTGTCTCGTCCTGTGAGAAACAGACAGACAAACAGACAGAGAAAACAACAAAATACTTCTTATTTCAGGACCAATGATGGCTATTTCGAACGAAGTCTCACAGCTATACATACCCCATGCAGCTATGTTTTGTTGCAGAACTTCCTCGGATGCACTCTAAATCAAATGTTAAGACCGTGTCGCACCTTTCCCGGCAAGCTACGCGGGCTTGTTGCGAGGAGGGATTTTCCAGCACGCATGAGATTTTATTCCGCGGTCGGACAAGAATGTTTGCGAGTTTCGCACTTGTTTCTTACCTAGTAGACTAGTGCTACTTACCTTCTACTCGCGTGTATTCCGTGTAACCTTTTAGAGCTTTGAAACCAATCCATTTTCTGTTACGAGCGACTTACGGGTACTGAGAAGTACCTGCGTTGGAGTTGCCTGCGAGGTACTGCCGGTAAGGGTCTCCTACTGGTGTTCTGCGTGTACTTCTGCGAGCGAACCCCCACGACTCACAAGTTTTGAGCATGCTCAAGGCCTTGTCATACCGTATCTGGGGAAGTTTTGCGGCTCAATGGACTTGCGGGGAAACAAATTTGCTACCTGGAGCTCTTCGCAGTTGGTCCGCACCTAAATAGTACCTATAAGCGCGCATCTCGCCTGTAGTTGCCGGAGGTGCGCACTCAAGTCCGATTTAACCGCAGCCAAGTTTTGAGCATGACCAAAACTTTTTCCGGGTGAGTCGCGGGGATGCCTTGAAAGGTCCACGCAGAATGCCAGTAGGAGGCCCTTAGCAGCAGCGCCTCGAAGGCAACTCCCACACAGGTGCTTCGCAGTCCCCGTATGCAGCCAAGATAATGACATTCTGTGAGACTTCTGCCATTCCTTCAAAGGAATTCCTCCGGGCGACTACGGGTGAGATACGTGCTAGGTACTGTCATGTGCGGGTCATCTGCTGGGACCTCCGGGCGGTAAAATTGTTCTTTGCAAGTCGCACGCAAGGCTTGCCCGGAAAGGTGTGACACGGCATTTAGGGCCTACATTTCGCTGCTGTTGCGGACTGAGTTGCCGAACATAGTGAGCCGTTACTTTTCCTCGGCGCCCTATAGACACTGCGCTATTTATTGTGCGTGCATGAGTAACAAGTCGCCATTTTGTGGCAGCATTATGCGCATGCGAATGTTGCAGTTCGTGATTTCATTTTATCAGAGTAGATAGAAGATTTTGTACAATTTGGAATTAGACACTCACAGAGCAGAGAATGATATAGCAAGAAGAGGCAGAGAAACTCTGAAGTATGTCATGTTCTACATCCGAAGAATGGTTACTTTATGGTGTTAAATTAAATCAATTATACGTTGCATGCAGCCGTTATCACTGTTCGTGCTGTGATTTTCTTCATAAACTGGATATTTCGATTCTTCTTGAGTAAAATCGTCCCATTTCCAAGTGGTATGTATGCACCTGAATTCAAACGATGTTATCATACTGAATCTGCAAATATCTTCATACCAACACACACCAATTTCCTATTCTGCTTGTGGAAATACGTTTTACTACCCTTGTTGAAGATCTTATTCAGATAAGATTCATTAATGCTTTCAGCAATTATTTATAGAAGATGGTGACTCCTGTATGCAGATGTACGCTGTTATTTGGTATGGTTCGAGTGACACTTTCAAGTTCTTGCTGATGGATCAAATGGTCAGGAGATTAGAATATAGGACGAAATTCGAAATATGAAAAAAAAAAATGTCGCATAAACAGAATCATTAAAAAATATGACAACGAACCTTCTCCTGTAGAACTAGATGTTCACGGACATGACTTCGAGATGCGGGACTACTAGTACTGGCATTGCAGGCGAACAGGAGGGCGTTGATGACGATGATGATGGCAGAGAGCACCATGCCAGCCAGCAGATACCGTCCGAGTCTCGTGGTCATGTAAGCGGGCACTTCTCCGCTGAGCGCCATTGCCTGCACGACCAGGGCGACGAACACGAGCCCAGCGAAGATGATCCGCTTTCCGTAAGCCGCCGGCGTCATGAAGAAGACGGCAACGATGAGCCAGACGTTGATGACGGCCGGTCCAATGAGGGCGCTGGCATTTCTGCGTCTGATGACGACCGTGCAGTCGAGCATTTCGTACTCCTCCGGGCAGCACTCGTACAGTTGCTGACGTACCGCGACGGGAGCGCGGACGAGTTCCCAAGTAGGGTTCGGACGATAGCTTCCGACGTCTACATGGTCAAAGAGAGGAGACAAACGGATGGTGTGCGTACTTTGCGTCCACGATAGCCATGTTAAGATGCATTCCTGGACATTAAAGTGACGAAAGAAAAAAATATCTGTGTTTATGATTCAGAAACATAATGCAGATAATGATAATGTGGCCCGTCTTTCAATTTAAGCATTTCTACTTGTTGCAGGGACACCGGGAATATATGAAATAACATTTTCGATAACGATCTCTAGATTGATTAGATAATTGTGATTTAATTTTGGTATATGGATCATGCTTGGCACCAACGCTATGATGCATCAAATTACTCATGTAGGTCTTATATAAAAATGGTGTGTCACTAATCGGTAAACTTCTGATATGAATGGGTACACTTTGACATTCTTCAGACGAAAATAATGAAACACACATTACAGACAGGCACGTATTGTCTGTTGTTATTAGGGGAATAAAACCAAAATGTACATTTGGATTGAGTGAATGCAGCAATACAATTAGTAAAACACATCAGTGACAGTTTGAAGAAGAATGGACAGTTCATTGAAAAGTTATACATTTTAAAGCGAAGGTGCCACCATATCGCTGAATGAAAAGAGAACAATATTTTGTAACGTCACTTGAAAAACGTTAAGAAGAATTCTTGCCTTTCTAGCATTATGAAGGAACACTTTCCTTATATACCTATTTCGGGGAGCGAGGGAAATTATATTACCCTTTGCATTTTTATGCCAGGAACAAATCGAGGGAATGTTTACCTCTTATCCAAAACAAAACAAAAAATGAAATTTAGTTAAATTCTCTCTACACTTAGTATAGTTTCCATACATGACGTCAGAAAATGCTGTCAGTGTAGTCTTCTCATCCAGCGATGGTGGCACCAAAACTTCGTAACCTTTCAATAAATTTATTGTCCGATTTTCCTCAAACTTTCATTGATGTGTGCTACTATAAATGCTAGTATTGCTGCATCCAATGATATCAATCCACGTGTGTATTTACGTTTCATTCCTCTATGCATCGTATAAATCAATTTAAAAACCAGAATTTGACTACCGTGAATACAGTTCGCAATAAAAAAAAAAAGAAACTATCTGAAGTGTTGGTCATTTCAAGAAGGAGATTATTCCGACATACCTGTGTGTCGTAAGGGTACATAGAGACATCAAACACACAGGTGGTCTTGAGGACAGACGCTGGGAAGATCATCACATGTCCAGTGTAATAGACTCTTGCATTCAGGTCAGGTATTAAGTCTTTAGAACCCAAGCTGTAGAAAACCGATGAAAAAAATCGAAAAACTAACTCCAACAAATTTCCACATTGATTTCACGAAACAGTGAGAAAAACGAAACTTTCATTTTCGGATGACAGAACCTTCGGAATAGCGAACATCAACCGAATTCAATGGAGTGATGTCAGGACGCCTCTTTTCTCCCAAAATAAATGACCAAACCACAAATTTTCACTAGATTTCTTGGCAGAATGAAATCAAAAGTATAAGCCTGCATCCCCTATTGACGTTTGTTGAATTGCAATAATCTAGCGATGCTTTGATTTTGAATAAGAATGGTTTGTAGAAACTAAATTATCGATCCAATACATATTTTTATAGTTTCGTTTGAAGCATTTCGCATTTAGTTCCAGCTCCAGTTCTTTCATAGTTCGTTTTATATGCACAATATTAGAGACTCTTGTAGCGTAATAGGACCATGCAGCTCAAGACTTGTCAAACTGGAGACACTGTTACACAGTTAGATAATGATAAGCATGCCTTTTCATGAAAACTATAGGCGTACATTAATTTCATTATATGTAAAATATACAGCCATGTCAGCGCTCTCCCGTTGTAACGAAGTCCTCGGGACCGACGGTTTGCTTTCGTTATATCGAAATTTTGTTAAAGCCGACCATTAAAGCAGTTAAAGACTATATATGATTATAATTTGGGGACCTGAATTTTTATTTCGTTATAACCGTGTTCGTTATAACGGGAGTGCACTGTACATAAGACAGTCGACATAGGTGAAGGGGCAACAGAGATGGTTAATATTTCTGTTGTGGTATTTTTCGCCCTTTACGGAATCTGAAAAAACTAATTGAGTTAGTTTTGATATGGAAATAAGAAAGGATAATTTCTAAGATTTATAAAAAAAAAATAGATCACCTTATTCCTCGTTCGTTGTCAATAAAAAAATGACAGGAACAAGAGCAAAAGAAAAAAATTAGTTTTCTCCAAGGTGTTCTCTTTCACAAACCTGTTTGTCACCACTATGTCGGGAATCCATAGTTTCTTGACGGAAATCTCCAGCTCGGAGACGTTGAACTCCTCAGGATTCCAAGACAGTCGTGAATCATCCCACGACTTGAAGACATGACCATGAAAAAAAGAGAGAAAGATTAGACCTTACTGATAGATCTGCTGGGTGGTGTTTCATAAAGCTGTTCTTAAAGTTACGAACGACTTAAGAACGACTGGTGATCAGTTCTTGCGCTGAATTATTTAAATTCTGATAAGTATAGCACATTTGTTTCTTGTGTGTGTTTGTTGGAGAAAGCATCGCCATGGTAATTTAATTTTTTTTAATTTTGTGAAGTGAATTATTTTCACAGTATCTAAGTAATGTTATTTCAAAATTGGAATGTGTAATGATTTATAGGTGTAGTTATGTAAGACACACTTTGTGTTTTTTTGATAAAGCGCTGCCATGGTAATGGTATATATATATATATATATATATATATATATATATATGGTTTTTGGGGGAAATTTTTGGAGTGAATTATAAAAATATATATTGGGATATGTAGGTGATATATTTTTTGGTGTATAATGATGATACAAGAAAGAATATTAATGAATATATTCATGAGTTGAATAATAATTGTATGAAAGTGATATAATATTAATAGTTTTTGTATAGTTGTAAATGTCGGGTTAATGTATTATTTTGTTATGGTGCATACGTTATTGTATGTTAATATGAGTGAGTTTTATTCGTATTCTGTGATAATTATGTCTGTGGCGTACCTGTGATGTATTGAATGTTTATTTTGTTGTGATATCCATGTACAAAGAATTTCCAGAGTGGACAATAAAGTAATCAATCAATCAATCAATCAATCAGAACGTGTTCCATTCGTTCTTAAGTCGTTCGTGATTTTAAGAACAGCTTTATAACCCCCCCCCCCCCCCCCCGTGGATTTCACAAAAAGTATTGTGATTGTTCTAAAATAACTCTCTAAGTGAAAAAAAAAAAATATGTATCTCCAGAGCTGTGTTCTTACTAGCTTAGAGATGCTCAATATCGTAATTCACTATTTTGATATATCTTCGACATACGAGAGCGCGGGTTGAATGTTGGCATCAAGTATTGCGCTGCTACTGATACTGAATTCTAGAGGATATACAAAATCAATCAATCAAACAAACAAACAAACAAAAAGACTGTGTTTTACTGTTTACTCACCATTTGCTGATAAGCAGAGACTTCCATTGAATTCCCGAACAAATCCTGCAAATGTTGGTGGCAAAAGGAATCATCTATACTGTTTATAGTATATAGGAATCATCTACTGTTGATATAAAAAGGAATTATCTATGTTTATGATATAAAAGAGATTCATATGAGGTGAACCTATTTTATATTCACAGTTTTACATACACCCCTCCCCCCCCCCCCCATAGCTGTATGCGATCTTAGATATTTTTTGCCTGTTCAATTACCTGCTAACCAATA